>CAKNYM010052516.1:349992-419991 GCA_932195095.1 Andricus curvator | reverse complement strand
TGAAAATGTTATTAGGTTCAGATAAAATTCAGAGAGAAATTTTTTTTTGTTCGAGGCGCACGTGGTTTTAAAATTATTTTTTACATAATTTTTATACACTTATCGTTATGTTAAATTAAAAAAAAAATTCAAACTGTTGTTTTAAAGTGTTTAATTTCGGGTATTTACTAGTTTGGATATTTTATAACTCGGCAATTTTCTGTCGGGAATTTGCAAATTCGATAACATTATAAACTGTCGTGAATTTGATTATTCGGGACTTTTAAATTGTTCGAGAATTTTATGATTCGGGAATTTCACAGTGCCGGGAATTTTATTATTTGGGAATTTTTATTCGGAAATTTTATTATTCGGGAATTTTCCAATTCGGGAATTTTACACTATCGGGAATTTTATTTTTCAAGATTTTTCAGGCGTCCCGTAAATAGGGAAGACTGAAAAATCCCGAAAAATAAAATTCCCGACACTGTAAAATTCCCGGATTGGAAAATTCCCGAATTATAAAATTTCCGAATAAAAATTCCTGAATAAAAGAATTCCCAACACTGTAAAATTCCCGAATAATAAAATTCCTGACACTGTAAAATTTCCGAATAATGAAATTCCCGACAGTTTACAGTACCGAATTGGAAGATTCCCGACAAAAAATGGCTGAATTGTAAAATATCCGAACTATAAAATTCCCGAATTTAAAAAACTTTTTAAATTGTTTTTCATTAAAAAATGTTTTTAATGTTCAAAGGTTTCTTTTAAGTATTGGTTGATGTTAAAAAACAATAGTTAAAAAATTTTTTTTTTGAATGAAAAATTTGGTTTGAAAATATGCTTAGTTATTTAAAATAATTACAAAGATTTTTCTCAAAAATGTTTGTGAAAATGTTATTTAGGTTCGGAGAAAATTCAGAGAGAAACGTCTCTTTTCGTTCGAGGCGCACGTCGTTTTAAAACTATTTTTTTACACCATTTTTATACACTTATCGTTATGTTAAATTCAAAAAATAATTTTTTCAATCCTTAAATATTGAACAAAAATTTTCTTTTTTAACAATAATTGATTATTGTATTTTTGATAAATAATATTTATTAAAAAACTATTATTTTGATTGTTCGAATTCGGGAATTTTATCATTCGGAAACTTTATAATTCGGGACTTTTATTATTCGAGAATTTTCCAATTCAGGAATTTTACAGTGTCGGGAATTTTATTTTTCGGGATTTTTCAGTCGACTTAATAATAAAATTCCCGAACAGTTTATAGTATTATCGAATTAGAAAATTCCCAAATAATGAAATTCCCGACAAAAAATTGCCGAATTATAACATATCCAAACTGAAAAATTCCCGAACTTCAACAATTAATTTTTTTTCTTCAAATAAATATAATTCATTGACAAAAAATAAAATAATAAAATATTTTTATAAAAAAATTATTTTTAATGTTTAAAGTTTCTAAAATTATTGTTTAAATTAAAAATAACAATAATGGAAAAAAATTTCATCCAGGAATATATGTTTTTCAATTATTGTTATTTTAAATTCAAACAATAATTCTGTCGGGAATTTTATTATTAGGGAATTTTCAAATTCGGTAATATTATAAACTGTTCGGAAATATTCCATTTCGGGAATTTTATTATTCGGTTAATTTTCGAATTCGGGAATTTTATTATTTGGAAATATTAATATTGGGGAATTTTCCAATTCGGGAATTTGTTCGTTGGGATTTTTCAGTCGTCCAAATAATTATATGAAAAACAAAAGGGGTTATTTGTTTTTAAATGGGCACCCTAAAGTAGAGTAAGTCATGTTTAATATAAATATTTATATCTATCTCAGGTGCGTTTTAAAATCCAAGCTGAAAGCTATAATTATTCATAAACTGTACATAATTACATTATTAAGTAAAAAATACTGAAGAATTGAGTTACAAGAAGTACGAATTCTCTTGAATAAAGATATTTATGTCTATATATATAACCTGATCAATAATAATTGACCTAAGTGAACAATCAACAACAAAAAAACAATGAAGTCTTGTCTTTTTTTTTATCCTATTTTAAATCAGTCGTCAATTTCGTTATGCAATTCCTCACGTAGTTGACGCAAAACATCTTCTACATCTGACTCGCTGACACCTGAAAATGGTAATTATAAACAAATATTAAAAATAAAAAACAAAAGCAAAAAACAACCAATCAGAGGTTCCAGGTCAAGAATATCAGAGTTGTTATCGATACGAGCGATTTTCTTGAAACTAGGGAAAATAATAGTGTTCGGTAGGTAAAATATTATGGTAAAACATTTTCTTAAACATTTCAAAATTGTGGGAGTTATGTCACTTTGAAATTTTTTCAAGAATTTAAAAAAAATGCGATATCTTGGAAATGTTTCAACTCGTTTTAATAAAACTTATAGGTTTTATATAGAATTCAGTACTATTTTTTTCTGTAAAAATGAAGCTGAAAAAATTTATAAACGATTTATAAAGTGATAAACAATTAAACAATTGTTTCTTTACTTTTTTAATTGACATAGTGATTTTCATAAAAAGGAAGTTAGATTTTTTATTGTCCAAACAATTTCAATAAATAAACAATATGTAATATAATATAATAATAAATTATAACGATTTTAAAGCTAAAATTTTTTTCTACAACTGATTTACTGAACATTTGTTTAAAAAAATTGTTTATAATAACTGAATACAATTTTTAATAAAATATTTGTAATTTTTAAGACTGACTTCATCAGTTCAGACTGACATTTCCAAAAAAAAAATCGTAAATCGGTAGACGTTTTTTTTTTAATGAAAGAAAAAATCGTAAGAAATAACTTGCACATGAAAAAGTAAAAAAATAGGAGCTCAAAACGAAAAATTATTATAAAAAATGGCTGAAATATTTTTACGCGAAATTTTGACATTTTTGCCTTCATTTTTATAGAAAAAAAAGGATATTTAATTCTACATAACACCTATTATTGAAATCGGAAAAAAATTGACAAACAAAATTTTTTTAATTATTACATGGAACATATAAATGTTAATAACTATTTTTTGAAATGCTTTAAACACTCTTTTCCTATTCCTCTCTTTCCCCCTTTTTAAAAAATTCCTCTTTTTCACCAGTTTTCAAGAAATTTCCCCCTTTTTCTATTATATATATATTATATATTATATATATATTATATATATTATATATATATTATATATATATATATTATATATATATTATACTATTATATTTTTGGTTCAGAATTATTCTTTTTTAGTTCAAAAATTTTATTACTTGCTTGAAGATTGAACTGTTTTGTTGAAAATTCGTTTTTTTTTTAAATTGAAAATTAATTTTTTAACTCAAAATTTAACTGATATTTATTTTTAGCTGAAAATTGATCGCTTTCAGTTGAAAGGTAAACTACTTTGTTAAAAATACATTTTATTGGTTGAAGATTGAACTGTTTTGTTGAAAATTCGTTTTTTAAATTGAAAATTAATTTTCTTAACTCAGAAATTAACAAATATATTTTTAGATGAAAATTGATGGCTTTCAGTTGAAAGGTAAACTACGTTGTTAAAAATACATTTTATTGTTTGAAGATTGAACTAATTTGTTAAAAATTCGTTTTTTAATTAAAATTAATTTTATTATCTCAAATTTAACTAATTCATGTTTTGCTGAGAATTGATCGTTTCTAGTTGAAAATTCAAATATTAAATTTTCCATTGAGAATTCATCCTTTTTGGTTGAAAATTAAACTACTTGGTTGAAAGTTGAACCACTTTGTTCAAAATTCATTTTATTAATTGAAGATTGAAATAATTTGTTGAAAATTCGTTTTTTAAATTAAAAATTAATTTTCTTAACTCAAAATTCAACTAATATATTTTTGACTGAAAATTTCCCGTTTTTAGATAAAAATTCAAAAATTTTCATTGAGAATTCATTTATTTTTTAAATTAAACTACTTGTTTGAAAGTTGAACTACTTTGTTCAAAATTAATTATATTAATTGAAGATTGAAATAATTTTCTGAAAATTTGCTTTTTAATTAAAATTAATTTTCTTTACTGAAAATTTAACTGATCCATGTTTCGCTGAGAATTGACCGTTTTTAATTGAAAATTCAACTATTAAATTTTTCATTGAGAATTAATCTTTTTTGTTTGAAAATTCAACTAATTGGTTGAAAGTTAAACTACTTTGTTCAAAATTCATTTTATTCATTGAAGATTGAAATAATTGGTTGAAAATTCCCTTTTTTTTGTGAAAAATTAATTATCTCGATTGAAAATTTAACTGGTTGGTTGAAAGTTAAATTACTTTGTTAAAAATTTGTTTTATCAGTTAAAGATCCATCTCATTGGTAGAAACTTGAACGATTTCCTTATTCGTTTAAAATAGATCGTTCTTTGTTGAAAATTCAACAATTTGATTTAAAATGTATGTATATTGTTGTAAATTTGTTTGTCGAAAATTAATCTTCTTGATTGAAAATTTAACTGCTTGGTTGAAAGTTGAACTATTTTATTATTTTATTTAAAATTCGTCTTTTTAGATGGAAAATCAATTTTATTGATTCAAAATTCAACTATTCAACTGCTTTGTAGAAAATTACTTTTTTGTTTAAAAATTATATTATTTCCCTAGAAAATTAATCTGCTTGGTTCAAAAGTTTTGTTTTGCTTTGTTTTAAAAATTAATTTGTTTCAAAATTTAATTATTCCACTTTTGGTTGAAAATTCATCTTTTATAGTTGGAAATTTAAGTATCTGGTTGATAATCAAGTTTTTTCATGAAAATTAACTTCTTTGTTGAAAATTAATATTTTTGGGTTGAAAATTCAACGGTTTTGTGGAGAATTCACTATTTTGGCTTAAAAATTCAACAATTTGGTTGAAATTTTTTCTTTCCCTCTTGAATGAAAAATCTTTTTTGGCTGAAAATTCATCTCTTTAGGTAGAAATTAAATCCTTTTTGGTTAGAAGTGCAACTGATTAGTTAATAATTAATCTTTTTTGGTAGAATTCAACTGTATTTGATTTAAAATGAAAATCTTTTTTGGTTAAAATATCAACTAGCTATTACATTTTTCTTCGAGAATTTATATGTTTTGATTAAATTCGACTGTTTTTTAACTTAAAATAATTTTTTTTTTGGTTGAAATATCAACTATTATATTTTTCGTTGAAAATTAAAATTTTTTATTGAAGATTCAACTACTTGTTCGAAAGCTGAACTTGTTTGCTAAAAATTATTTTTTTTTGAAGATTCATCATTTTATTGGAAAATTCAACTATAAGTTAAACATTAATATTTTTAAGTTGAAAATTGAACGATTTTGTTAAAAAGTCATGTTTTTTTTAGAAAATTTGTCCCTCTGGATTGAATATATCTTGTTTAGTAGACAAGTTCTTTGTTTAAAATTCATCTTTCTTGGTTGAAAATTCAAGAATCTTCTAAAAAATTCGCCTTTTTTGTTTGAAGATTCAAATATTCGTTCAAAAATTTGATCACTTGGTTGAAAATTCATCTTTGCAGGTTGAAAAATTTCACTATTTGGTTAAAAATGCAACTATTTCGACTTGAAATCTTGAGCGTTTCATATTTAATTCAATATAATACCTATTTATTTATTTTATTTAAAACAAACTTACCACCCTATTTTCGTGAAAAATCACCCTATTTCTCTCAGTTTTAAGAAAATCGCTCTTATCGATAAAAACAAGAAAATATCTGCTAAGGTCTCGGTGGCGTAATTGGTTAACGTTCCACTAATGGATAGTGGCGTTTCCGGTTCAAATCCGGGCGAAGGCAGATTTTTTCTTGTTCTTTGATAATTATTTGACTGAAGTAATAGATTTTACATCGAAATTTGTATTGATTAAAAATAATAACGTGCGTTTCTATTAAATAAGAATCTTACTGCAATAAGGAATAGATCCAGAAGTGAGGACGAAAAATGTCCCTCGTTGGGGATGATTTATTGAATCAATTCCCATTTCTGAACAATTATCTTGAGTGCATATTTCATTTACAGCTGCAACTACACGTCTGTAAGTCAAGTCCCAATGATGGGCCCAAAAAGTACAGTTTTTTTCGACTGATGTGAGTATTGATTCGGTAAAGTAGGTATAGGATCGGCCGTGACTGCATATAGCTTGATTAATCACTGTGGAAAAAAATTGTTCTTATATAAAAATTAAATTTGTAATGCAAATTTTCGGTAATATCCTTTTTAAAAAAATTTGTTGGACGAAACTTTTGAAAATCTCACATTCATTGTTGTTGAAAAATATTTAAACATATTTCAAATGATTTCCTACAATTTCGGAAGAGAATGTAGAAGGTTTCAAAGGAAAATTTTGCAATTTTGCGAGATAAAAAAATTGTAGGAAAAATTCGAGTAATTTTAAGAAATATTCACGTTTTGAAAGTTTTGAAAGAATACAAAAATAATCTTATTTGAAACAAAATGTATATTTTTAAACATTTCGAACAAAAAATGTAGAAGCTTTTGGATAATTTTGAAAGGTTTCAAGAGAATATAAAAATTTCCTTAAGGTTTCTGGGAAAATTTTAAATGATTTTTTATCTAAAAAAATTATTTTTAGAAGAAAATTTAATAAGATTTCAAAACTGTTATAAAAATTTCTAGTAATTTCAAAACAATTTTAACAGAATGTAGATTTAAAAAAAAAATAAAATAATTTTCTTTTCTAATGATTTTTCAAAAATTCTAGGAAAAATTCGCAAAGATTTTTAAAAATTTTAATCAAAATGTAGACTTTTAAAGGTTTCGAAATTAAATTTTAAAGCTTTTTAAGTATATAATAAAAAGATTTTCTCAACATTCCTGAAAATAAATGATTTTTTTATTTTTCACATTAATTCGAAGAATATATTTGAAGAGATTTTAAAAAATTTCAACTAATTTCCTAAATTGTAAACAAATAATCTGAAAGATTTTAAGACAATTTTCTTCATTTTGCAGAATTTTGTAAAAATTTCAGGAAAAATTCCAATCATTTAGAAAGATATTAAGAATGTTTTGAAGTTTTAAAAAGATTGAGAAATAATGACAGGTTTAATTGAAAAAAGACTTTTCTCAAGATTCTTAAAAAATTTTCTATGATTTTTATTTTGAAAAATTAATTTTTAAAAAAATTTAATAAGACTTCAAAACATTTATACATATATCTAGAAATTTCAAAAAAATTAACAGAATGTTAATTTTTGAGAGAATAAAATAATTTTCTTAAGATTCCTGGGAAAATTTTAAATGATTCATTTTGAAAATATAATTTTTAAAGAATATTTCAAAAGATTTCAAAACATTTCAGAAGATGTCTAAAAATGTAAAAAAAATCGGCAAGATGTTGAGGCAGTTTTAAAATATTTGTAATTTTTAAATATTTTCAAAAATTCTAGGAAAAATTTAAATTATTTTAAAAGATATTTCAAACTTTGGAAAAAATGTCAAAAAAATAAATTTTTTTAGAAAATTTCAAACAAAACGTAAACTTTAAAATTTCTTAAAGTTTTTTAAGTATTTTGAAAGGTTTCAAAATAATAAAAAGACTTTCTTAACATTCCTGTGAAAATTTTAATGATTTTTTATTTTAAAGATTAATTTGAAGAGAATATTTAAAAAGATTTTTAAAAATTTCGTTAATTGTAAACAAATAATGTGGAAAATTTTAAGGTAACATAATTTTAAATTTTGCAGAATTTTAAACAATATCAGGAAAAATAAATATCATTTAAAAAGATATTTAGAAGGTTTTGAAGTTTTGAAAAGATTCCAAAACAGGCTTCCTTTAAAAAAACTTCTCTTAAAATTCCTGAAAATTTTTTAATGGTTCTTTATTTTGAAAAATTATTTTTTTAAAGAAAGTTTCAAAAGTATTCAAAAAGCCCAAAAAGATTTCTAAATATTTCAAAAATAATCTAGAAGATTTTCAGGCATTTTTTCATTTTTAAAGATTTTTCAAAATTTTAGGAATAATTCGAATCAGTTTGAAAGATGTTTAAAAATTCGTAACTTTAGATAGAAATGTAATCTTTTTTGGTTAAAGATACAACTGTTTGGTTAAAAATTAATCCGTTTTGCTTGAGAATTCAATTCTGTTATTTGAAAACCCATCTTTTTTTTTGATAAATTAAACTAATAATTTTGATAAAATATTCAAATATTTTTCGGCTGAAATATCAACTATTACAGTTTTCGTTGAGAATTCATCTTTTTTGGTTAAAGATTCATCATCTTAGCTAAAAGTTGATCTCTTTGGTTGAAAATGTAACTACTTTGTTGAAATAGTTTTTTTTTTGCTGAAGATTTATCATTTTAGTTAAAAAGTTATCTCTTTGGTTAAAAATTTAATTATTTCGTTGAAAATTTACCTTTTTTTGGTAGAGAATGAATGTTTTTGGTACAAAATTCGTCTCTTTTGGCAAAAATTTCATCTTTGTTTGTTAAAAATACAACATATTTCGTTGAAAATTCATCTTTTTTGTTATAGAATTAATACTTTGGTAGGAAATTCATCTTTTTGGTTAAATATTCAACTATTTGATTTAAAATGAACTTTTTCGATGAAAATTCATATTTTTGGGTAACAATTTTTTACTGCTTTGTAGAAAATTTGTCTCTTTTGGTAAAACCTTCATCTTTTTTTAAAATTAAAAATACAACTGATTTGAAAATGTAACTATTTTGCTGAAAATTCATCTGTTTCGTTGAATATTCAACTATTTGATTAGAAATTAACTTTTTCGTTGAAAATTCATATTTTCGGCTTAAAATTTTAACTGTTTTATAAAAAATAACGTCTCTTTTGATAAAAATTTATCTTTTTTTTTAAAACAAAAATACAACTGGTTGAAAATGTAACTATTTTGTTGAAAATTTAACTTTTTTGGTTGAGGATTAATCTTTTTGGTAGAAAATTGATCTATCTGGTTCAAAACTCAACTTTTTTGCTGAAAATTCATATTTTTGGTTTAAAAATATAAACTATATTGTAGAAAATTCGCCTCTTTTGGTAAAAACATGATCTTTTTTTACCAATAATGCAACTGATTGAAAATCTAACTTTTTCGTTGAAAATTCATATTTTCAGGTTAAAAATATAAACTGTTTTGTAGAAAATTCGTCTCTTTTGGTAAAAACTTCATCCTTTTTTTTTATTAAAAATACAGCTGGTTAAAAATGTAACTATTTCGTTAAAAATTTGCCTTTTTTGGTAGAGAATTAATCTTCTAGTAGAAAATTGATCTATTTGGTTACAAATTAAATTTTTTTATTTAAAATTAACTTTTTCGTTGAAGATTCATATTTTCGGGTTGAAAATTTAAACTGTTTTGTGGAAAATTCGTCTCTTTTAATCCAATCTTTATTTTTCTTGCTAAAAATTCAACTATTTGAAAATTAATCTTTTTTTTGGTTGAGGATTCCACTAATTTATTGAAAGTTTGTCTTTCTTAGATGAGTTCCATTCTTTTTGATATAAAATTAAAATATTTTGAGTCGAAATATCAATTATGCATTATATTTTATGTTGAGAATACATCTTTTCTGGTTGAAAATTCAATTATTTGGTTGAAATTGATATTTGATATATCGAAAATGATGAAAAATCTTTTCGAAATTTTCTCAAGAATCTAAGAAAAATTATATGTATAAAACCTTAAATACAAATAAATACAAAAATTGTTATTTTGTATTAAAAAATGGTTTTCCCCCACATTGAAATCTAAACGATTCTAAGGGCTCTAATGAATTAAAAAAAATTTGTTTACCGTTCTGTGGAATTGGTATAGGAAAGCGGCCCAATCTCGAACGTGAACAACCTGGTTGTGTTTTACCACCATTTGGATAAAAATCCACATGACCTGAAAAGTATAAATAAAAGCTTCAAATATTATTCATATCACTTTTTTAGTAAAATCATATTTTATTCATTACATTAATTCTATTTTAATTAATTTAATAATTTATTATTATTTTTTTATTAATAATTTTATTAATTTTTATTAAATAAATTAATCATTTTAAAATGCAACAATAAAAGAACGATTACTGTGTAGCTTATAATATATTGACTGTAAAAATAAATCAATATGATTTTATTAACGGCCCGGAAAATGTTATTAGGGTCGGAGAAAATTTAGCAAGAAATTTCTTTTTCGTTCAAGGCGCACGAGTTTTTAAATTTATTTTTTTTATATAATTTTTATACAATTATTTTTATTTGGAATTCAAACAATAATTTCTAAAAACTTTAAATATTGAAAAAATGTCTGCTAAAAATATTTGATTCTCGTATTTACAATGAATAAATAATATTTATTGAAAGGCAATTTTTTAAATGTTTCAATTCGGAAATTTTTCTTCTTCGGATATTTCATAATGCGGCAATTTTCTGTCGGGAATTTTGTTATTTGGGAATTTTATTATGCGGGAATTTTATAATGCCGGGAATTTTATAATTTCGGGAATTTTATTATTCCCAAATTGGAGACTTCCCAAAAAATAAAATTCTTGAAACTTAACAATTCCCGAATTGGACAATGCCCAAAAAAATAAAATTACCGAGCAGTTTATAATAACATTGAATTGAAAATTCCCAAATAATAAAATTGCCGACAGTTTATAAAATTACCGAATTTGAAAATTACCTAATAATAAAATTCCTGGCAGAAAATGGCCAAATTATAAAATATATAAAATAGACAATTTCTGAATTCTAACAATTAAAATTTTTATAAAAAAATTTTATAACAAAATTGAAAATTGCTTCAATAAATATAATTTATTTATTAAAAATACAATAATCAAATATTTTTATCTAAGACAAAATTTTTGTTAATGCTCAAAATTTTTTGAGCATTAAATTAATGATTAAATTCGAAATGTCTTTAATTTTTTTTTTATTCTAAATTTTGATTTTCGAGAATGTTTTTTGTACTTTTTTTTAAATACTATGCACATTTTCAAACAAAATTTTTCATCCAGAAATATATATATTTTTTGAATTATTGTTATTTTAAATTCAAACAGTAATCTAAAAACCTATAAACATTAAAAAATGTTTTCTTTGATGAAAATATTTGATTATTGTATTTTTAATAAATAAATCATATTTATTCGAAAACAATTTTTTAAATGTTTAAATTCGAGAATTTTATGCATAATTCGGAATTTTCCTAGTTCGGATATTTTAAAATTCGGCAATTTTATTTCGGCCATTTTGTTATTCGGGAGTTTTCCAATTCGGGATTTTCATATATCGCTCATTTTTTTCGGGCATTTTATTATTCGGGACAGTGTTGGTATTTTTATCTTTCGGGATTAGCACTCGTCCCAACAATTTATAATATTACCGAATATAAAAATTCCCAACATTTTATAATATTACCTATTTGAAAATTCCCGAATAATAAAATTTCCGAATGGAATTTAAACAATTAAAATTTAAAAAATCACATTTATTCATTAAAAATACATTAATGAAATATTTTGAT
This sequence comes from Andricus curvator, assembly GCA_932195095.1. Classification (NCBI taxonomy): domain Eukaryota; kingdom Metazoa; phylum Arthropoda; class Insecta; order Hymenoptera; family Cynipidae; genus Andricus; species Andricus curvator. Next base: position 408,465 of record CAKNYM010052516.1, on the reverse strand, counting down.
TAAACAAATTTTTTTTTTGTATGTGCAATCTATTTTTAATTTTTTTTTTCATTTGAAATAACTATAATTGAAAAGAAATATTTCTCAATGCAAAAGAACAATACCGAAATAAGATTTTTATTACAAGAGTAATAATTTTTAAAACGTATTACGCACATTAAAAAAAACTGGCATTGAGAAATGTTGTTTATAATTATTGTTATATTAAATTTACATTTTTAAAAATACATTAAATATTTTTAAAAAACATTTTTCTTTCATCAAAATATTTCATTATTGTATTTTAAATAAATAAATAAATAATATTAATTGAAAAATGATTGTTTTAATTGTTTAAATTCGGGAATTTTCTAGTGTTAGATATTTCATAACTCTACAATTTTTTATCGGGAACTTTATTATTTAGGAATTTTCCAATTCGGGATTCTTATTTTTTGGCGATTTTATAATTTCGGGAATTGTCTATTTCGAATATTTTCTTTTTCGAGAATTTTAGCGTCGGGAATTTTATTTTAACGAATTTTTCAGTCGTCCCCCTGTTTTCAAGAAACTTCCCCTTTTTCTCGTTTTTCCCCTTAAATAAGAACACCAATAAGAAAATCCAAACATTTTTTTGAAAGTTAATTATTTTTCATTGAAATATCTACTATTACATTTTTGGTGCAGAATTAATCTTTTTTGGTTCAAAATTCTAATATTCGATTGAAGATTAAACTATTTTGTTGAAAATTAATTTTTTTAAATTGAAAATTAATTTTTTTAAATTGAAAATTAATTTTTTTACTTCAAAATTTAACTACTAATCCATTTTTCGCTGAAAATTGATCGTTCTTATTTGAAAATTTAACCATTAAATTTTTCACTGAGAATTCATTTTTTTTGGCGACAATTCAACTAATTGGTTGAAAGTTCATCTTCTTTGTTAAAAATTCATTGCATTGGTTGAAGGTTGCACTAATTTGTTGAAAATTCGTTCATTTTTGGTTGAAAATTAATTTCTAATTGCAAATTTGACTATTTCATTATTGGTTAAAAATTGATCGTTTTTATTGATAGTTCAACAATTTGTTTGAGAATGTATGTATTTTGTTATAAGACCTTCTTTTTTGGTAGAAAATTAATCTTGATTGAAAATTCCACTGCTCGGTTGAAAGTTGAATTACTTCGTTAAAAAAATAATTTTATTATTTGCAGATCCATCTCTTTAGTTGAAAATTCAAACATTTTGTTGAAAGATAGTTTCTTAGGTGAAAAATCAATTTTTTTATCTGCAAATTTAACTATTTAACTGTTTTGTTGAAAAATTTTCTAAAAATGTAAATATTTGGTTGAAATTTAGCTGCCTTGGTTCAAAATTACCATTTTTGTTGAAAAAATGCAACTGTTGGTTGAAAAATAATTTTTTTTTTTTGGTCGAGGATTCAACTATTTTAAATTAATTTTTTGGTTACAGATTTATCATTTTAGTTTGAAATTCTAACCATTGGTTGAAAAGTATTTTTTTTATTGGTTGAAAATTAATGTTTTCAACTGGAAATTTAACAATTTCATTTTTGAATAAAAAATATGTTTTTTAGTAGAAAATGCAATTATTTCGTTAAAAATTGATTTAATTTGTCAAAAATTCGCCTTTGTAGGTAGAAAATTAATCTTTTTTTTTTAAATTAAGTTTTTTTTCGGTTCAAAATTCAACTATTGGGTTGAAAATTCGTCTTTTTGGTAGAAAAATGATCTTCTTGGTTAAAAATTAATGTTTTCCGTAAAAAGTCGTCTATTTTATTAAAAATTGATCACTTTCGGTAGAAATTTAATATTTTTTTTGTTTTTAATTTTATTTATTATTTATATTATTATTTTAATTTAAATTAATCTGTTTTTGTTGAGGATTCACCTATTTAATTAAAAATTAATTTGTTTGGATAAAGATTCATCATTTTAGTTGGGAAATCTACTCATTGGTTGAAAATTTGTTTTGTTTTTGGTTGAAAATTGATGGTTTTAACTGAAAATTCGGCAATTCCATTTGTAAATAAAAAATGATCTTTTTCAGTAGAAACTTCATCTATTTGGTTGAAAATTCATTTATTTTGTTGAAATTCGTCTTTTTGGGTAGCAAATGAATCTTCTTGGATGAAAATGATTGTTTTTTTCGGTTCCAAATTCTTGATTTGAGTTGTAAATTCTACTCATTGGCTCCAAATTTCTTTTTTAATTTTGTCGAAAATTAATGGTTTTTACTGAAAATTTGACAATTCCATTTTTAAATAAAAAATTATCTTTTTTAGTAGAAGCTTCAGCTATTTGGTTAAAAATTAATGTATTCTGTTGAAATTAGTCTTTTAGGTAAAAAATTAATGTTCTTGGTTAAAAATGAATTTTTTTGGTTCAAAATTCAACTATTGGGTTGAAAATTCCCCTTTTTTGTAGAAAATTTATCGTCTTGGTTGAAAATGAAAGTTTTCCATGAAAATTCATCTATTTTTTGAAAATTTATCTCTTACGGCGAAAATTTAATCTTTTTTTGTTGTTAAAAATGCAATTTTTTGGTTGAAAATTAATCTGTTTTTGTTAAGGATTCAGCTAATTCATTAAAAATTAATTTTTTTGGATAAAGATTCATTATTTTAGTTGGAAATTCTACTCATTGGTTGAAAATTCGTTTTGACTTTGGTTGAAAATTAATGGTTTTAACTGAAAATTTTACAATTCTATTTTTAAATAAAAAATGATCTTTTTTAGTAAAAACTTTAGCTTTTTGGTTGAAAATTCATTTATTTTGTTGAAACTCGTCTTTTTAGGTATATAATTAACCTTCTTTGTTAAAAATTATTCTTTTTTTTTGTTCAAAATTCAACTATTGGGTTGAAAATTCGTCTTTTTGGTAGGAAAGTTATCTTCTTGGTTAAAAATGAATGTTTTCTCGTCTTTTTTATTAAAAAATGATCTCTTTCGTTAGAAATTTAATCTTTTTTGGTTAAAAATGCAATTTTTTGGTAAAAAATGAATCTTTTTTTGTTAAGGATTCAAATATTTAATTATAAATTAATTTGTTTGGATGAAGATTCATCATTTTAGTTCAGAATTCTACTCATTGGTTGAAAATTCGTGTTATTTTAGATTGAAAATTAATGTTTTCAACTGTAAATTGTAACAATTCCATTTTTTAATTAAAAAATCATCTTTTTTTTAGCAGAAAATTCAACTATGTGGTTAAAATTATATAATATTTTGTTGAAAATTTGCCTTTCAGGTAGAAAATTAATTTTCTTGTTTAAAAATGTATCTTTCTTTGCCTGAAACTTCATGTATTTTGTTAAAAATTCATCTTTTCAGGTTGAAAATTCAAATACTTGATTGAAAGTTGAGGCACTTTGTTCAAAAACATTTTTTTTATTATTAAATATTCATCATTTTAGTACATTTTGTTTCAGTAGAAAATTCAATTATTTTATTAAGAATTCATATACTATTGTCGACAAGTCGTGCTTTTTAGTATAAAATTAAGCTTCTTGTATGAAAATTGATCTAGCTTCCTGAAATAGCTATATTTTTACTTGAAACGTTAGGAATTTAAAGCGTTTCATATTGACTTCAACATTAATATTAAATTTATATGTGAAAAAAGATCTCCTCCGCTGGGAATCGAACCACAGGTCTTCCGATTGCCGGTCGAGAGCTCTTACCACTAAGCTACTGTAGTGATCGAAAGATGAATCTTTTTTCACAGATATGCCATGCTGCAAGGTTTTCTGTCATACAAGTCATAAGATTGAAGAAATCTGTATTATCATCGGGGATGGCAATGATGGTAATACATCTTTTTCCACAGATAAAATTCAATATTAAAATTTTAGAAAACGAAAAAATTCTGAATTTGATTTCTTAAATCTTATGACTCGTATTACAGAAAACCTCGTCGTATGGCTTACCTGTGAAAAAAGATTCTTAATTCGATCTCCCCATGGAGAGATTTAAAAAAGACATAAGCTACTGCAGTAGCTTAGTGGTAAGAGCACCCAACCGTCAATCGGAAGACCTGTGGTTCGATTCCTAGCAGAGCGAAGAACTTTTTTCACAGATAAAATTCAATATTAAAATTTTAGAAAACGAAAAAATTCTGAATTTGAGGAGTATCTTATATCGGTATTGTGGATTTATATTTTCACGTAATGTGATAAGTAGCATCATCTGATCGGTCATTACCATCCACGATGATGATACAGATTTCTTAAATCTTCAACATTAATTTTATTTAAAATAATTTATTCCCATATTTTCTTGAAAAACCATCCTATTTCCCCTATTTTGAGATCTAGCATTTTATCCTGTTAAGGCCATGTAATGAGTGGGTCACGTGACCAGATTCCTACCTTACCGGCACTTTTTTTATTTCCTAACTTATTTTCACACGAAGCGCCACATCGAGTTGAAAATTTGCGATACTAAATAAGAAGCACTAAGAAAGGTGGGTCTCGTCCTGAATTTTTATAATTATGAAAAAGGTTTTTTTTTGTAAATATTTTTTTTTGCTTTTTTCATGATTATTAAAATTTAGGACTAGACCCACCTTTCTTAGTGCTTCTCATTAGTATCCCAAATTTTCAACTCGATGTGGCGCTTCGTGCGAAAATGAGTTAGGAAATAAAAAAAGTGTCGGTAAGGTAGGAATCCTGTCACGTGACCCACTCGTCACATGGCCTTAAGTCTTTAAAAATATTATGTTTGTCTTGTGTTTTATTTTAGGCATTTATCAAATGAAATCGAAAAAATTTTCTAAATAAAGGTGGGAGGGGGTCGTATTTGTGACGTCACCCTCCGGGGGAGGGGGGGGCAAGTTTTGTGTTATTATATGTGACAAAGTGGGGTGGAAAAGGGGTTAAAAATAGGCATTTTTTTTAAAGGTCCTTGACGAAAAAAAAATTAAGATAAAAGAAATAAATACGAACCTATTGCTTCCGGTAACCCCAGTCCTAGACTAGTCAATAATTTTCCATTAGTGTGAATCACATCAACGAAAGGGGCATCACTTCTGTCCAAGAGTAAATCTTTATCGACATTTCGAAAACACGGTTGAGCAGGATCTAATCCAGTTATCCTTTCTACTTTCCATTTATTTGATTTCGTTACTGAATTTGCTGCAAAGCTAACAATATGAGCGCCAAGACTGTGTCCAATGAAATAAAGTTTTCCCCATTCATTTGCATCCGGCCCTTGACAACCGATCGTTGCATTTGCTATCTGCCTGAAAAGCCTTAAAAAAAAAAACTATTAGGCCGAATAAATTTCAATTCAGCCAGGCAGTCCATGCTTAATAGGGTGGTCAAAAATGCATTGGAAATTTTTTTTCTCGATTTTTCATTTTTTTTTGTTTGGAAAAAAAATATATTTAGGGGTGGTAAATTTAATACGCGTTTCCCATAAGAAGAAAATACGATTTTGTAAATTTTATTCAGAATCGTCAATATTAGTTGAAACGAGTTGAAACTCAACATTTCTCTTCATAAGTAGCGATAGAATACGAATAAAATATAACTTTTTAAATATCACCCCCATAAGTCTGTTAAGAGGTTCCCAAAAAACCCCATAAGTGAAAAAATTGGTTTTGCGAATTTTTGGCGCTAATTATGATTTTCTTGCGTTTTTTTAAATATGAATTGTTTCTAATACATAAAATACTACTTTATACTGATAATTACATGTTTATATAAATGGTTTAAACAATTTATTGTTTTTAACAATTTTCTCTTAGAATAGAGATAGAAAGTTTTTTAAAAAATTTTCCACTTTTTGTCCAATTTTCAATTAGAGTGATGTCATAGTCCATTATTGTTAACAAACATAATCGTTTAAACAATTTATTATTATTGTTGATAATAATATCTTTGAATTATGCTAGAAATTGCGGTTTTTCTGAAATTTTCAACTTTTGTCCACTTTTCACTTGGAGTGAGTTAATATTTAATTTAATATAGCAAACATAATTGTTTAAAAAAATTATTATTGTTTATAGCTATCTTCTTCTATATTAATACTAGATAGCTGCCGTTTATTTCTGAATTTTTTAACTTTTTGTCCACTTTTCAATTAGAGTGAAGAAATAATTAAATCAAGTTAACAAGAATAATTGTTTAAACAATTTATTATTATTTTTAATAACATTCTCTTTGCTTAATAGTAGAAGATTGCGGTTTTTTTCAATTTAACTAATTGTTACGGTTTTTCCTGAAATTTTTAAATTTTTTTCTCTTTTCACTTAGTGAGTTTAATAATTGATGCAAGTTAACAAAAATAGTTGTTTAAATAATTAATAATTGTTTATATTATCTTAGATAAGTGCTAGAAAGTTGCGGTTTTTTCTGAAATGTTTAACTTGGCTGTGCTTTTTTAGTTATAAACAAATAATAGATAAATATTAGAGAAACATTTTTTAAACAATCTCTTTCTTTTTCGTTTTTTTTAATAATTTTTTTCATTTTTCTTGGCTCCTGTGCAAGATTGATTTTTTTTTTTTTTTTTTTTTAACATTGGGGAAAGATCAAAAATAATTCACTTGAAACAATACAATACTATTTAAAAAATAATTCTCGTTAAGGTTCACTTATTATTTGTTTATAACTAAAAAGTCAAAGCAAAACTAAAATTTCAGAAAAAAGCAACTTTATAGCATTACTCTGAGAGAAGACAGTTATAAAAAAATCAATTGTTTAAATAAGTGTGTTTGTTAACTTGCATTAATTATTTATTACCTCACTAAGTGAAAAACTGACAAAAAGTTTAAGAGTTCAGAAAAAAATAGCAATTTTTTAGCACTCATCTAAGAGAAGATAGTTATAAACAATTATAAATTGTGTAAAGAACTATGTTTCTTAACTTGTATTATTTATTATTTTACAAAGTAAAGACTGGGTAAAAAGTTAAACATTTCAGAAGAAACCGCAGCCATCTAGCATTATTCAAATTTCATATTATTAACAATAATAATAAATTGTTTAAACAATTAATTTGGTTAAATTCAATAAATTATTTAAATCACTTTAATTAAAAATTGTCAATATTAGCTGAATCGAGTTGAAACTCTACATCTATTCAAAATTAGTCATAGAATACGAATAAAATATCAGATTTTGAATATCATCCTCATAAGTCTGTTTTATAGGATCCCAAAAAACCCTATAAATGAAAAAATTGGTTTTGCGAGTTTTTGGCGCTAAATATGAGTTGTTTGCAGTTTTTAATGAAAATTGTTTCTAATACATACAATACTACTTTACACTGATAACAAAATGTTGACGTAAATTATTATTTAAACAATTTATCATTGTTTTTAGCTATCTTCTTTTAGAATAGAGTTAGAAAGCCGCGGTTTTTTCAAAAAATTTCCACTTTTTGTCTAATTTTCAATTAGAGTGAGGTAATACTTAGTTAATGTTAACAAACATAATTATTTCAATAATTTATTATTATTGTTAATAATATTCTTTTAGAATAATTCTAGAAAATTGCAGGTTTGTTAACAATTTTCCACTTTTTGTTCAATTTCCAATTAGAGTAATGTAAATAATTAATTAAAGTTAACAAAAGTAATTGTATAAATAATTTATTATTATTGTTAATAATACTCAATTTGAATAATGCTAGGATATTGCAGTTTTTTCGATAAATTTCCACTTTTTGTTTAATTCCTATCTTTTCTTAAAGTAATGCCATAAAGTTTTTTTTTAAATCCTTAATTTTGCTTTGACTTTTTAGTTATGAACAAATAATAAGTGAATCTCAACAAGAATCATCTTTTAAATAGTATTGTATTGTTTCAAGTGAATTATTTTTGTTCTTTCCCCAATTTAAAAAAAATTAACTTAAACAAAAAATCGATCTTACAAGAATAATTTTTCTGAATGGAAAATTAACTATTCCATTTTTCTGAAATTTATCTTTTCAATTTGAAAATTTATATTTTTAAGTTTAAAAACTCAACTATTTGATGAAAAGTTTATGTAATTTGTTTAAATTTCGTTTTTTTGTTTGTTAAAGAATTAATCTTCTTGGTCGAAAATTCAACTATTTGGTTAAAAATTTATATATTTTGTTGATAATTCGTCCTTTTTGGTAGAAAAAAACTGGTTTGTTAAAAATTTCTCTATTTTGTTGAAAATTCGTATTTTTTAGTGGAAAAATAAACTTCTTGGTTGAAGATTCAGCTTTCTGATTTAAAATTCAATTGTTTTGTAAAAATATCGTCTTTTTGGCTTGAAGATTAAACATTTTGTATGAAACTTTATTTTCTTTATTGACTCAGAAATTTTTCTTCGTTGAAAATTTAACTCTTATTGAAAATTCGTCTTTTTTGGTTCAATTTAACTGTCTTTGAATTGAAACAAAAATCTTATCATGATTAAAATATCAAGCTATTACATTTTTTCTGGTGAATTCATGTTTTTTTGGTTGAAAATTCATCTACGAAAATAAGGCAAATAGAAGAAAGTGTCAAGACATTTTTCTAGAACTTTTTTCGTTTTTTTTTTTTTCGTTTTTCAGATAAAAAAAATACTCTTTTAGTATTTAAGTGCATTGACTGTGAATATTTTCAGAAAACCCGACATTGTGTCAATTTTGAACTATTTCGAAATTTTCCACTGAATTTCGAAAGAGGAAGAGAAATTCTTAAACACAGATTGCCTGCCCGATTTGAAATTAATTCGGTCATTAACTTTGTTTTCAAACTTTAATAGACATAAGATAACGCAAATCGATTTTCAGAATATTGAAAATTAAATTTCATTTTATCTACTGTATTAGTAAAATCACTATGTGTTAATTACTTTGATATTAGCGAGCCAACGACTTGTGTATTGACTGCGGCTTTATAATAATTCCAGGTATTGCTTCCTTCACTCCAGTCAACGATTATAACATTGACGTCACCCTAAAACAAAATTTATAAAAAATTTAAAAAAATAAACAATGGGGAGGTTTAAAAAGAAACATTAATTCAAATATTGATAATTTATTTTCTTATACTAAATTTAAAGTGGAGCAACAGGGTGGCCACCATTTTTTGGATTTTCTTCTCCCGGCTTTCTCCCGGTAAACTTTTTGTTTTAATTGTTGAGAAATTTGTGAACTTTCTTTTTGCTCCTTAGAACTGAAAAACCTTTTTTGGTTCAAAATTCAACTACTTAGTTGGAAGTAGAACAACTTTGGCAAAAATTAATTTTTTGTTGTTGATTGATCATTTTAGTTGAAAAATCTTTTTTTTTTTGGTTGAAAACTATCTATTTTGTTAATGTTTTTCAAATTATTTTTTGACTGAATTTAACTATTCCATGTTTGGTTGAACGTTTATCTTCTTCAGTTGAAAATTCAACTATTTGGTTGAAAATGTCTGTATTTTGTTGAAAATTAATCTTTTTGGTAGAAAATTAATCTTTACGGTTCAAAATTCATTTCTTTGGCTTGAAAATTAGTTCTTTTATTGAAAATTATTTTTTTGAACTGAAAACTCAACTCATTTTTTCATCCAGTTTTTATTTTAAACATTTAATCATCTTGGTAGAAAATTCATTTGTTTGGTGGACAATTGAACTATTTCGTAGAAAATTCATTTTTCTTTGGTTGAAAATTATTTCTTTTATTGAAAATTCTTTTTTTAAACTAAAAATTTAACTAAATTCTTTGTCAAATTTTTTTTTAACATTCAATCTTCTTGGTAGAAACAACATTTGTTTGTATAAAAATTTAATTATTTCCTTGAAAATTCATTTTATTTGCTTAAAAAATTATTTCTCTAACTGAAGATTAAACTATTCTATTTTTTGTTGGAAATTTATCTTTTTTAGTGAAAAATTCATCTACTTTGTTGACATTTTTTCTTTTTTTTTGGTAGGAACTTCATCTTCTGGTTCCATTAAAAATTAAAATATTTAGGTTAAAATTCATATATTTTGTTAAAAGTTATTCTTTTTTGGTAGCAAATTAACTTTTTTGTTGAAAATTCAACTATTAGGTTGCAAATTAAAATTCCATTAAAAATGTTAAGTATTTGGTTGAAAATTTATGTATTTTGTTAGAAATTATTCTTTTTTGGTCGAAAATTAATCTTTTTGGTTGAAATTCCACTTTTTTGGTTAAAAACGTTTTTCTTATGCAAAATTATTTTTTTTTTAACTTAAAGTTGAACTAATCCATTTTTCGTCAAAAATTTTTTTTATGGACATTTTTTTTTGAACATGCATCTGTTGGGTGAAAATTTAACTATTTCGTTGACAATTTATTTTATTTGGTTAAAAACATATCTCTCAATCTTAAAATTAAACTATTCTATTTTTTGCTGAGAATTTACCTTTTTCAGTTGAAAATTTATCTTTTTTGTTGAAAATTTGCTTGTTTTTTGGAAGAAAATTCATTTTTTGGGTTGAAAATGAAATTAAAAATCAAAATATTGAAAGTTGAAAGTCATATATTTTGTTAAAAATTATCCTTTTTTGGTAGAAAATTAATCTTTTTGGTTGAAATTTTACTTCTTCAATTGAAAGTTATTTTTTTTTTTATTGAAAATTAATTTTTTTAACTAAAAATTTAACTATTCCATTTTTCTTCGAAATTTTTTGTTGGTAGCTAATTAATTTTTTTCGCTGAAAATTAATCTGTTTGGTTGAAAATTTATTTTATTTGGTTAAAAACTTATTCCTCTAAGTTGAAATTAAACAATTATATTTTTTGTTGAAAATATATCTTTTTTCTTAAAAACTCAACTATTAAGTTGCAAATTAAAATTCCATTAAAAATTGATTGAAATTGAATTTCTTTGATTGAACAATAGCTTTTTTAAATTAAAAATTAATTTTTTTTAAACTAATAGTTCAACTATTCCATTTTTTGTCGAAACTTTTTTTTGATGGACGTTTAATTTTTTTGGTTGAAAATTCATCTGTTTGTGTGAAAATGTAACTATTTCATTGACAATTTATTTTATTTGGTTAAAAACTTATTTCTTTATCTTAAAATTGAACTATTCTATATTTTGTTGAGAATTTATCTTTTTGAGTCGAAAATTGATCTTTTTTGTTGAAAATTTGTCTTTTTTTGGTAAACAAATTATCTTCTGGGTTGAAAATACAACTATTTGGTTCAAAATTTATTTTTTTGCTTGAAGATGCATCATTTTAGTTAAAAGTTTATTTTTTTGGTCAAAAATTTAACAATTTCGTTTCTTTTTTTTTTGTTGAAAAAGAATTATTTTTTTACTGAAAATGTAGCTATCTCATTTTTGCTAGAAGATTGATATTTTTTAGTCGAAAATTCAATTATTTTGGTAGAAAATTCATATTTTTGGGTTGTAAATTCAACTTTTTTTCTTCCACAATTCGTCTTTATGACTTAAAACTCAACATTTTGGATGAGATTTTTTTTCTTTATTAAAAATGCATATTTTTTGGTTTAATTGAACAGTTTTTTATTGAAAATTAAAATATTTGTTGTGGAAATATTAATTCCCTTTTTCTTGGTTCGAAATTAATTATTTTCACTGAAAATGTAATAATGAAATTTTACATCAATAAATCTTAAATTTTCGTCAGTTCTCAATTCTTAATTATGCAATCGGAATTGAGGAAAAGCAACAACAAAGCTTTTGAGATATTCGTGAGACACCTATTTTTTAGAAAAAGATTACTAGTGAAATTTTACAGATTTGATTAACGAAAAGTGAGCCACTAAAGATTAGTAGAAAATGACTAATTCGAGCAGTAAACATATTTCCTAATTCAACAGTTATAAACATGGAAAATTTGGAAGTACAAAATTTCAATTAAACGAAGCGATTGTGTAACATTTTTAACTCTATTGAAACAATGAGAAGGCTATATTGAGAAATTTATTGTAGACGTGACCTAGTTTGTTTTAATTTTCGAAATATTGCTTTTGTAAATGTTTAAACAAATTTAAGAAACATACGAATTTTCCAGAAGCTTACAATTTTAATGGACAAATGGGCTATAAATTAATTATGCATATTTAGGGTCCTCGTGGGCTACTTTTCAACAGAATTCTATTTTCGATGTTCTAAATTTTTTCGGTTGTACATTTTTCTAATTTTCTATAAAAAATGGTAATCATTGATCATACTTAGGATTGAATATCATAATTTAAAAAAGTTGTAAAAAGTGAAAAATAGACAATTTAATCAAATAACGCAATGGTTGAACATTCTTAACTCTATTGAAACAATTAGAAGGTCATATTGTGAAATTGTAAGCGTGATGTAGCCCATCTCCAATTTAAAAACATTTCCTTCTGATTGTTTAAATAAAGTTAAGAAACATACGAACTTTTTACAATCTTAAAATAACAATGGATCAGTGGACTATAAATAAATTATGCATGTTCATGGTCCTCATGCACTATTTTTCAACAGAATTCTGTTTTCGATTTTCAAAAATTTGTTCGATTGTACATTTTTTTAGTTTCCATCGAAAATTACAATGACTATTCAGCAAACTTTGTAAAAATAATTTGCCTTAAATAAGCATCACCTTGAATAATTACGAATTGAGTTCCTAAAGAAGTTTATTTGAATTTTATAGCTCTTTGTCCTCCGCGAAAGATACTTTATTGCCCCTCTGAATCAAAATTGTTACAACTTGACTAATTAGGATATTTTTTAAATATTTATTATTATTTATTTATTATTTTTCAAATTTATTTTTCAATATTTTCCTTTTAATCGAGATATTTTCTAATTCAATAGTGAAAAAGAAATAATTGCTTGGCAAAAATATATTAACTTATTTAGGACTTCATATTAATTAACAAAAGTTATAAAAATTGGAAAAGTAAAAAATAGAAAAATTTATAAAATAATACGATGGTGTGACATTTTTAACTCTATTGAAACCATAAGAAGGCCGACATATTCTGAAATTGTAAACATGAATTACCCTGTTTCCGTTTTCAAAATATTGCCTTCTAATTGTTTACACAAAGTTAATAAGAAGAATTTTTTTAATTTACAATGGATCAACTGTCGCGAAACGGCCGCCGAAAAATAAAAACAAGTTTTTTGTGAACCACCCTAATATAAATATTCCATTTTTTGTTAAAAACTTAACTTTTTTTGTTGAAAATTCATGTATTTTTTGAAGATTTGTCTTTTTTGGTAGAAAATTAATATTTATGGGTAAAAATTCATCTTTTTGTTCGAAAATTCAACTAATTCATTCAAAATATATTTTTGGAATTGAAGATTCATCACTATAGTTAAAAATTTATCTCTTTAATTAAAAATTCAACTATTCAGTGGAAACTTCTTTTTTCTTTAGTTGCAAATTAATTTCTTCAACTGAAAATTGAACTACTCCGTGTTTGGTTGAAAATTTATTTTCTTTAGTTAAAAATTCAACTCTTTGGTTGTAAATTCATGCATTTTGTTGAAAAATCGGCTTTTGGGGTAGAATATCAATTTTTTTGGTGAAAAATTCCTTTTTTTTTGGTTGAAAATTAAGTTTTCGGTTAAGGATTGCTCATTTTAGTTGAAAATGAAAATTTCGAATACCTTTTTTCTTGTTGAAAATTTAACTATTTTGTTGAAAATTCGATTTTAATTGGTTAAAAATTAATCTTTTGAGTAAAAATTTAACTATTCCATTTTTGGTTGAAAATTCATGTATTTTGTTGAAAATTCGTTATTTATGATCAAAAATAAAGTTTTCTGTTTTTGGTTGAGTATTCCTCATTTCAGTTAAAAATGAAAAATTCAAAAACTTTTTTTTTTGGTTGAAAATTTAACTATTTTGTTGAAAAAATGTACATGTATAACTAATAAAAGATTATATTATTTAAGATTCATCATTATAGTTGAAAATTTATTTTTTTGGTGAAAAATTTAACTATTTTGTTACAATTTGTTTCTTTTTTGGTTGAAATTTTTTTTTCAACTGAAAAATTAATTACTCCATGTTTGCTTGAAAATTTATTTTCTTGAGTTGAAAATCCAACTGTTTGGTTGAAAATTTAACTTCTTTTGTTGAAAATTCAACTATTAGGTTGAAAATTCTTATATACCGTAGAAAATTAATCATGTTCGTTGAAAATTCATCGTTTTGGTAAAAAATTCATCGTTTTGGTTGGAAATTAATTTGTTTGGTTGAAAACTTAACTATTTTGTTGAAAATTCGTTTTTTATTTTTGGTTAAAGATTCCGCATTTTAGTTAAAAATGAAAAATTTCAAAATATTTGTAATTATTTCTTAAAATTTCAAAAAAGAATATGTATGATTTTTAAGCCAAATTTTTCGATTGGAAATATTACAAAGTTTTATCAAATATTCGTGGTCAGTTTATGAGCTATTTAGAAGCTTTCAAAAGGTTCTCAATCAATTTAAAACTCAAAAGATTTTCAAGAATTTTGAAACAAAAATGTTGAAGCTTTTAAGCATTTTTAAATGTTTTACGATAATAAAAAAAGACTTCCTAAAATTCATGGGATTATAATTTAAAATGATTTTTTATTTCAAGAAATTAATCCTAAGAGAACATTTAAAAAGAGTTTAAAGCATTTCAAAAGATTTTCAAAATTATTATTTATTATTATTATTATTATTTATTATTATTAATTATTATTACGGCCATACCACGCTGAAAAACCCAGTTCTCGTCAGATCACTGAAGTTAAGCAGCGTTGGACGCGGTTAGTACTTGGATGGATGACCATTCAAGAATACTGACATGAGTGCTGTTGGCACATCGTGGGTGTGGTGAGCCCACACTTGTAGTTATTTATAACTACAAGAAAAACCTAGAAACACTACCCGAATCGGGTAGTGTCACGCCTACCCTGAAAGGGAAATGGTTTAATGGTATACATTAAAATAGAATCTGGAAAATTTGAAGGCAATTTTTTTAATTTTTCAGAATTTTGAGAAATTTTTTGCAAAAATTCGAATAATTTAAAAAGATACTTAGAAGGTTTAAAAGTTTTATAAATGGTTGAAAAATAATTTTAAATTTGAAAAGATTTCAAAAAATTTTAAACAAAATGTACATTTTGGAAGATTTCAAAAAATATTCAAAGCTTTTTAAGAAGTTCGAAAGGTTTCAAGAAATTGAAAATTTTTTTTTTAAGATTCCTGTGAAAATTTGTAATGCCTTTTTATTTTGAAAAATTAATGTTTAAAGAATATTTAAAAAGATTTTAAAAGATTTCAAAAGATTTCTACAAATGTTGAAAAAAATCTGCAATATTTAAGGGCATTTCCTTTAATCCTAAAAGATTGTTCAAAATTTTATGAATAATTCAACACAGTTAAATTTTTTTTTTTTTAAACTGACTCAAATTTTTTTTGAAATTTTCCAATATCCTGTAAAATAAAAAAATTATACTTTTTCGACATATGTATCTGAAATCATCAAAAATCTTTTTGAATTTTCTCAAGAATCGTAGGAAAATGATATTTTAATAACCTTAAAAACAAATGAACAAATAAACGTAAAAAATGAATATTTATTCGAAATTTTTATTTTGTATTCAAAATCATTTATCCCGTCAAATTATAATTTGGGTGAAACTTTTTTCTTTCTTGACTGAAAAATCTTTTTTAGTTAAAAATTAACTATTTGGCGAAAATTCGTCTTTCACAAAAAAGTTCCATTAATTATAACAATAAATCTTATAAGAGTAACCTAAGCGTAAATTATAAAAAAATATTTGAAGTCATAATTCTTTATTGAACTGTAGTTTTTTGCATATTTGTTTTTTTTTCTTCCACTTTCAGCAACAGCCGTGATTTTTATTCAATGTCAATTCACAAAAGCTCGTTCTATTCCTTAAAAAGTTAAAAAAAAAATTTTTTGTGGTGAAAAATTAATGTTTTGACTAAAAATTTAACTATTCCATTTTTGGTTGAAAATTCATTTATTTTATTAAAAATTAATTTTTTGTTGTGGAAAAGTAATCTTTATGTTTGAGAATTCATCTTTTTGGTCGCAAATTCAACTATTTAGTTAAAAATTCATTTTTTATTGAGGATTCATCATTATACTTGAAAATTCATTTCTTTGATTAACAAATTTACTGTTTTGTTGCACCTTGTTTTTTTTTTTTAATTGAAAAATTAACTACTCCTTGTTTGTTTAAAAATTTATCTTCTTCAGTTATAAATTGAACTATTTGGTTGAAAATTCGTGTATTTCGTAGACAATTATTCCTGTTGGTTAAAAATTCATCTCTATGGTGAAAAATTCATCTTTTTGTTTGGAAATTACTTTCTTCGGTTAAAAACTTAACTATTTTGTTAAAAAATCGTTTTTTATGGTTCAAAATTAATTGTTTTTACTGCAAATATAACTATTCCATTTTTGGTTGAAAATTTATCTTTTTTATGGAAAATTAATCTTAATAGTTGAAAATTCATCTTTTTGGTCGTAAGTTTAACTAATTATTTCAAAAATCATTTTTAAAATTGAAGATTCATCATTATCGTTGAAAATTCATTTTTTTGGTCTAAAATTTTTATATTTTGCTGAAACATGTTTTTTTTTTTGTTGAAAATTAATGTTTAAAAATTGAAAAATTAACCACTCCATGTTTGGTTGAAAATTTATCTTCTTTAGCTGAAAATTCAACTATTTGGTGAATAATTTATCTTCTTTACTTGAAAATTCAACTATTTCGTTGAAAATTCATGTATTTCGTACACAATTAATCCTCTGAATATAAATATTCCATTTTGAGTTGAAAATGCATCTTTTTTATTTGAAGATTCATGTATTTTGTTAAAAATTCGGCTTTTTGGCGGAAAATTAATCTTCTTGGTTGAAAATTTATTTTTTTGGTTTGAGATGCCTCCTTTTAGTTGAAAATTAAAAACTTTTTATTTGGTTTAAAATTTAAGTATTGGTTGGAAATTAATTTGTTTGGTTGAAAACTTAACTATTCTGTTGAAAATTCGTTTTTTATGATCAAAAATAAAGTTTTTGGTTAAAGATCCTCATTATAGTTGAAAATGAAAAATTCAGAAACTCTTTTTGTTGTTGAAAATTTAACTATTTTGTTGAAAATTCGTTTTTAATTACTTGAAAATTAATTTTTCCACTAAAAATGGCACTATTCCATTTTTGGTTGCAAATTTCTTTTTCATGTATTTTGTTGAAAAATTGTCTTTTTTGGTGGAAAATTTATCTTTATGGTCAAAAATTCATCTTTTTTGTTAACTGGAAAATTAACTACACCTTTTTTGGTTAAAAATGTATCTTCTTTAGTGGGAAAGTCAACTATTTGGTTAAAAATTCATGCATTTTGTTGAAAATTCGTCTTTTGTGCTAGAATATTACTCTTTTTGGTGAAAAAGTCATATTTTTGGTTTGCAGTTAATTTCTTTGCTTGAAAACTTAACCATTTTTGTTAAAAACCTGTCTTTTTCTTTGGTAGAAAATTAATGATCTTGGTTGAAAGTTCACTTTTTTGACTAAAGGTTCCTCATTTCAGTTAAAAATAAAAAATGGGTCAGGGATTAGGAAATTTCGAAATTTGTATTTTGTAGCACCCTGTTTTTGAAATAACGCGATCAGGTAAAATTGTATTAGAGGTGGGTGAATCAGAGGTTGAAGGGGGATAATGTCCTGATTTTATGATCAGGCCATCTGGTCACAGTGCTCGGGACTGCTCAAGCTTAAAAAAATAGTAAAATAGTAACCATACTTCTCTAAAAAAGTACCCGAAAAGTAACAATAATGTGGCAAAAAAGTAACCAAAAAGAAAGATTTTTTACCAAAAAAGACGAACTTTCCACCAAAATTATGAATCTTCAAAAAAAAAAAGTATGTTTAAGAAAGTAGTTCAACTTTTAACCAAATGGTTGAATTTTTCTGACTAAAAAAGATGAATTATTAACGAAAAATGTAATAGTTGATATAGTAACCAAAAAAGAATTTAATTTAATATAAAAAACAGTAGAATTCATTCAAAAATACGATTTTTCAACAGAATAGGTTTTTTTTTCAACCAAATTGTTGAGTTTTTAAGCCAAAAAGACCATTTTTTACAAAACAGTTTAATTTTCAACCAGTAAATATGGATTTTTGACAAATAAGTTATCTGTAAGCTGAAAAAGACGAATTTTTAACAAAATAAATCAGGGTGGCGATTCGGCGGACGATTTCAAATTCCCGGTTTTCCCTGGTCAAGTTTTTCAATTTTCCCGGTCAACTCAAAGTAACATATTTATATGTGCCGCAAAACGCAAACATTTATTTTAATTCATGGCGTTCGTTCTAAACATCTTTTAACACAACAGAGCAAAACGTTGCAAAATAAATGAATTTTGAAAAAAATACTTAAATTTTCCACTAAAAAATATCAATTTTTTACAAAAAAAATGGAATAGTTAAACTTTCAGTTGAAAAAGTTAATTTTCAACAAAAAAAACGGATTATCAATAAAATAGTTCAATTTTCAACCAAAGTGATGAATTTTCAAATCAAATTATGAATCTTTATCTGGAATAGTTAAATTTTAAACCAAAAAGATAAATTTTCAACTAAAATGATGAATATTTAACTGGAACACTCGAATTTTCAACCAAAAAGACGAATTTTTAAAGAAGATTACATTTTAAATAAAAAGATTAATTTTCTACCCAAAAATACAATTTTTCAACCAAATACATTAACTTTTAAAGAAAGGTTTGAAGTTTTAATAAAAGAAGACAAATTTTCAACCAAATAGTTAAATTTTGAACTGAAAAAATAATAATTTTCAATCGAAAATGGAATAGTAACATTTTTAGTTTAAAAAATTATTTGTAAACCAAACATAAGAGTTTTCAACTAAAACAATGAATCTTTAACTGAAATAGTTCAATTTTCAAACCAAAAAATTAACTTTTACTAAAAAAAGATAAATTGTCAACCAAAACTTTAATAATTAAATTTCAAGTTAAAAAAATTAATGTTTAACCAAACAGATGAATTTTCAACAACAGCTATGGAATTTTCAATTGGAATAAGTTAAATTTTCAGTTAAAAAAATTAGTTTCAACAAAAAAAAACTAACTTTTAACAACAACAAAAATTAACTTTCAAAATAATAGTTACATTTTCAAACAAAGTGATGAATTTTCAAATAAAATTGTAAATATTTAACTGCAATAGTTGAATTTCAAACCAGAAAGATGAATTTTTAACTGGAATGATGAATCATTAACTAGAATAATTGAATTTTTGACCAACAAGATTAATTTTCAACCAAGAAGATTAATTTCTACCAAAAAAGACGAATTTTCAATTAACAAAGATAATTTTTCAACCAAAAATTGAATAATCAAATTTTTAGTCAAAAATGAATGTTCAACCAAAGACATGAATTTTGAACTAAAATTATGAAATATTCAACTGGATTAATAGTTAAATTATCAATTGAAAAAAACATTTCCAACCAAAAAACATCCAAAGAAAAAACAAATTTTCAATTAAACAGCTCATTTTTCAATCAAAGAAATGAATTTTTAATTAAAACGATGGATTTTCAACTAAAAGAAAAATCAATTTTTAACAAAAGAGCTTAACTTTCAACCAAATAATTTTATTTCAAACCTAAACGATGAATTTTCAACTAAAATAATAAATATTTGACTGGAATACTTGAATTTTTAACCGAAAAGAAGAATTTTTAAACAAGAAGATTAACTTTCAAAGAAAAATAAGATAATTTTTTACCAACAAAAAAATCGATTTTTTAACAAAATACATGAATTTTCATCGGAATAGTTAAATTTTCAATTAAAAAGACAAATTTTTATCCAAATTGTGGAATTCCGAACTTGACATTTTTAATTTTCAACTCAGAATGGAACAGTTAAATTTTCGTTTAAAGATATTAATTTTCAACTAAACTGGTGAATTTTCAAATAAAATGATGAATCTTCAACTGAAATGATGAATCTTTAACTGGAATAGTTTAATTTTATGCCAAAAAGATTAATTGTCAACCATAAAGTTTAATTGTCTACAAAAATAGATGAATTTTCCACAAAGTACATACATTTTCAAACAAATAGTTGAATTTTCATCAAAAAAAGATAAATTAATTTTTAACAAAAGTTTAACTTTTAACCCAGTAGTTGAATTTCTAACTAAAAAACGATGAATTCGCAACGAACAATGTACTTTTATTACCTAAAATTTAGAAGAGGGAACTTTCAAATTGTGACGAATTCTGACTTGGAAGAGGGATTTTTGAAAATTCCTTTCTTCTAAATCCGAATTATAATTCCTTTAAAAAATTCCCATTCCTTGTAAAAAATTCCCTGTTCCAAGTAAAATTATATTTCTTGAATTTTTCTATAATCAGAAGTAAATTCCCGGTTTTTAAATTAAATTCCCGGTCATTTCCCAGTCAATAAAATTCCAGGTCATTTCCGGTTTCCCGGTCAAGTCGCCACCCTGTAAATTCATTTCTAACCAAAAAGGTGAATTTTCAAATGAAGTTATGTACTTTAAAACAAAAGGGTGACTTTCAATCAAGAAGATGAATTTTCTACCAAAAGAGGCGAATTTTCAACAAAAATCGTTCAACTTCTAACCGAATTTCAACCAAAAATGATAAATTCTCATCGAAAAATATAATACATAGTTCGATATTTCAACAAAAAAGATTTGAATCTTAAATTAAAATCTATAAATTTTAGCTAAATTGCAATTTTTATCAGGAGTCATAATATTTCAATTGATAGCCCTTTCTATACATTTTACATGCGAACTTATTATTTTATTGCTATTCCCTAATTGTCCGACTCTTAAAGTGCCAAATTTATTGCAAAAATTTGAATTTTTACATTTTTCACAAGTTTTTAAATAATACGATTAATGAAATAATTTCGTTATTTCGGGCAAAAAATGTAACCAAAAGTAACCTTTTCATAGAATAAGTAACTTTTTAGTAACCGCGGATCAAAAAAGTAACTAAGTTACTAAAAAGTAACCCGTTCCGAGCCCCTGGGTCACCCTAGTTTTTGGAAATAAATTTCAAAATGCAGACACTGACTCAAACTACCTTAAATTTGCAATAACTCACCCATAAAAGCACTGCTTTTTCCATTTCATGAACCCACTCTTCATTACCACTTGATAAAAATCCATGAACAATCACAACAGTTTTACGTCGGATGTCAAAATCAGTCCACTCTAGTCCAAACTGATCACCAACGTAAACATGCACTCTCTTGGGTTGTTTTCTCGTCACCATATAAAAATGTGCAAGAAGAGGACTCTTTTTCTGCTCCTCTCTCATAAAAAGCCATTCCAGTGCTTTGGCAAAAGTAGTTCCAAGTCCAAAGCAATCAACCTGTTTCGATTTTGATCGCAGATCACTACCTGAACTATTATAAAGAGTGAACGTGAAATTCCTTAAATCAATAGCAGAAGGTTCGATCTCACTTTCAACTAGAAATTGTCCTTCATCACTCGAATTGTCACTTTTTGCGAAGGAATTTGAGATAAATAGGAAAAAAAATGTCACATTTACTATTAAATAAATTTTTGTCTTACAATGAGGAAGCATTTTGATGCTCTGCTCTTGGAATTTCGATGAGCTTTGATAACGCGAGTACGTTATCTTTGCATTGACCTCTAATTTATGTTTCACAGTTGGAACAAAAATCACAACGGTTTTTGTCTTCGTATAATAAATGACTAAGAAACCTTGAATTTATGAGCACAGCTGCACATCTGTTTTGAAAGAATGGATTGAGTTGACACTAGAGCAATCGCTCAAAAAGCGACGTCACACTGCCTGGGATGGGAGGGGGTAACCGATTTGTGACGTAGGAGTGGAGGGGTTAAGGCAGAATGTGACATCATAGGGAGTGACCCACAGTGGGGAAAAAATGACTTTTTTGGTTAAAACAAAAAAAAAAACTAACTGTCTACAGTTACGGAATGTTCCGTAACTCTAACCCCTTTCCCAGCTCATTCAGGGCTGACAAATTACGTCAAATTACGCTGGTTACGGAAAATTCCGTAGCCACAGGGGAGCGTTCACATATTACGTAACATTAAAAAGGGGTGAGGGAGTTCTTGTTTCGTTACGATTACGTAACATTTTTAATCATCCTATATTAAAAAGCGCATGGCGCCATATTCGATTATTTCTCGAAATAACTCGAAACAATTTGAAACTATTGTTGTCCGGAAACTCGTATTTATGATTGGTTGGAGCTGTCGTTCCTTTTTCTCGTTTAAAATAAAAAGTCTGTAAACTTCAGGCTTATGAGAAATGTAAGGTTATCTAAATAATATATTAAATAATAATAATAATCAATGTAAGACAGGTGTCCAGCATGTTGATATACAAAATGTAATTTGTAGATTTTTGAAGATTTCAAAAATAAAAAACTTTTTAAGAATTTTAAAAGGTTTCGAGATAATAAAAAATTTCTTAAAATTCCTGGGAAAATGTCAACTGATTTTTGAGTTTTAAAATAAATTTTAAGAGAAAATTGACAAAGATTTCAAAAGATTTTAAATCATTTTCTAAAATTTCGAAAAAGAATGGGAACGTTTTTGAAGCAAAATCTTTCAATTAGCAAGATTACAAAGATTTATAAAAATTACGAGTAAGTTTAAGTTTAAGACATTTCGAAATTTTAAAAATATTCAAATTAATTTAAAAGTTGAAAATATTTCAAAAGTTTTGAAAAATGTACATTTTTGAATATTTGGAAAAAAATTTGTGAAGCTTCTTAAGGATTTTGAAGGGATTCACGATAATAAAAAAATTTTCTTAGAATTCATGGGAAAATTTGAACTGATTTTTGATTTGGAAAAATTAATTTTATGAGAATATTTAAAAACATTTCAAAATATGACAAAAATTTTTAAAAGATTACAAAAGACTTCTGAAATCGTCGTAACAGACTCTGGAAGATTTAAAGGGAATTTTCGTAATTTTTCAGAATTTTAAGAAAATTTTTCGAAATAGACAAAAAATGATTTGAAATTTGACAATATTTCAAAAAATCTAAAAGAAAATGTAAATTTTTGAGATTTCGAAAAAAATGACAAAGATTTTTAAGAATTTTAAAAGGCTTTAAGAAAATGAAAAAACTTTATTAAAATTCCTGGGAAAAAAACTTAATTTTTACTTTTTAAATAAATTTTGAGAGAAAATTGACAAAGATTTCCAAATTCTTAAAATTATTTTCGAAAATTTCAAAAAATCTTTCCATTAGCAAGATTAAAATTTTTGTTTTCAAATTTCAAAAGGTTTCACAATAATACCAAATATTTCTCATAATTCATGGGATAAATTAAACTGATTTTTTTATTCTGAAAAATTAATTTTAAGATAATGTTTAAACAAAATTTTAACATTTCAAAACATTTCCAAAATTGTCAAAACAAAATCTGGAAGATTTGAAGGCAAGTTTTAACATTTTTCAGAATTTGAAGAAAAATTTTGGAAGAATTTTAAAAGATATTTAGAAGGTTTGAAAGTGTTGAAAATGGTTGAAAAATGATTTTCAATTTTGAAAGTTTTCCAAAAATTGTAAACAAAATATAAATGGAAAATTTCCAAACAATTTTTAATCTTTTTAAGAAGTTTGAGATTTTTAAAGAAAATAAAAAAATTTCTTGAGATTCCTGGGAAAAATTTATATTACTGTTTATTTTGAAAAATTAATTTTAAAAGAAAATTTGAAAAAGTTTCGAAATATTCCCAAATATTATTATAATTTCAAAAGATTTCTAAAGATTTCGAAAATATCTGGAAGATTTAAGGGCAATTTTTTAAATTTTGAATGATTTTTCAAAATTTTAGGAATATATCGAGACAATTTTTTCTAAAATTTTGCAAAATCCTGAAAAAGAAAAAAATTATACTTTTTCGACATATCTGAAATCGTAAAAAAATCAATTTTCTCAAGAATGTAAACTAATTTTTTATTTTGAACATTTTTAAGAGATTTATAAAAAATGCGAGTAAGTTTATGACATTTCGAAATTTTAAAAAGATTCAGAAGTATTCTAAAAGTTGAAAATATTTCAAAATTTAAAAAAATGTACATTTTTGAATATTTGAAAAAAAAATTGTAGCTTCTTAAGGATTTTGAAAGGATTCACGATAATAAAAAATGTTTCTTAAAATTCACGGGAAAATTTGAACTGATTCTTTGTTTTGAATAAATAATTTTAAAAGAATATTTAAAAACATTTTGAAAGATGACAAAATATTTTAAAAGATTACTAAAGATTTTTAAATTCGTCATAACAGATTCGGCAATTTTTGTAATTTTTCAGAATTTTAAGAAAATTTTTGGAAAAATTCGTATTACTTTAAAAGATAAGCTAATTTGAAAATATTTCAAATAATTTGAAAAAAAAATGTAAATTTTTGAAGATTCCGAAAAAAATGTCGAAGCTTTTTAAAAAGTTTAAAAGGCTTCAAGAAAATAAAAAAAACTTTCTTTAAATACCTGGGAAAATTTAAACTGATTTTTTATTTTGAAAGAAAATTTAAAGAGAAAATTGACAAAGATTTCAAATGATTTTAAATTATTTTCTAAAATTTCGAAAAAGAATGGGAAAGATTTTTCAGCAAAATCTTTCCATTAGTAAGATTGCAAAATTTTATACAAAATTTGAAAAAAAATTTAAAAGGTTTCACGATAATAAAAAATATATCTCACAATTCATGGGATAATTTAAACTGATTTTTTCTTTTGATAGATTAATATTAAGATAATATTTTTAAAAAATGTTAAGGTTTCAAAATATTTCCAAAATTACTGTGGACGATTTTAAAGAAAAAATGTTCAAATAGCAAGATTACAAAGTTTTATAAGAAATTTGAAAAAAAAATTTTTGAAAGGTTTCATGATAATAAAAAATATTTCTCAAAATTCATGGCATAATTTAAACTGATTATTATTATTATTTTGAAAAATTAATTTTAAGATAATATTTAAAAAGAATTTAAAACATTTCAAAATATTTCCAAAATTGTCAAAACAGAATCTGGAATATTTGAAGGAAAGTTTTTTAATTTTTCAGAATTTCAAGAAAAATTTTGGAAGAATTCGAAGAATTTTAAAAGATATTTAAAAGGTTCAAAAGTGTTTAAAATGGTTAAAAAATGACTGGGAAAATTTTCTATTACTTTTTATTTTGAAAAATTAATTTTTAAAGAAAATTTGAAAAGTTTCAAAATATTTCAAATTATTATTATTATTTCAAAATATTTCTACAAATTTCGAAAACATCAGGAAGATTTAACGGCATTTTTTTAATATTGAAAGATCTTTCAAAATTTTAGGAATAGTTCGAGTCAGTTTAAGAAATATTTATCTTCCAAACTTCTCAAAGTCCTAAATATCTTTCAAACTGACTCGAATTTTTCCTACAATTTTTCAAAATCCTGAAAAAAATTATACTTTTTCGACATATCTGAAAGCTTCAAAATAAATTTTGAATTTTCTCAAGTATCTTAGGAAAATTATATGTTTATTCAACTTTAAAAACAAATGAACAAATAAACTCAAAAAAGAAATGTTTGTTCGAGATTTTTATTTTATATTTTAAATTATTTATCACCCAAAAATAATAATTTGGGTGAATTTTTTTTTCTTTCATGACTGAAAAATCTTTTTTGAGATAAAATTTGAACTATTTGGTTGCAAATTCGTCTTTTTGGATTGAAAATTAATCTGTTCTTGTTGAGGATTCCACTATTGTGTTCAAAATTTGTGTTTCCCAGTTAAAAATGCAACTGATTAAAAATTAATCTTCTTTGATCGAGGATTCAACTACTTTGTTGGAAATTCATTTTTTTTTTGCTAGAAATTCTACATTTTAGTCAAAAATTCATCTCTTTGGTTGACAATGTCACTATTTTATTGAAAATTCTTCTTTTTTGGTAGACAATTCATCTATTTCATGAAAAATTCATATTTTCGTGTGAAAAAATGAACTGTTTTGTAGAAAATTTGTCTCTTTTTAAAAAAACGTAATATTTTTTGGTTTAAAATGCAACTGGTGGAAATTAATTTTTTTTGTTGGGTATTCAGCTATTTTCTTCAGAATTTGTTTGTTTTTTTTGGCATGCAATCAACTATTTTTAAATTAAAAGTTGAATCTTTTTTGGTTGAAATATCATTTATGTTATCTGAATAATATATTCAATAATTTAATAATAATAATAATAATCAACGGAACAAAGGTCTTCAACACTTTAAAATACAAAAGTTAATGTTTTCTGTTTAGGAAATATAAGGTAGAAAAGTATCTGTTAATTGCTAAAGTTTTCCTAATTTTTTAGTTACAAATATTTCAAACACATTACGATTTCCAAGAGTTCAGAAAAAAGCGTTGAATTTATTTTAAATTTTTTATTCAAGTTTTTGATCTCAAAAAATTTGTATTGTTGATCCACAAAATTAAACATCTCTTTAGAGATTTCTAAAAATATGCATACGCGCGCGTAGCGCGCTTTTGCTACTTGTCCTATATTAAAAAGCGCATGGCGCCATTTTCGATTATTTCTCGAAATAACTCGAAACAATTTGAAACTATTGTTGTCCGGAAACTCGTATTTATGATTGGTTGGAGCTGTCGTTCCTTTTTCTCGTTTAAAATAAAAAGTCTGTAAACTTCAGGCTTATGAAAAATGCAAGTTTATCTAAATAATATATTCAATAATAATAATGAATCAATGGAACAAAGGTGCCCAGGGCTTTGATATAAAAAATGTAATGTGTACATTGTTGAAGATTTCTAAAAAAAGAAAAGAAAATTGATAAACATTTGAAAACATTTTAAATTATTTCTTAAAATTTCGAAAAATAATATGGACGATTTAAAAGAGACATTTTTTATCAGCGAGATTACAAAGTTTTATGAAAAAATTCGATCAAATTTAAGAGACATTTAGAAGTTTTAATAAGATTCAAAATTATTTTAAATTTGAAAAAAAAGTTAGAAAAAAACGTACATTTTTGAATATTTGGAAATAAAAAATGTTGATGCTTCTAAAAGACTTTGAAAGGTTTCACGATAATAAAGAAATTTCTTCAAATTCCTGGGAAAATTTAAACTGATTGTTTATTTAGAAAAATAAATTTAAAGAGAAAATTAACATCGATTTCACAACATTTTAAATTATTTACTAAAATTTCGAAAAAGAATATGGACCATTTTAAAGCCAATTTTTTCAATTAGCAAGATTATAAAGTCTTATAAACAAATTTTGTCAAGTTTAACAGACATTTAGAAGTTTTAAAAAGAGTCAAAATTAACTTAAATCTAAAAAAGATTTTTAAAAAGTTAACAAAATGTACATTTTTGAATATTTGTAAATAAAAATGTTGAAGCTTCTGAAGCATTTAAAAATGTTTCACGACAATAAAAAATATTTAAAAAAATTCATGGGATAGTATAAAAAAAAATTTATTTAGAAAAAAATTAATTTCAAGAGAAAATTGATACCGATTTCACAACATTTCAAATTATTTACTAAAATTTCGAAAAAGAATATGGACCATTTTAAAGCCAATTTTTTCAATTTGCAAGATTACAAAGTTTTATAAAAAAATTTGATCAAGTTTAACAGACATTTAGAAGTTAAAAAAAAGTCAAAATTAACTTTAAACTTAAAAAGGTTTTTAAAAAGTTAAAAAAATTTACATTTTTGAATCTTTGTAAATAAAAATGTTGCAGCTTCTGAAGCATTTAGAAAGGTTTCACGATAATAACATATATTTTTGAAATTCACGGGATAATTTAAACTTATTTTTTATTTTGAAAAATTAATTTTAAGAGAATTTTTAAAAAGACTTTAAATTATTTCAAAACATTTCCAAAATTGTTAAAACAGAATGTCGAAGATTTGAAGGCATTTTTTTCTACTTTTCAGAATTTTAAGAAAATTGTTGGAAAAATTCAAATAATTTTCAAAGATATTTAGAAGGTTTAAATGTTTTAGAAATTATTAAAAAATATGAAATTTGAAAAGATTTACAAAAGATTTTAAATTATTTTCTAAAATTTCGAAAAAGAATGGGAAAGATTTTCAAGGAAAATCTTATATTTAGCAAGATTACAAAGATTTATAAAAAATTCCATCAGATTTAAGAAACATTCAGAAGTTTTAAAAATATTCAAAATTAATTTAAAACTTGAAAATATTTCAAAAATGTAAGTTTTAAAAAAACTTACATATTTGAATATTTGGAAATAAAAATTTTGAAGCTTCTTAAAAATTTTGAAAGGTTTTTCGATAATAAAAAAAATGTCTTAAAATTCCTGGGACAATTTGAACTGATTTTTTATTTTGAAAAATTAATTTAAAGGGAAAATTGACGAATATTTTAAAACATCTTTATTTATTTCCTAAAATTTCAAAAAAGAATGTGGACGATTTTGAAGAAAAAATGTTCAATTAGCAGGATTACAAAGTTTCATTAAAAATTTGAAACAACAAATTTATGAAAGGTTTCAAGATAATAAAAAATATTTATCAAAATTCATGGCATAATTTTAACTGATTTTTTATTTTCAAAAATTAATTTGAAGAGAATATTTGAAAAGAATATAAAACATTTGAAAAGATTTCGAAAATGTATTGTCAAAACAGAATCTGGAAGATTTAAAGGCAAGTTTTTTAATTTTTCAGAATTTCAAGAAAATTTTTAGAAAAAATCGAAGAATTTTAAAAGATATTTTTTGAAGGTTTAAAAGTTTCCAAAATGGTTGAAAAATTATTTCAAGTTTGAAAAGAATTCCCAAAATTTCAAACAAAATGTACATTTTTAAAGACTCCGTAAAAAAATTCAGATTATTTTAAAAAGTTTGAAAGGCTTCTAGAAAATGAAAAACTTTCTTGAGATTCCTGGGAAAACTTTTAATGACTTTTTATTTTGAAAAACTAATTTTTAAAGAAAACTTGAAAAGGTATCAAAACGTTCCAAAATATTTCTACAAATTTCGAAAATATTTGGAAGATTTAAGGGTAATTTTTTTAATT
Source organism: Andricus curvator (assembly GCA_932195095.1). NCBI lineage: Eukaryota > Metazoa > Arthropoda > Insecta > Hymenoptera > Cynipidae > Andricus > Andricus curvator. The sequence continues at coordinate 379,457 of CAKNYM010052516.1, read as the reverse complement.
TTGAAAGATTTTTCAAAATTTTAGGAATATTTCGAGACTTAAATTTTTCAGAAAATTTTTCAAAATCCTGAAAAATAAAAAATTATGCTTTTTTGCAATCTTCAAAGTTTTTTTGAATTTTCTCAAGAATCTTAGGAAAATGATATATTTTTTTAACTTCCAAAATAAATGAACTAATAAAATTAAAAAAGAAATGTTTATTTTGTATTCTAAATTTATTATCCCCTAAAATAATAATTTGGGTGATTTTTTTTTCTTTCATGACTGAAAAATCTTTTTTCGTTAAGAATTGAACTATTTGGTTGAAAATTTCTCTTTTTGGTTTGAAAATTAATCTGATTTTGTTGAGAATTCCACTATTTTGTTGAAAATTTGTCTTTTCCTGTTAAAAATGCAACTGATTGAAGATTAATCTTTTTTGGTCGAGAATTCAACCACTTTAATAAAAATTATTTTTTTTTATTAGATTCATCATTTTAGTTAAAAATCCGCCTCTTTGATTGACAACGTCATTATTTGATTGTTGGTAGAACATTCATCTATTTCATTAAAAATTCCTATTTCCGTGTTAAAAAATTCAACTGTTTTGTAGAAAATTCGTCTCTTTTTCAAAAAAAGTTAATCTTTTTTGGTAGTAAAATGCGACTGATAAATATTTTTTTTTGTAGAGGATACAGCTATTTTATTTGAAAATTGTCTTTTTTGACATCAATTCAACTATTTTTTATTAAAAATTAAAATCTTTTTTGATTGAAATATCATTTATGTTACCTCAAGAATATATTCAATAATTTAATAACAATAATAATAATCAATGGAACAAATGTGCCCAGTACTCTGATATAAAAAATGTAATGTGTAGATTTTTAAAGATTTATTAAAAAATAAGTTTTTTGAGAATTTTAAAATGTTTCAAGAGAATAAAAATATTTCTTAAAATTCGGAAAATTTAAACTGATTGTTAAATTTAAAAAAATAAATTCTAAGACAAAATTGACAAAGATTTCAAAACATTTTCAATTATTTCCTGAAATTTCTGAAAAGAATATTTACGATTTTGAAGCAAAAATGTCCCGTTAGCAAGATTACAAAGTTTTATAAAAAATGCTATCAAGTTTAAAAGATATTTAGAAACTTTAAAAAGATTATAAATTAATTTGAAACTTGACAACATTTTTAAAAATTTAGAAAAAACGTACATTTTTGAATATTAGCAAATGCAAATTTTGAATCTTCTTAAAGATTTTGAAAGGTTTCACGATAATAAAAAAATTGCTTGAAATTCCTGGAAAAACTTATGCTGATTTTTTATTTTGAAAAATTGAATTTTAAGAGAAAATTAACAAAGATTTCTGAAGAATTCTAAAATTGTCAAAATAGAATCTGGAAGATTTGCAGGAAATTTTTTTTTATTTTTCGAAATTTTTGTTTTTTGTTTGAAAGGATTCAAGAAAACAAAAAACTTTTCTTGAGATTCCTAGGAAAGTTTTTCATGTCTTTTTATTTTGAAAAATTCATTTTAAAAGAAAATTTAAACAGATTTCAAAACATTTAAAAAGATTTCTACAAATGTCGAAAAAAATCTGAAAGATTTGACGGCAATTTTTTTAATTTTTCGAAATTTTAAGAACATTCTTAGAAAAATTCGAATAATTTTAAAATATATTCTAAAGGTTTGAATGTTTTGGGAATGATTGAAAAATAATTTGAAATTTGAAAAGATTTACAAAAATTCAAAACAAAATGTAAATTTTTGAAGATTTCGGAAAAATTATCGAAGCTTCTTATGAAGTTTGAAAGGATTCAAGAAAACAAAAAACTTTTCTGGAGATTCCCAGGAAAGTTTTTAGTTTCTTTTTATTTTAAACAATTAATTTTAAAAGAAAGTTTAAACAGACTTCAAAAAATTTCGAAAAATGTCTACTAATGTCGAAAAAATTTTGAAAGGATTCAAGTAAACAAAAAACTTTTCTGGAGATTCCTAGGAAAGTTTTTAATGTCTTTTTATTTTGAACAATTAATTTAAAAAAAAGCTTGGACAGGTTTCAAAAAATGTCTACTAATGTCGAAAAAAATCTGAAAGATTTAAGGGAAATTTTTTTAATTTCCAAAGATTTCTCAAAATTTTCGGAATAATTCGAGTCAGTTTAAGAGATATTTATTTTAAAAACTTCCAAAAGTGCTGAATATCTTTTAAACTAACTCGATTTTTTTCTAAAATTGTGCAAAATCCTATAAAGTAAAAAAAATATACTTTTTCGACATATCTGAAATCTTCAAATATCTTTTTGAATTTTCTCAGAAAATTTATTCAAAATTTTCATTTTGTATTTAAAAACTTTTTTTTAATAAATCTGTTTTGGTTGATAATTCCAATATTTTGTTGAAGATTCGTCTTTTTCAGTAGAAAATTCAACTGATTAAACATTAATCTTTTCTGGCGGAGGATTCAACTACTTTGTTCAAAATTCATTTTTCATTTTAATTAAAAATTCATCTCTTTAACCAAATAAAATAACTTTCCAACGAAATAGTTGAATTATCAACTGAAAAGATTCAATGTCCATAATAAAAAAAATTCGATGAAAGATTGAATAGTAAAAAAAATTAATTTTCAATAAAAAAACTAATTTTCAACCAAAGAAATTAAATTTCAATCAAAAAAATTAATTTTCTACCAAAAAAGAATAGTTTTTAACGAGATACGTGAATTTTTAACCAAATATTTTAATTTTTATGATGTTTTCAACCTAATAATTCAATTTTCAACGAAAATAATGTGAGAAGTTTCTTTGGTAAAATTTAAAATGAAAAGGCTTTTAACTTATTTTAATATTTTACCTTTTCGAACATTCCAGTTACTGGATAAACTATTTCAAATTTCCCAAAGGGAAGAATAAATTAAACAGTTAAACAATTAAAAAATAAATAAATTTTAATCAAATAAAATTAAATATTTTTTTCGAGATTTCTAAAAACATGCATGCGCGCGCGTAGAGCGCTTTTGCTACTTGTCCTATATTAAAAAGCGCATGGCGCCATTTTCGATTATTTCTCGAAATAACACGAAACAATTTGAAACTATTGTTGTCCGGAAACTCGTATTTATGATTGGTTGGAGCTGTCGTTCCTTTTTCCCATTTTAAATAAAAAGGTTTGCAAACTTCAGGTTTATGAGAAATTTAAGGTTATCTAAATAATATATTCAATAATAATAATCTATGTAAGAAGCGTGTCCAGGATTTATATACAAAATGCAATTTGTAGATTTTTGAAGATTTTAAGACTGAAGAAGCTTTTTAAGAATTTTTAAAATGTTTCAATATAATAAAAAAAATTTAATTCCTGGGGAATTTTTAACTGATTCTTAATTTTTTTTTAATCTTAAGAGAAAATTGACAAATATTTCAAAACATTTTGAATTATTTCTTAAAATTTCGAAAAAGAATATAGACGATTTTAAAGGAAAATTTGTCTATTAACAAGATTACAAAGATTAATAAAAAATCGGTTCAACTTTAACAAACATTTAGAAGTTTTGAAAAGAATCAATATTAATTTAAAACTTGAAAACATTTCAAAAAAGTTAGAAAAAACGCACGTTTTTGAATATTTTGAAATAAACATTTCTTAAAATTCCTGGCAAAATTTAAACTCAATTTTTATTTTGAAAAATAAATTTTAAGAGAAAATTGATAAATATTTTTAAAAATTGTAAATCAGTTCCTAAAATCTCGAAACAGAATGTGGACGATTTTAAAGCAAAAATGTTCATTTAGCAAGATTACAAAGTTTTATACAAAATTCGAGTAAGTTTAAGAAATATTTAGGAGTTTTAAAAAGATTCAAAATTAATTTAGAACTCAAAAAAATTGTTTAAAACTTGAAAAATGTACATTTTTGAATATTTTTAAATAAAAATTTTGAAGCTTCTTAAGCAGTTTGAAGAGTTTCATCATAATAAAACATATTTCTTAAAATTCATTGAATAATTTAAACTGTTTTTTTTTTTGAAAAATTTATTTCAAAACAATATTCAAAAAGACATAAAAACATTTCAAAAATTTTCCAAAGTTGTCAAAACAGAACCTGGAAGACTTGAAGGCATCTTTTTTATTTTTCAGAATTTTAAGAACGTTTTTTTGGAAAAATTCAAATAATTTCAAACGATATTTCGAAAATTTAAATGCTTTGGACAGGATTAAAAAATAATTGGAAATTTGAAAACATTACAAATTAAAAAAAAAAAAATAATAATTTTGGAAGATTTCAAAAAAAAATTCTAAGCTTTTTAAGAAGTTTCAAAAGCTTCACGAAAATGAAAAACCTTTCTTGAGATTCCTGAGAAAATGTGTAATGACTTTTTATTTTGAAAAATGAATTTTTAAGGAAAATTTGAAAAGTTTTCAAAACATTTCAAAAGATTGCTACAAATCTCGAATATGGACATATCTGAAATCTTCAAAAATCTTTTTGAATTTTTTCAAGAATCCTACAAAAATTATATTTCTATAACCATACAAACAAATGAACAAATAAACCTAAGAAAGAAATATTTATTCAACATTTTTATTTTGTATTAAAAATCATTTAATTTGTTTTGGTTGAGAATTTCACTATTTTGTTGAAGATTCGTCTTTTTCGGTTAAAAATTAAACTAATTGAAAATTAATATTTTTTCGTCGAGGATTTAATAATTTTCTAAAATTTCGAAGAAGAATGGGAAAGATTTTAAAGCAAAATCTTTCAATTAGCAAATTACAAAGATTCGTAAAAAATTCGATCAAGTTCAAGAGACACTTAGAAGTTTTTAAAATATTAAAAATTAATTTAAATCTTGAAAACATTTCAAAAAAGTTTTGAATATTTGGATATAGAAATTTTAAAGCTTCTTAAAGATTTTTAAAGGTTTTACCATAGTAAAAAAATGTCTTGAAATTCCTGGGAAAATTCAAACTGATTTTTTATTTTGAAAAAATTAATTTCAAGATAATATTAAAAAAGAATTTAACATTTCAAAAGATTTCCAAAATTGTCAAAACAGAATCTGGAAGATTTGAAGGCAAGTTTTTTAATTTTTCAGAATTTCAAGAAAAATTTTGGAAGAATTCTAAGAATTTTAAATGATATTCAGAGTTTGAAAAGATTTTCAAAAATTTGAAAGAAAATGTAAATTTTTAAGATTTTAAAACAAATTTGAAAGCTTTTTAAGAAGTTTAAAAGGCTTCAAGAAAATAAAAAAACTTTTTTAAATTCCTGGGAAAATTTGAACTGATTCTTTATTTTTAAAATAAATTTTAAGAGAAAATTGACTAATGTTTTAGATTATTTTCTAAAATTTCGAAAAAAAATGTTAAAGATTGCAAAATTTTATAAATTTTTTTTTTTAATTTCAAAAGGTTTCACGATAATAAAAAATGTTTCTAATAATTCATGGGATAATTTAAACTGATATTTTATTTTTTTAAATTAATTTTAATATAATATTAAACAAAAATTTAATATTTCAAAAGATTTCCTTAATTGTCAAAACAGAATATGGAAGATTTGAAGGCAAGTTTTTTAATTTTTCATAATTTCAAGAAAAATTTTGGAAGAATTCAAAGAATTTTAAAAGATATTTCGAAGGTTCAAAAATGAATTTAAGATTTCCAAAAATTTTAAACAAAATGTCAATTTTTGAATATTCGACCAAAATTTCGAAGCTTTTTAAGAAATTTCAGAAGTTAAAAAAAAAATAAAAAAATTTCTTGAGATTCCTGGGAAAATTTTGAAAAATTAATTTTTAAAGAAAATTTGAAAAAGTTTCAAAATATTTCAAAATATTATTATAATTTCAAAATATTTCTAAAAATTTCGACAATATCTGGAATATTTCAGGGCAATCTTTTTAATTTTAAAAGATTTTTCAAAATTTTAGGATATTTATCGTCAAAACTTCCAAACGTCTGAATATCTTTCAAACTTACTCGGAACTATTTCTAACATTTTTCAAAATCCGGATAAATGAAAAATTATACTCTTGCGACATATCTGGAAGCTTAGAAAAATCTTTCGAATTTTCTCAAGAAATCTTAGAAAAAGTATATATTTATTTAACTTTAAAAAAAAAATGAACAAAGAAACTTAAAAAAGAAATGTTTTGCAGAGATTTTTATTTTGTATTTTAAATTATTTATCCCCCAAAAATAATAATTTGGGTGAATTTTTTTTTCTTTCATGAGTGAAAAATCTTTTTTAAGATGAAATTTGAACTATTTTTTGGAAAATTTCTGTTTCTCGGTTAAAAATGCAACTGATTAAAAATTAATCTTTTTTTGGTCGAGGATTCAACTACTTTGTTAAAAATTCATTTTTTTTAGTAAACATTCGTAATATTAGTCAAAAAATTTCATTTCATTTCGTGACAGTGTCACGATCTCGTCGAAAATTCATATTTTATTGGTAGAAAATTCATCTATTTCATCAAAAATTCATATTTTCGTGTTAAAAAATTGAACTATTTTGTAGAAAATTGGTCTCATCTTTTTAAAAACTTAATCTTTTTTGGTTTAAAATGCAACTGGTAAAAATTAATTTTTTTGTTGGGGATTCAGCTATTCTGTTTTAAATTTGTCTTTTTTGGCATGAATTCAACTATTTTTTATTTACAATTAAATTCTTTTTGGTTGAAATATCATTTATGTTATCTAAATAATATATATTCAATAATTTAATAAAAATAATCAATGGAACAAATGTCATCTCTTCGATATCTCTTTCGAGATTTCTAAAAATATGCATGCGCGCGCGTAGCGCGCTTTTGCTACTTGTCCTATATTAAAAAGCGCATGGCGCCATTTTCGATTATTTCTCGAACCATCTCGAAATAACTCGAAACAATTTGAAACTATTGTTGTCCGGAAACTCGTATTTATGATTGGTTGGAGCTGTCGTTCCTTTTTCTCGTTTAAAATAAAAAGTTTTGAATATCACGATAATAAAGACATTTCTTCAAATTCCTGAGAAAATTTAAACTGATTGTTTATTTAGAAAGATAAATTTAAAGAGACAATTGACATAGATTTCACAACATTTTAAATTCTTTACTAAAATTTCGAAAAAAAATATGGACGATTTTAAAACCAATTTTTTCAATTAGCAAGATTATAAAGTCTTATAAAAAAATTTTGTCAAGTTTAACAGACATTTAGAAGTTTTAAAAAGAGTCAAAATTAACTTAAATCTAAAAAAGATTTTTAAAAAGTTAAAAAAATGTACATTTTTGACTATTTGTAAATAAAAATGTTGAAGCTTCTGAAGCATTTAAAAAGGTTTCACGACAATAAAAAATATTTAAAAAAATTCATGGGATAATTAAAAAAAAATTTTATTTAGAAAAAAATTAATTTTAAGAGAAAATTGATACAGATTTCACAACATTTCAAATTATTTCCGAAAATTTCTATAAAGAATATGAACGATTTTAAAGTCAATTTTTTCAATTAGCAAGATTAAAAAGTTTTATAAAAAGATTCTTAAAAAGTTAAAATAAATGTACATTTTTGAATATTTGTAAACAAAAATGTTGCAGCTTCTGAAGCATTTAGAAAGGTTTCACGATAATAAAAAATATTTTTGAAAATTCACGGGATAATTTAAACTTATTTTTTATTTTGAAAAATTAGTTTTAAGAGAATATTTAAAAAGAATTAAAATTATTTCAAAAGATTTCCAAAATTGTCAAACCGGAATCTAAAAGATTTGAAGGCATTTTTTTCTACTTTTCGGAATTCTAAGAAAAATGTTGGGAAAATTAAAATAATTTTCAAAGATATTTAGAAGGTTTTAATTTTTTAGAAATGATTTTATAAAAATATGAAATTTGAACAGATTTACAAAAGATTTTAAATTATTTTCTAAAATTTCGAAAAAGAATGGGAAAGATTTTAAAGCAAAATCTTGTAATTAGCAAGATTACAAAGATTTATAAAAAATTCGATCAGATTTAAGAGACATTTAGAAGTTTTAAAAATATTCAACATTATTTTAAAACTTGAAAATATTTCAAAAATGTAAGTTTTAAAAAAACTTACATATTTGAATATTTGGAAATAAAAATTTTGAAGCTTCTTAAAGATTCATAAAGGTTTTACGATAGTAAAAAAATGTCTTAAAATTGATGGGAAATTTTATTTTTTTTTTATTTTGAAAAATGAATTTTAAGGGAAAATTGACGAATATTTTGAAACATTTTTATTTATTTCCTAAAATTTCGAAAAAGAATGTGGACGTTTTTAGAGAAACAATGTTCAATTAGCAAGATTACAAAGTTTTATAAGAAATTTGAAAAAAAAAACTTTGAAAGGTTTCACGATAATAAAAAATATTTCTTAAAATTCATGTAATAATTTAAAATGATTGTTTATTTTGAAAAATTAATTTTAAGAGAATATTTAAAAAGAATTTAAAACATTGCAAAAGATTTCCAAAATTAATTATCAAAGCAGAATCTGGAAGATTTGAAGGCAAGTTTTTTGATCTTTCAGAATTTCAAGAAAAATTTTGGAAAAATTCGAAGAATTCTAAAAGATATTTTTTGAAGGTTTGAAAGTTTCGAAAATGGTTAAAAAAGAACTTCAAGTTTTAAAAGATTTCCCAACATTTCAAATAAAATGTAAATTTTTGAAGATTTGGAAAAAAATTTCAGATTATTTTAAGAAGTTTGAAAGGCTTCTACAAAATAAAAAACTTTCTTGAGATTTCTGGGAAAATTTTTAATGACTATTTATTTTGAAAAATTAATTTTTAAAGAAAACTTAACAAAGTATCAAAACGTTCCAAAATATTTCTACTTTCGAAAATAGTTGGAAGATTTAAGGGCAATTTCTTTAATTTTGAAAGATGTTTCTAAATTTTAGGAATATTTCAAATCAGTTTAAGAGATACTTATCTTCCAAACTTCTATATCTTTTAAACTGACTCTTTTTCCGAAAATTTTTCAAAACCCTGACAAATAAAAAATTATGCTTTTTTGACATATCTGAAATCTTCAAAAAACAATTTGAATTTTCTCAAGAATCTTAGGAAAATTATATGTTTATTTAACTTTTGAAATAAATAAACCAATAAACTTAAAAAAGGAATGTTTATTTTTAATGTTTATGTTGTATTCTAAATGAATCATCCCCTAAAATAATGATTTGGGTGTATTTTTTTTCTTTCGTCACTGAAAAATCTTTTTTAAGATAAAATTTGAATTATTCAATTGCAAATTCGTCTTTTTGGATTGAAAATTAATCTGTTTTTGTTGAGGATTCCACTATTTTCTTGAAAATTTGTCTTTACCGGTTAAAAATGGAACTGATTGAAAATTAACCTTTTTGGTCAAGGATTCAACTACTTTGTTAAAAATGCATGTTTTAACCAAAAATTCATTATTTTAGTCAAAAATTCATCTCTTTGGTTCACAATGTCACTATTTCGTTGAAAATTCGTCGTTTTTGGTAAGAAATTCATCTATTTCATTAAAAATTCATATTTTCGTGTTCAAAAATTGAACTTTTTGGTAGAAAATTTTTCTCTTTTTTTAAAAAACTTAATCTTTTTTTGGTTTGAAATGCAACTGGTAAAAATTAATTTTTTTGTTTGTTGGGGATTCAGCTATTTTGTTAAAAATTTGTCTTTTTTGGCATGAATTCAACTATTTCTAATTTAAAATAAAAATGTTTTGTGGTTGAAATATCATTTATGTTATCCAAATAATATATTCAATAATTCAATAATATTAATAATAATACTCAATGGAACAAAGGTATTCAATAATTTGAAATACAAAAGTTAATGTTTTCCGTTCAAGAAATGTAAGGTAGAAAATTATCGGTTAATTGCTACAGTTTTCCTATTTTTTAAGTTACAAATATTTTAAACACATTGAAATTTCCAAGAGTTCAGAAAAATGTGTTGAAGTTGTTTTCAATTTTTTATTCAAGTTTTGGATCTCAAAAAATTTGTATTGTTGATCCACAAAATTAAACAACTCTTTCAAATTTGCGCGCTTTTGCTACTTGTCCTATATTAAAAAGCGCATGGCGCCATTTGCGATTATTTCTCGAAATAACTCGAAACAATTTGAAACTATTGTTGTCCGGAAACTCGTATTTATGATTGGTTGGAGCTGTCGTTCCTTTTTCCCATTTTAAATAAAAAATTCTGCAAACTTCAGGTTTATGAGAAATGTAAGGTTATCTAAATAATATATTCAATAATCATAATAATAATCAATGGAACTAAGGTGCCCAGGGCTTTAATAAAAAAATGTAATGTGTAGATTTATAAAAAAATTTGATCAAATTTAAGAGACATTTAGAAGTTTTAATCAGATTCAAAATTAATTTAAACTTGAAAACATTCCAAAGAAGTTAGAAAAAAACGTCCATTTTTGAATATTTTGAAATAAAAAATGTTGATGCTTCTAAAAGATTTTGAAAGGTTTCACGATAATAAAGAAATTACTTCAAATTCCTGTGAAAATTTAAACTGATTGTTTATTTAGAAAAATAAATTTAAAGAGAAAATTGACATAGATTTCACAACATTTTAAATTATTTACTAAAATTTCGAAAAAGAATATGGACGATTTTAAAACCAATTTTTTTAATTAGCAAGATTATAAAGTTTTATAAAAAAATTGGGTCAAGTTTAACATACATTTAGAAGTCTTAAAAAGAGTCAAAATTAATTCAAAACTTAAAAAGATTTTTAAAAAGTTAAAAAAATGTACATTTTTGAATATTTGTAAAAAAAAATGTTGAAGCTTCTGAAGCATTTAGAAAGGTTTCACGATAATGAAAAATATTTAACAAAATTCATGGGATAATTAAAAAAAAATTTATTTAGAAAAAAATTAATTTTAAGAGAAAATTGATACCAATTTCACAACATTTTAAATTATTTCCGAAAATTTCTGTAAAGAATATGAACGATTTTAAAGCCAATTTTTTCAATTAGCAAGATTAAAAAGTTTTATAAAAAGATTCTTAAAAAGTTAAAATAAATGTACATTTTTTAATATTTGTAAACAAAAATGTTGCAGCTTCTGAAGCATTTAGAAAGTTTTCACGATAATAAAAAATATTTTTGAAAATTTACGCGATAATTTAAACTTATTTTTTATTTTGAAAAATTAATTTCAAGAGAATATTTAAAAAGAATTTAAATTATTTCAAAAGATTTCCAAAATTGTCAAACCAGAATCTGGAAGGTTTGAAGGCATTTTTTTCTACTTTTCAGAATTTTAAGAAAAATGTTGGGAAAATTAAAATAATTTTCAAAGATATTCAGAAGGTTTTAATGGTTTAGAAATGATTTTTAAAAAATATTGAATTTGAACAGATTTACAAAAGATTTTAAATTATTTTCGAAAATTTCGAAAAAGGATGGGAAAGATTTTCAAGCAAAATCTTTTAATTAGCAAGATTACAAAGATTTATAAAAATTCGAGCAGATTTAAGAGACATTTAGAAGTTTTAAAAATATTCAAAATTAATTTAAAACTTGAAAATATTTCAAAAATGTAAGTTTTAAAACAACTCACGTATTTGAATATTTGGAAATAAAATTTTTGAAGCTTTTTAAAGATTTTGAAAGGTTTCACGATAATACAAAAATTTCTTAAATTTCGTAGGAAAACTTAAACTGATTTTTTATCTTTAAAAATATATTTTAAGAGAAAATTCACAAATATTTCAAAACATTTTAAATTATTTCCTAAAATTGTGAAAAAGAATGTGGACGATTTTAAAGCGAAAATGTTCAATTAGCAAGATTAGAAAGTTTTATAACAAATTCGAGTAAGTTTAGAGATATTTAGAAGTTTTTAATAGATTCAAAATTAATTTAAAATTTGAAAGCATTTCAAAAGTTACATTTATGAATATTGGGAAATAGAAATTTTGAATCTTCTTAAGGATTTTGAAAGGTTTCACAATATTAAAAACATTTTCTTCAAATTCTTTTCTTTTCTTCAAAGACTTTAGAACATTTTAAAACATTCCCAGAATTGTCAAAATAGAATCTGGAAGATTTGAAAACAAATTTCTTCATTTTTCAGAATTTTAAAAAAAGTTTTAGAAAAATTCGAATAATTTTTTAAGATATTTAGAAGATCAAGAAAACAAAACACTTTTTTTATATACCTGGAAAAATTTTTAATATCTTTATTTTGACAAATTAATTTTTAAAGAAAATTCAAATATGTTTCACAACATTTCGAAAGATTTCTACGAATGTAAAAAAAATCTGGAAGATTTAAGGGCAATCTTTTTTAATGTTCAAAGATTTTTCAAAATTTTAGGAATTATTGGAGTCAGTTTAAAAGATATTTATTTTAAAACTTCTAAAAGTCCTAAATATCTTTTAAACTAACTCGAATTTTTACTGAAATCTTGCAAAATCCTGTAAAATAAAACGTTGTACTTTTTCGACATATCTGAAATGTTTCAAAAATCTTTTTGAATTTCCTTCGAGAATCTTACGAAAATGATATTTCTGAGACCTTAAAAAACAAATTAACAGATAAACCTAAAAAATAAATATTTTTCGAAATTTGTGGTTTGTATTCAAATCTATTAATCCCCTCAAATTGTAATTTGGGTAATTTTTTTTCTTTGACTAAAAAACTTTTTTTTAGTTAAAAATTTAACTACTTGCTTCAAAATTCGTCTTTCTGGTTTGAAAATTCATCTGTCTTGGTTGAGAATTTTTTTTTAGTTGAGGATTCAACAATTTTGTTTAAAATTCATTTTTTTATTAAAGATTCGTCATTTTAGTTAAAAATTCATCTCCTTGGTTGACAATGTAACTTTGTAATTTTATTAATTTTTCAGAATTTTAAGAAAAAATTTGGAAAAACTCGAATAAAATAATCAATGAGATTAATTAAATTTAAAACAGAAAGTAAATTTAGGAAGATTTAAAAAAATAATTCAAAGCTTTTTAAGAAGTTTGAAAGGCTTCAAGGAAATGAAGAAAAACTTTTATTGAGATTTATGGGAAAAAATTTAATGACTTTTTATTTTTATAAATTACTTCTTTAAGAAAAATTAAAAAGGCATCAAAACATTTGAAAAGATTTCTACAAATTTTGAAAATACCTGGAAGATTTAAGGGCAATTTTTTCAGTTTTTAAATATTTTAGGAATAGTTCGAGTCACTTTAAAATATATTTATCTTCCAAACTTCCAAAAGTCCTAAATATCTTTTAAACTGACTCGAATTTTTCCTAAAATTTGACAAAATATAAAAATAAAAAAATTATGTTTTTCGGACGTATCTGAAATCTTAAAAAATTGAATTTTCTCAAGAATCTTGGAAAAATTATATATTTACTCAACCTTAAATATAAACGAACAAATAAACCTAAAAAATAAATATTTATTCGAAATTTGTGTGATTTTTTTTTCTTTCCCGACTGAAAAACTTTCTTTCGTTCAAAATTGAACTATTTGGTTGAAAATTCCTCTTACTGGTTTGAAAATTAATCTCTTTTTGTTGAGAATTTCACTATTTTGTTAAAAATTCGTATTTTTCGTTACAAAATGCAACTGGTAAAAAATTTTTTTTTTGGTTTAGGATTCAGATATTTTGTTAAAAATTTCACTTAATTGGGATCAATTCAACTGTTTTATTATTTGAAATTAAAATCTTTTTTGGTTGAAATATCATCTATTTTTTTCATAAAGTCAATTAAAATTTAAATCTACCTTTTTAATATTTAAATTAACCTGTAAATTGTACACACTATATAAGTATGTTATTTACGTGAATACTTCAAATGTTAAAAATTAAAATTTTATTACGTCTTATTAAATAAGTCTTCAGAGATATTTAGAAGCCTGAGAGATTTTTTAAAGTTTTAAGTAGACATCTGAAAAAGCCCTGTTTTCTCTACTAATTTAATTGAAAAATCGGAAAATAATGTGACGATTTTCTTTAAAACTTTTTAAATAAAAACGTTTTTTAACTTATGTTAAAGCCATTCGATATTTTTTAATTGCAGAATTTGGTAAAAATATTAAATTTTGATATGTTTTCATAATCGAAATAGTCATCCATACGCGCGCGTAGCGCGCTTTTGCTACTTGTCTATATTAAAAAGCGTATGACGCCATTTTCGATTATTTCTCGAACCATCTCGAAATAACTCGAAACAATTTGAAACTATTGTTGTCCGGAAACTCGTATTTATGATTGGTTGGAGCTGTCGTTCCTTTTTTCCGTTTAAAATAATAAGTCTGCAAACTTCAGGTTTCTGAGAAATGTAAGGTTATCTAAATAATACATTCAATAATAATAATCAATGTAAGAAAAGTGTCCAGCATTTTGATGTACAAAATGTAATTTGTAGATTTTTGAAAATTTTAAAAATGAAGAAGTTTTTAAAGAATTTTAAAAGGTTTAAAGATAATAAAAATGTCTTAAAATTCCTGGGAAAATTTGAACTGATTCCTAATTTTTTTTACAAAAAATTTTAAGAGAAGATTGACAAAGATTTGAAAACATTTTCAATTATTTCTTAAAATATCGGAAAAGAATATGGCAAATTTTTCAATTAACAAGATTGCGAAGATTTATAAAAAATTCGATCAAGTTTAGCAAACATTTAGAAGTTTTAAAAAGATTCAATATTAATTTAAAACTTGAAAACATTTCAAAAAGGTTAGAAGAAACGTACATTTTTTAATATTTTGAAGCAAAAATGTTCAATTAGAAAGATTACAAAGTTTCATACAAAATTCTAGTACGTTTAAGAGATATTCAGGAGTTTTAAAAATATTCAAAATTAATTTAAAACTTAAAAAGATTTTTTTAAACCTAAAAAATGTACATTTTTGAATATTTATAAAGCAAAATGTTCAAACTTTTAAGAAATTTTGAAAGGTTTCGGGATATTAAAAAATATTTCTTAAAATTCGTGGGATAATTTGAACTGACCTTTTATCTTGAAAAATTAATTTAAAAAAATATTTAGAAACATTTGAAAAGATTTAAAAAGATGTCCGAAATTGTCATAACAGAATCTGGAAGTTTTGAAGATATTTTTTTTTAATTTTTCAGAATTTTAAGAAAAATTTTAGAAAAATTCAAATAATTTTAAAATATATTTAGAACGTTTAAAAGTTTTGGAAATGATTTAAAAAAATTTGTAATTTAAAGATATTTCTAAAAATTCCAAACAAAAAGTAAATCTTCGAAGATTTAAAAAAAATTTCGAATCTTTTTAAGAAGTTTAAAAGGCTTCAAGAAAATAAAAAACTTTTCTTGAGATGCCTTGAAAGATTTTGAATGCTTTTTATTATGTAAAATTAATTTTTGAAGAGAATTTAAAAAGGTATAGAAACATTTTGAACGATTTATACAAATGTCGAAAATATCTGAAAGATTTAAGGACATTTTTTGGAATTTTTGAATATTTTTCAAAATTTTAGGAATAGTTCGAATCAGTTTAAAAGAAATTCATCTTTAAAACTTCTAAATGTCCTCAATATCTTTTAAACAGGCTAGAATTATTTCTGAAATTTTGAAAAATCCTGAAAAATAAAAAAATTATGAAATTTGAAAATATTTCAAAAAATTTAGAAGAGAATGTCAATTTTTGAAGTTTCCGAAAAAACTTTCGAAGCTTTTGAAGAAGTTTAAAAGGCTTCAAGAAAATAAAAAAAAATTTCTTAAAATTCCTGGGAAAATTTAAACTGATTTTTCATTTTGAAAATAAATTTTAAGAGAAAATTGACAAAGATTTCAAGAGATTTCAAATTACTTTCTGAAATATCGAAAAAGAATGGGAAAGATTTTCAAGCAAAATATTTCCATTCGCAAGATTGCAAAATTTTATACAAAATTTTGAAAAAGTTTCACGATCATAAATAATATATCTCATAATTCATGGGATAATTTAAACTGACTTTTTATTTTAAAAAATTAATTTTAAGATAATATATTTTTTTTAATTTAAAATTTGAAAAGATTTCCAAAATTGTCAAAGCAGAATCTGGAAAATTTGAAGGCAAGTTTTTTAATTTTTCAGAATTTCAAGAAAAATGTTGGAAGAATTCGAAGAATTTTGAAAGATATTTAGAAGGTTTACAAGTTTTGAAAATGGTTGAAAAATGATTTTAAGTTTAAACAAATTTTAAAAAATATTTAACAAAATGTAAATTTTTGAAGATTTCCAAAACAAAGTTCGAAGCTTTTTAAGAAGTTTGAGAGGTTTCAAGAAAATAAAAAAATTTCTTGAGATTCTACAAATTTCGAAAATATCTGGAAGATTTAACGGCAATTTTTTTAATTTTGAAAGATTTTTCAAAATTTTAGGAATATTTCGAGTCAGTTTAAGAGATATTTATCTTCAAAAGTTTCTGAATATCTTTCAAACTGACTCGAATTTTTCATAAAAATTTTCAAAATCCTGAAAAATAAAAAATTATACTTTTTCGAATCATAGGAAAATTATATATTTATTTAACTTTTAAAACAAATAAACTTAAAAAAGAAATTTTGGCTAAAAATGCAACTGATTACAAATTAATCTTTTTTTCTGAGGATTCAACTACTTTGTTAAAAATTCCCTTTTTTTTAACTAAATATTCATCATTTCAGTCAAAAATTCATCTGTTTGGAAAAAATTAATTTTTTCGTTAGGGATTTAGCTCTTTCGTTGAAAATTTGTCTTCTTGGCATGAATTCAACTATTTTTAATTTAAAATTACAATCTTTTTTGGTTGAAATATCATTTATGTTATCTAAATAATAAATTCAATAATTTAATAATAATAATCAATGGAACAAAGGTCTTCAACACTTTGAAATACAAAAGTTAATGTTTTCCGAATAAGAAATATAAGGTAAAAAAGTATCTGTTAAATGTTAAATTATTCCTAATTTTTTAGTTATAAATATTTAAAACACATTACAATTTTCCACAGTGTAGAAAAATTTGTTAAATTGGTTTCAAATTTTTGATTCAAGGTTCTGATCAAAATTTTTTTTAAATTTTAGATGCACAAAATTAAACCCCTCTTTCGATATTTCAAAAAATATGCATGCGCGCGCGTAGCGCGCTTTTGCTACTTGTCTATATTAAAAAGCGCATGGCGCCATTTTCGATTATTTCTCGAACCATCTCGAAATAACTCGAAACAATTTAAAACTATTGTTGTCGGGAAACTCGTATTTATGATTGGTTGGAGCTGTCGTTTCTTTTTCTCGTTTAAAATAAAATGTCTGCAAACTTCAGGCTTATGAGAAATGCAAGTTTATCTAAATAATATATACAATAATAATAATTAATCAATGGAACAAAGGTGCCCAGGGCTTTGATATAAAAAATGTAATTTGTAGATTTTTGAAGATTTCTAAAAAAGAAGCTTCTTAAGAATTATAAAATGTTTCAAAAGAATGGAAAACAGTCTCGAAATTCCTGGAAAAATTTAAGCTGATTTTTTATTTTGAAAAATGAATTTTAAGAGAAAATTGACAAAGATTTCGAAACGTTTTAAATTATATCCTAAAATTTCGAAAAAGAATGTGGACGATTTCAAAGAAAAATTTGTTAATTAGCAAGATTACAAAGTTTTATAAAGAAATTCGAGTAAGTTTAAGAGGCATTTAGAAGTTTTGAGAAGATTCAAAGTTAATTTAAACATTGGAAACATTTCAAAAATGTTTGAAAAAATGTACACATTTTGTAATGTTTGGAAATAAAAATGTTGAAGATTCTTAAGGATTTTGAAAGGTTTCATAATAAAAAAGGAAAAATTCTTAACATTCATGGGAAAATTTAAACTGATTTTTTTTTAAACTCATTTTAAGAGAATATGGGAGATTTGAAGGCAATTTTTGTAATTTTTCAGAATTTTGAGAAAAAATTTGGAAAAATACGACCAATTTTGAAAGATATTCAGAAGGTTTCAAGTTTTTGGAAATGGTTAAAAAATAATTTGGAATTTAAAAATATTTTCAAACATTTCAAACAAAATGTAAATTTTTGAAGATTTCAAAAAAACTTCCGAGGCTTTTTAAGATGTCTGAAAAGCTTCAAACAGAATTTTTTTATGAGATTCTTTGGAAAATGTTTAATAACTTTTTATTTTGAAAAATTAATTTTTAAAGACAATTTGAGGGCAATTTTTTTAATTTTGAAAGATTTTTCAAACTTTTAGGAATAGTTCGAGTCAGTTTAAAAGATATTTAGGTATCTTCTAAAGTTTTCAAAGTCCTAAATATCTTTTAAGCTGACTCGAATTTTTACTAAAATTTTGCAACATCTTGAAAAAAATGATACTTTTTTGACATATCTGAAATATTTAAAAATTGTTTGGAATTTTCTCAAGTATCGTAGAAAAATTATATATTTATATAACCTTACAAAAAATAAAAAAATTTACTTAGAAAAGAAATAATTATTCTAAATTTTTATTTTGTATTCAAAATTATTCATCCCCTAAAATTATAATTTGGGTGGAAAACCCATGTTCGTGATTGGATGAAGTTTTCATTTTTTTGCCGCTTGAAAAAAGTCTGCAAACTGCAGGTTTATGAGAAATGTAAGGTTATCTCAATAATATATATATAATTATTATTATATATATATAATTATTATTATATATATATAATAATATAATTTGAACTGATTTTTTGCTTTGAAACATTATTTTTAAGAGAATATTTAAAAACATTTTAAAAGATTACAAAAGATTTTAAAAATCGTCATAACAAATTCTGGCAATTTTTCAGAATTTTGAGAAAATTTTGGGAAAAATTAGAATAATTTTAAAAGAGATTTAGAAGGTTTAAAAGTTTTGGATATAGTTTAAAAAATAAATTGAAATTTGAAAATATTTCAAGAATTTTTTAACAAAATGTAAATTTTTGAAGTTTTCGAAAAAAATTTCGAAGCTTTTTAAGAAGTTTAAAAGGCAAGAAAATAAAAAAACTTTCTTAAAATTCCTGAGAAAATTTAAACTGATTTTTTATTTTGAAAATAAATTTTAAGCGAAAATTGACAAATATTTCAAAAGATTTCAAATTACTTTCTAAAATTTCGAAAAATAATGGGAAAGATTTTCAAGCAAAATCTTTCCATCAGCAAGACTGCAAAATTTTATACAAAATTTGAAAATAAATTTTTGTTCAAGTTTCACGGTGATAAAAAATATTTCTCATAATCCATGGGATAATTTAAACGGACTTTCTATTTTGAAAAATTATTTTAAAGATAATATTTTTAAAAAAATTTAACATTTCAAAAGATTTCCAAAATTGTCAAAACAGAATCTGGAAGATTTGAAGGCAAGTTCTTCAATTTTTCAGAATTTCATGAAAAATGTTGGAAGAATTCGAAGAATTTTAAAAGATGTTTACAAGGTTTAAACGTTTTTAAAATGGTTGAAAAATGATTTTAAATTTGAGAAACATCCCAAAAAATTTTAATAAAATGTAAATTTTTGAAGATTTCGAAAAAAAGCGAAGCTTTTTAAGAAGTTTGAGAGGTTTCAAGAAAATAAAAAAATTTCTTGAGATTCCTGGCAAAATTTGTAATATTACTTTTTATTTGGAAAAATTAAGTTTTAAATCAAATTCGAAAAAGTTTCAAAATATTATTATAATTTTAAAATATTTCTATAGATTTCGAAAATATCTGAAAGATTTAAGGTCATTTTTTTTTAATTTTGAGAGATTTTTAAAAATTTTAGGAATAGTTCAAGATTTTAAAAGATTTTAAATTATTTTCTAAAATTTTGAAAAAGAATGGGAAAGATTTTCAAGCAAAATCTTTCCATTAGCAAGATTGCAACATTTTATACAAAATTTGAAAAATAGAATACTAAAAGATTTCACGGCAATAAAAAATATTTCTTATAATTCATGGGATAATTTGAACTAATTTTTTATTTTGAAAAATTAATTTTAAGAGAAAATGACAAAGATTTCAAAAGATTAAATTTTGTTTTCTAAAATTTCGAAAAAGAATGGGATAGATTTTAAAGCAAAATCCTTCAATTAGCAAGATTACAAAGATTTATAAAAAATTCGATAAAGTTTAAGAGAGACATTTTGAAGTTTTAAAAATATCCAAAATTAATTTAAAACTTGAAAACATTTCAAAAAAGCTTTTAAAAAACTTACATTTTTAAATATTTGGAAATAAAATTTTTGAAGCTTCTTAAAGATTTTAAAAGGTTTTACGATAGTAAAAAACTGTTTAAAAATTCATGGGAAAATTTAAACTAATTTTTTATTTTGAAAAATTAATTTTAAGGGAAAATAGACGAATACTTTTAAAACATTTTTATTTTTTTCCTAAAACTTCGAAAAAGAATGTGGACGATTTTAAAGAAAAAATGTTCAATTAGCAAGATTAAAAAGTTTTTTAAAAAACTCGATGAAGTTTAGGAGATATTTAAGTTTTAAAAATATTAAAAATTAATTTCAAACTTGAAAACATTTCAAAAAGGTTTTTAAAAAACTTACATTTTTGAATATTTATAAATAAAAATTTTAAAGCTTCTTAGAGATTTTGAAAGGTTTTACGATAATAAAAAAATGTCCTAAAATTCCTGAGAAAACTTTAACTGATTTTTTATTTTGAAAAATTAATTTCAAGGGAAAATTGACGAATATTTTAAAACATTTTTATTTATTTCCTAAAATTTCGAAAAAGAATGTGGACGATTTTAAAGAAAAAATGTTAAATTAGCAAGATTACGAAGTTTTATAAAAAATTTGAAACAAAAAATTTTGAAAGGTTTCACGATAATAAAAAATAGTTCTCAAAATTCATGGGAAAATTCAAACTGATTTTTATTTTGAAACATTAATTTTGAGAGAATGGTTAGAAAGAATTTGAAACATTTAAAAAGATTTCCAATATTTATTGTCAAAACAGAATCTGGAATATTTGAAGGCAAGTTTTTTAATTTTTCAGAATTTCAAGAAAAATTTTGGAAAAATTCGAAGAATTTTCCGATATTTTTCGAAGGTTTGAAAGTTTCGGAAATGGTTAAAAAATTATTTCAAGTTTGAGGTTTCCCAAAATTTCAAATATATTGTAAATTTTGGAAGATTTCGAAAAAAATTGCAGATTATTTTAAGAAGTTTGAAAGGCTTCTAGAAAATAAAAAACTTTCTTGAGATTCCTGAGAAAATTTGTAATGACTTTTTATTTTCAAAAATTAATTTTGAAAGAAAACTTGAAAAGAAAAGGTATCAAAAAATTCCAAAATATTTCTAAACATTTCGAAAATATTTCAAAGATTTAAGGGCAATTTTTTTAATTTTGAAAGATTTTTCGAAATTTTAGGAATAGTTCGAGTCAATTTAACAGATATCTATATCTTTCAAACTGACTCAAAATTTTCCAAAAATATTTTAAATCCTGAAAAATAAAAAATTATGCTTTTTTGACATATCTGAAATCTTAAAAAAATGGAATTTTCTCAAGAATCTTAGAAAATTTTTATTTTGTATTCTAAATTATTTATCCCCTAAAATAATAATTTGGGTGAATTTTTTTTCTTTCGTGGCTGAAAAATCATGGCTGGAAAAATTTGACTAATTTTAAAAGATATTTAGAAGGTTACAAAGTTTTGGAAATAATTTGAAATTTAAAAATATTTCCAAAAATTTCGAATAAAATGTAAATTTTGGAAGATTTCAAAAAAATTTCGAAGCTTTTTAAGAAGTTTGAATGGCTTAAAAAATGTTTTCTTGAGATTCTTTGGAAAATTTGTAATAACTTTTTATTTTGAAAAATTAATTTTTAAAAACAATTTGAGGCCAATTTTTTTAATTTTGACAGATTTTAAAAATTTTAGGAATAGTTCGAGTCAGTTTAAAATTTATTTAGATATCTTCGAAACTTTCAAAAGTGCTAAATATCTTTTAAACTAACTCGAAGTTTTCCTAAAATTTTGCAACATCTTTGAAAAAACTGATACTTTTTTGACATATCTGAAATCTTCAAAAAAATTTTGGAATTTTCTCAATTATCCTAGAAAAACTATATATTTATATTACCTTAAAGACGAAAAAACAAATTTACTTAAAAAAGAAATAATTATTCTAAATTTTCATTTTGTATTCAAAATTATTTATCCCCTAAAATTATAATTTGGGTGGAATTTTTTTTCTCATGACAGCAATATTTTTTGGTTAAAAATTTATCAATTTGGTTGAAAATGCTCTTTTTGTTTTAAAATTTTTCTGTCTTTATCGAGAATTCCGCTATTTTGTGAAAAATTCGTCTTTTTGGTTAAGAATGCAACTGGTTGAAAATTAAACTTTTTTGATTAAAGATTCATCATTTCAGTAGAAAATTCATCCATTTCGTTGAGAATTCATATTTTCGTGTTTAAAAATTGAACTGTTATGTAGAAAATTCCTGCCTTTTGGAAAAATGTTAACTTTTTTGTTTTTAAAAATGCAACTAGTAAAAATTATTTTTGTTTGTTTAGTATTAAGATATTTTGTTTAAAATTTGTCTTTTTTGAGATGAATTCAACTGTTTTTTTTATTTAAAATTAATATCTTTTTTGGTTGAAATATCATTTATGTATTACATTTTTCGTTGAGAATACACTTTGAAATAAAAAATTTAGTCAACTGAGGAAAAACTCCATGAATTTTGCATTTGATCAAAAAATCTTTTTGTAAAATTGTTGATCTTAATTTTTTACTAATTAAGTAAAATTCTTTGATATTTTTCACAGGCCCTCCAATCACATCAATCCCATTACCCCAATTTCTGTCTATTTCAATAAAATCCATTTGTCTAACAAGAACAATCAATTTCACTAATCTTTAAAAAAATTATTCTCTTTTTTTTAATTTTTTAGAAAAAAGATTAACTCCTTGTATTATTTTCCTTTTAAAGGACTCCAAAGTTTACGCATTTGTTTTTATCCTTTGCTCACTTGGGAACCACTATTTAATTATTATTAAAAAGACACTTTGAAAACTTAAATTTCACTTTTATTTTACAAAAATTGAAAAAAATCGACAGATACCTGTAAAAATTCGGCTTTCGATTTTTGGTGATAACACCCCCCCCCCCCCCCCATTTCGTTCGTTTTCCGGAAAAAGAAATTCTGTAATTTTTTTTTTCGACGTTAACCCGTGCCCTCGGGCTTTTGAAATTAACATGGTGTTTTAAATGGGAAAAGCACGATTTTCAAAAAAATGGGAAAAAGAAGTAGTTGTTATAAACTTTTTATAAATTAAAGTATAGTCACCTCTTGAGGAGTATTCAAGGAATAATTTCCACCCAATAACTTTTAATTTTGACACTCCAAATCTTCTTTTATTGTGCCCGGAAAATCACCTAAAAAATGCAAAATACCAGTTTTCTATCAAATTCATGCTAAAGACGGCATTTTAAAAAAAATGTTCAACATGAATTATTTTTAATCGATAAGTGACGAGGTATAAAGTATATTTTGAATGATTTTAATTATTTAAACAATTATTATTTGTTTAAACAATTTTTTTTCCCTGTAAATCGTGAAAAGTTATTATCTTTCGGGATAAATTATACAAATTTGATGAATGTCAAGAGTAGATGTTCTTGTATAACATATTTGGTAATTATTTAAACAATTTTAATTTTTTTAAACAATTTTTTCTCCCAAAAATCGTGAAAAGTTATTATTTCCTGGAAATAGTTACACAATTAAAGAATGTTGAGATCAATATATTTTTAAGGGATATTTGGTGATTATTTAAACAATTTTTATTTGTTTAAATAATTTTTCCCTCTGTAAAGCGAGAAAAGATATTATTTTCTGGAATTAATGACACAATTAACGGATGTTAAGAGTAATATTTTTTCTAAAGGATATTCAGAAATTTTTTAAACAATTTTAATTTGTTTAAGCAATGTTTTCTCTGTAAATCGTGAAACGTTATTTTTTTCTGCAAATAATGAGACAATTAACGAATGTTAAAAATAATATCTTTTTTCTTAAGATATTTTGCAATTATTTAAACAACTATTAATCATTCACTTGCACCTGTTCATAGGAAAGGTGGAGAAAAGTCTAGATTTTTCGAATCTCTCACACTATGTCGCTTGATATTCAGTATTTCCTTATCTTAGAACGTGTGCTCCATATTGTTTAAACAATAATAATTTGTTTAAACAAATTAAAATTATTTTAAAAATCGTACAAAATTGATGAATGTCAAGAATAGTAGTTCTTGATTAATTTATTTGGTAATTATCTAAAGAATTTTTATTTGTTTAAACAATTTTTTCTTCCTAAAATCGTAAAAAGTTATTATTTTCTGGAAATAATGACACAATTGAAGAATGTTGAAAGCAATATATTTTTGAAGGATGTTTGGTAATTATTTGAACAATTTTGATTTGTTTAAACAATTATTTCCCCTTGTAAAGCGTGAAAAATTATTACTTAGTGGAATTAATACACAATTAAAGAAAATTAAGAGTAATATTTTTTTTCCACAGGATATTTAGCAATTTTTGAAATAATTTTAATTTGTTTAAAATAATGATTATTGTTTAAACAATGTAGGGTATACGTTTCGCCACATTTCCTATGAACAGGCGCAAGTGAATGATTAATAGTTGTTTAAATAATTGCTAAATATCTTAAGCAAAAAAATATTACTTCTAACATTCGTTAATTGTGTCATTAATTGCAGAAAATAATAACTTTTCACGACTTACAGGTGGAAAAATTGTTAAAATAAAAAAAAATTGTTTAAACAATTGAAATTATTTAAAATATACTTTAAAACTCGTCACTTATCGATTAAAAATAATTCATGTTGAGAAAATTAAAAAAAATACCGTCTTTATTATGAATTTGATAGAAAACTGGTATTTTGCATTTTTCAGGGCATTTTCTGGGCACAATGAAAGAGGATTCGGAGTGTCAAAATTAAAATTTATTGGGTGAAAATTATTCCCTGAATACTCCTTAAGAGGGGACTATACTTTAATTCACAAAAAGTTTATAACAAGTACTTCTTTTTTCCATTTTTTTGAAAATCGTGCTTTTCCCATTAAAAACCCCATGTTAATTTGAAAAGCCCGGGGGCACGGATTAACGTTGAAAAAAAAATTACAGAATTTCTTTTTCCGGAAAAAGAACAAAATGGGGGGGGGGGGGGCCCGGGCTCTTATCACCAAAAATCGAAAGTCT
The DNA here is from genome assembly GCA_932195095.1 of Andricus curvator. Classification (NCBI taxonomy): domain Eukaryota; kingdom Metazoa; phylum Arthropoda; class Insecta; order Hymenoptera; family Cynipidae; genus Andricus; species Andricus curvator. The sequence continues at coordinate 354,252 of CAKNYM010052516.1, read as the reverse complement.
AATTTTTACAGCTATCTGTCCATTTTTTTCAATTTTTGTAAAAAAAAAGTGAAATTTAAGTTTTCAAAGTGTCTTTTCAATAATAATTGAATAGTGGTTCCCAAGTGAGCGAAGGACAAAAACAAATACGTACACTTTTGATTTCTTTAGAAGGAAACAAATACAGGGAGTCAACCTTTTTTTCTATAAAATTAAAAAAAAAAGGAAATAATTTTTTCAAAGATTAGTGAAATTGATTGTTCTTGTTAGAGAAATGGATTTTATTGAAATAGACAAAAATTGGGGTAATGGGATTGATGTGATTTGAGGGCCTGTGAAAAAGATCAAAGAATTTCACTTAATTAGTAAAAAATTTAGATCAACAATTTTACGAAAAGACTTTTTGATCAAATGCAAAATTCATGGAGTTTTTCCTAAGAAAATTTTGTACATCAATAAAAAGGTTAGTTTTGATTTCAAAAACCAAAGAAGTAAAGAAAAACTAGATATAAATACTGAAAAATTTAAAAACTCTCTTAAATTTGACTGTTAAGGATTGCCATTCACAAATTTAAAATAATGAATTGGTTCAAGTAATTTTCTTTCACTTGAAAATAGAAAGAATTAATTTTATGGCACAATCATTTTCACAATAAAAAAATTGTTTATATTAGACTTAATAAATCCTTAATTAATACTAATAGAAATATTGTCTTTACAGGTATATTTATTTTTTCATACCTTTTAGTCTTCCCTATAAAATAATAATCCCTGAGGAGGAGGTCTAAATTGGCCTCGAAACATGTTGGTTCTCTAGTATTATAAAAAGGACGGAGAAAGGAAAAAGTGAAATGTTGGTTGACTTTTTGCCTTTCCTCCCTCTTTTTTCAATTGGTTATTTCTATCTCTAATGAGCCGAAAAGTGAGGTAGTTTGGAAGTCTGCAAAAAATTATTCATGATAAAATCAATTTCTTTTCAATCTTAATTAAAAAAAAATGTTTCTGAACATTATTGATGGAAGAGAATATTTAAATTGTAAATGATTGTTTACTATTGGAAAATAATTCCGTTCTTAACATTTTGCCACCACACTATAATTTCTAAATTCTTTTACATTTTCAAAGAGATAAGAAAAATTAAATTATGGGAAAAAATTATTTTTTGTAACGCACGCACGAAATGTTCGCTTTTCGAGACATGTATTGCATGCGGGAAGCAACCAATTCCAAAACCGTGATAAAAAGCAGTTATAAAAAGACTTTTTCTAGCGGTTGCGCTTGCGCATTTCGATTCAGATTTACTTTCCAGGACTCCTGGAATCATAATCTCACTTCATTATGATTTGACGCTTGAGAGACTGATTGTGAGTAGTGAATAGTGATTGGACAAACTCAAAGTGATAAGTTACCATAAATGACTGATAAATTACCATAAATGATTGATGAATTACCGAGAATTTTAGAAATTTTTGGATACCTCAGATTTCCGGTAATTTAGCAAATTTCCATAAATTTTCGGAAATTTAGCAATCTTCCATAAATTTCCGGGAATTTTTGGATTTTTTTCCAAAAAGCTTTGTTTACCTGAAATTTCCGGTAATTCAGCAATTTTCCATTAATTTTGGAAATTTAGCAATTTTCCATAAATTTCCGGAAATTTTTGGAATCTTTCCAAAAAGCTTTGGATACCTGAAATTTCCGGTAATTGAGAAATTTTTCATGAATTTCCGAAAATTTTGGAAATTTAGCAATTTTCCATAAACCAGAAATTTTGGAAATTTTTTCCAAAAAGCTTCGGATACATTAAATTTGTGGAAATTTTCGGTAATATACAAATTCGCCGAAAATTCTCGGAAATTTTCAGTAATTTTTGGTAATTTTACCATAAATTTCCAAAAATTACCATAAATTCCCGAAAAATTTGTTTTTATTGTTTCTCTAATCGAAAATATCCTGCATTTGGTACAAAAAATATCGTGTGCAACAGGTGCTGAAAGTAGACAGTTGCAACTCTTGTGAAGTTTTCAGTACTTGCAAACTTCACACTCGTGTAAAACTGCCTACTTTCCGCACTTGTAGCACAATATATTGTTGAAGAATTCAAAAAAAATTTAGAAGCTTCTTAATAATTTTGAAAGGAATTGAGATAGAATATTTTTTAAGATTTCTAGGAAAATTTTAAATGGTTTAGGTTTAATTTTAAAAGAATAATTTTAAGTTTTAAATACTTCAAAATGTGTGGAAAAAATATGCAAGACTTTAAGACAATTCTTTTCATTTTTCAGGATTTAAATAAATTGTAGGTAAACTCAATTTTGCAGGGCGTTTAGAGAATGAAAAAAATATTCTCAAGATTCATGGGAAAATTTCGAATGATTTTTTTCTCAATGAATTCTAAGAGCAAATTTAAGAAGATTACAAAATATTTTTAATTATTTTCTAAAATTTTGAAAAAGTGTAAAAGATTTTAAAGCAAAATTCTGCCATAATACATAATTCTAGAATAGATTTGAGTAAGTTTATGGGAAACTTAGAAGTTTTGAAACAATTCAAAAATAATGAAAACTTATTAGATATTTTAGGAATTTTGTAAGGTTTCAAGAAAATGAAAAAAATTCTTTAGGTTTCTAGGAAAAATTAAAATGATTTTTTTTTGTTGAAAAATTAATTTCAGGAGAATGTTTAAAAAGATTTCAAAACATTTCAAAAGATTTTTAAAGTTTTTTTATTTTTTTATTAATTAGATGTTTTGAGTCGCATCGACTGCTATGGTCATTAGCGACTACATTAGTTACATAGTATCTTCTAGTAGTTGCACATGTACATTATATTCAAGATTGTCTTTGTCCGATTTCGTTTTGTAAATTTTAGAAAAATATAACAAAATGTACATCAAAATAGAAGAAAAAATTTTGACATAAAAATCACAGAAGGAATAATATTATAACTATGTTGACACTTGGCACACATTTAGAGGAGACACTGATAAATTTACACTCTAGATTAAATTTCGGATTCCAATATCATCCAGGAAGTTGAGCACATTGCTGAAGGTAACTGGATCAGTGAGCATTCACTTGAGGTCGATTCCAATTTTATGTTGATTCCGCTTAGTTGTATGATTGGAGCATTCCGTCAGTATGTGTTTAATGGTGAGATGTACTTCGCAGGTATCACATTTTTCTGGATCACTTTTTGTCATCAGGCAGGAATGTGTCAACTTTGTATGACCAATTCTTAGTCGAGTCAGTGTCACTTGATCCTTTCGGTCTTCTAAAAGAATCTGATTTTTTTCAAATATGTCCTTTCTAATCAGGTGCAGTTTAGTGGTTATACTGTTCTTCCATTGGTCATTCCATGAGGTGTTGATAGCATTACAGATCCATATTTTAAGATCCTTGTAATATACAGGCACAGGAACTTCAGGCTCTGGAAGAAAACCGGCAGATTTAGCTAGAGAGTCAGCATTTTCATTTCCTTCAATACCCATGTGAGATGGGATCCAAATCAGAATAATTTCTTTTCCTCGATTTTTTAGGTTGTAGAAGGTCTCTTGTAATTCTTGGGTGATATGATCAAAGTTAGTTGTATTTGTAGTAGCCTCAATAGCAGACAAGGAATCACTGAGAATGACAAAACGGGATTCATTACTTCTGTCTATAAATTTCATGGCCTGTAAAAGAGCATAAGTTTCACATCTGAATATACTGTAGAACTCAGGCAGTTTATATTGGAATTTTTCATCTGGTGTCACCACCGAGCAACCACTTCCGAAGTTTGATTTAGATCCATCAGTATATATTTGAGTGTGATTTGAAAAGGAGTTGAGGATCTCAGTTAAGGCATTTTTGTACTTTCTAGAGTCAGTTTTGTTTTTGGGAAATTTACGAAGATCAGTAATGATGGTTGGTACTGGATATTCCCAATAGGGAAAATTGTGGAATCTTCTGCAAGCAATCTCTGGAAGTTCGAAGTTAATTTCTTGGAGGTACGTGTTCATTCGGACGTATAGAGGCTCTGGAGCTCTGGGATGTTTATTGTAGATGTCCTCGTAGTTTCCGAGGAAAAGATTATTGTACGCAGGATTGGAGGGAGTTGAGGCTATCGCAGTAGTATAGTTTAGACTTAGTTGCATTCTTCTGTACTCCAATGGGGATTCACCCGCTTCGGAGAGGATGCTATTTACCGGACTTGAGAAAAAGGCTCCCATAGCAATTCTTATTCCAGCATTATAAATGGGAGAGATCATGTCTAAAGCGTTTGGATTGGCTGAATTATAGA
>CAKNYM010052516.1:323412-344075 GCA_932195095.1 Andricus curvator | reverse complement strand
TTTTTATGTTAGATTCAACAGAGGTCTCTGTTATAGAATCGTTGATACGTAGATAATCTACTATATCAAAATTAATTTTTATTATGCGAAATTAAATTAAAACGCGAGAAATCAAGTTCTAAAAAATTCACTGGGAACTGGATTTGAACCAGCAACCAACTCACATGTGAGGTGCTCTACCAATTGAGCTATCGCAGTTCACCAGTGAAAATTTCAGAACATGTATTTCCTTATTTTCGATCGAAATTATTATTTTAGAGATGTTATTATTTTAAGGCCAGTTATTAATTCAATATTTGAAACAAAGTTTTTAAAAACAAAGTTTCGGTTAGACTGGTTTAATATGATAGAAATCTTTTTGGAGGCCGAATACCAGTATTTTTGATGTTAGATTCAACAGAGGTCTCTGTTATAGATCTACTATATCAAAATTAATTTTTATTATGCGAAATTAAGTTAAAACGCGAGAAATCTGAAAAATAATAATTTCGATCGAAATTAAGGAAATACAAGTTCTGAAATTGTCAGTGGTGAACTGCGATAGCTCAATTGGTAGAGCAGCTCACATTTAATGAGTTGGTTGCTGGTTCAAATCCAGTTTGCAGTGAATTTTTTAGAACTTAATTTCTCGCGTTTAAATTTAATTTCGCATAATAAAAATTAATTTTGATATAGTAGATTATCTACTTATCAACGATTCTATAACAGAGACCTCTGTTGAATCTAACATAAAAAATACTGGTATTAGGCCTTCAAAAAGATTTCTATCATATTAAACCAGTCTAACCGAAACTTTGTTAAACTTAGTTTCAAATATTAAATAGTGTAATGTTGAAAGTTTGATGCTGGAAGCTGATCAACTAGATATTTTTCTTTAAAGTTACAGTTTTGAAATATTTAAAAAAGGGAAAGAAAATAATAAAAAGAACAAATAAAAAAAACAGGAATAAAAAAACAAAAGTATCTCTTCGAACCAACTGTATGCTGTGAACAGGAACAACGTCATACTGCGAACACTTGTCGATTTTTATTAGGAATAAACTGCTGTGTAAATTTGAAATTGTGGTATATATCAAATCGAAGTGGTATTTACTGAATCACGATTATTCATTTTGTTTACGCTGTGTCTAAAATGATCTATTAAATAATTAAGGGAGATTGTAATTATGATTTGTTATATGTATTTACACCTGCGTGAAAAATTTATTTAGACCATATCTTTTCATCCATTTTTTATTTATTTTTCATTTTTATCCATTTTACTTGCTCTCAATTTCTGGTTCTGTCATTATATCCACCACGCAAGTGTGAGAAAAAATTGGAAGATTGCTAGAAAGAAGAGTAGGAAGATAATTGAGTTCAGGTAGAACATAGGTTCTTCATTCTCGATTTTATTACACCAAAGAGTATTGCACTTCTATAATTGCTTATTTTTCTTTCTACGATATAAATAAAACCTAACATTTTAAAGTGGAAATCAAAAAGTTAGAACGATTCAATTTTGAATTAAATATATAACGGCCATACCACGCTGAAAACCCCAGTTCTCGTCAGATCACTGAAGTTAAGCAGCGTTGGACGCGGTTAGTACTTGGATGGGTGACCATTCAAGAATACTGACATGAGTGCTGTTGGCACATCGTGGGTGTGGTGAGCCCACACTTGTAGTTATTTATAACTACAAGAAAAACCTAGAAACACTACCCGAATCGGGTAGTGTCACGCCTACCCTGAAAGGGAAATGGTTTAATGGTATATATATATATATATATATATATATATATATATATATATATATATAAAAAAGTATTTCAGAACAACACAAAACATTATTTTCATATTCGTATTAATAACAATTGTAAAATTAATTATTTGCTAGATGAAGATGTACGCTCTTATCTCATAATTATTTAATGTCAATCTTCTGATATAAACCATTTGCGATACTTTTTAAGTCAAAATAACAGTTCAATCTGCTTCTCGAGGCTTGAAATATGATAATTAAAATTTCATTATTATTATTTGTTTATTTTTTGTTATTTTTGATTATTGAAACAAATAATTACCAGAATGAAAATATTATTTCATTGGTTTCTTCGCGCCCTTAGTTTGTATATTTTAAGAAATTTAAAAAAATTGGATTGCAAAGAATTTCCCAAACTTTATAAGGATTTAGAAGGATTTCATAGAGCGTAAAAGAGTTGAGGGCATTTTTAATTATTCCCAGGGACTTTTCAAAAAGTCAAAGAATTTGAAGAGATTTTCAAATATTTCAGGGCATTTTCAGGATTTAAAAACTTCCATGTGGTCCTAATTTTTTTTTTAAATTCGGAGGATTTCATAAAAGGGATTTCAAAGGATTTGTAAGGAATTTCAAGCGGCTTTATAAGATTAAGGTTTTATTTAAAGATTAATCATTAAGGTATTTTGATGAATTTCTCATAATTTGAAGAAATTCAAATTAATTAATTCATGATATTTTAATGGATTTCCAATAATTTATTCCCAACAATTGAAGGATTTCGTAAAATTTCAAAGATTTTCAAATATTTCAAGGTATTTCTAAAATTTAAATTTTTTTAGGATGTTTAAAGCGATTCCGAGGAATTTCCAATTGGTTTGAATAATTTAAAGAGATTTTGAAGAATTTTAGATATTTTAAGTCGCTTTTAAAGATTGCAAAATTTTTTAAATTTATTTCAAGGGATCTTAGAAGATTTCAAAGATTTTTTAATTTCAAAGAATTCTAAAGATTTTGGAGCATTTTTAAATATTCCAAGAAATATTCCAGAGTTATTTTAGTGAATTTTGAACAATTCCAAGTAATTTTTAAATTACTTGAGGGGATTTTGAAAGATTCCAGGGAATTTTCAATTTCAAAGGATTTACAAAATTGTAGGGTATTTTAAAAGATTCCAAGGAATTTTAAAGATTTATTTTAGGGTATTTAAAATGATTTCAAGTAATTTTCAATAGGTTTCTATAAAATGAAGGTATTTCAAGGATTTCAAAGATTCCGAGGAATTTTCAAGAGTTATTTTAGGGAATTTTAAAAGATTCCAAGTAACTTTCAATTGAAAAAAAATTGAACAATTTTATGTTATTTTTAAAGATTTGAAGGAATTTTTAAAAGTTATTTTATGGAATTTTAAAAGATTCAAAGTAATTTTTAATAGGTGTCAATAAATTCGGAGTATTGCAAGAATTTTTAGGATTTTAGGGTATTTAAAAAAATTCCAAAGAATTTTTAATAAATTTCAATACCTCTGAAGGGTTTTCAAAGGATTTAGAATATGTTAAGGTATTTTCAAAGATCACAAAGTATTTTCATATTATTTCAATAAATTTGAGGGATTTCAAACAATTTTAAATATGTTATTGTATTTTTTAATATTTCAAGGAATTTTCGATAGATTTAAAAAAACTGAAAGGATTTCAAAAGAATTTTAGGGTATTATAGGTACAAATAAATTGTTCAGAACTTTAATAAATTTCCAGATATTTTAAAAGATTTCAGAGGATTTAAAATGTTTCAGGGTATTTTAGAATATTCTAAGAAATTTTTAAGAGATTTCAAAAATTGCAAGGAATTTCCAACGATTTGTATGATTTTAAGGGACTCAAACAAAATTTCAGTTCAAAGGCTCTTAAGGTATTTCAATCAATTTTCCAGGATTTCAGGAAATAACGTTAGATTTCGTGAAATTTCACGGCTCTTATTTATTCTAATCAGTCTTATCTTCATCATATTTTTACATTGAAAGTTAATTATACAATATATATCAATTTTAATAAAGCAACAGCTAGTTTCATATTTTTATATTTATTTGATATGATTGTATGTTTATAAATAATTTTCATGTTGTAAAATAATTGAATAACAAAAATAAATTTGTTTAAATTTATTTGAAATCATTTTTAGACTCAATAATAAGAAGAATTTTTCAATCAATTACAAATTACTATTTTCCATTTTTTAACTAACTTCACTCGTTGCAAATAACTTTTGTGTTTCCGGATGACACGGATATGGATTTTTTTATTATTCTAAAGAATATCGTTAATCTGGATTAATCAATCAAGTGTTTTACAGGTAAGATCAACATGTTTGTATTAACATTTTATTCCTAAAGTCACTTCCAAAATATGCTTTTTCTGATAATAAACAAATTTTCAAAAATGAGTTATTGACTCAAAAAATAAAAAAAATTCGAATACATATCCTGTGCGTATGCGCAGTCGCATCAAGCTGAACAGCTTTGATGGCTGGCAAGTTTTCGGACCGAAATTAAACCCTAATTTTTCTTTTTTTGAAAATGGTATTTTTTATCACGATCAAATGTTTTTTATCACGTCAAAACGTACGCCTCGATCTGGATACAAAATTCTCACTTTTAAGAAATAGAAAAATGGATTTTATTTATCGTCCAAATTCGGAAAAACGTTAAACTGGAAAAAAATTCTCCCTACATTTTCTCGGAACCTAATAACATTTTACAATCAAGCGTTTTAGTGTTCAATTAAGCATTGCTTTATCTTGAAACTACTTTGTCTTTTTTTTTTTAAATTAAAAATTCGATTGGTGAGAACGTTTTTGTCTTTCCTGTAAAATCTTAAAAATGTGAAAATTAAACTATTGAGCCATAAAATTAATGAAAAACTGTTTTGTACCGGCTCACATAAAAACTAGAGGACATTTAAAAAGTAATTATAATTGATACACTGGGTATTTTTTGAGAAAATACGTTTGATAAAACCCTTTAATTAAGAAAATTATTCATCCAGGAACATGATATTGTCAACTTTTTGATTTCTTACTTGTATATAAATAACAAATATTCGAACTTCTACTTTAGAATAAAGCCAATAGATAATTGTTTTTTAGTTATATTTCTTTAAAAAGAATGAATTGCAAAAATTATTTAAAACTTTTATGAATATACTTACATCAGTGTTACGTCCCAAGAGATATAACTAACATTATATTTAATTTAATTAAAAGATAGTTCCTCGTTCTAAAATCTAATTTCAAAAACTAAAAAACTGGGATTATGATAACTACCAAATGACCAGAAATAAACTGACTATACAAAAATTTAAGTTTTACAATTTAAATACATATTCATTTCATGAAATACAAATAGATGAATGACTAAAGGGTCAAAATATCTCAAGTGTGCCACTTTTAAATCGATAGTTCTATTTTCAATCAATCTATACTGTTTTCGATTCGTTTTTATATTAAAATTACTCCCCCAAAATTATTTTGCAAAAAAATTTTTTTTTTCAAAGTTATTAACAATCAAAGTTCTTGATAATTTTTTTTCAAAAATTTATTACTCGCGAACGGTTGATTGAAATTCAATAATTGAGTTATGAAAATTTTTATTACGAAGTATACTTTACGCTAAAAAATTGTTCGGTAGTAAAAAAATTTTTTTTATGGTTTAAATAATCGTTTGTTTTAAACAATTGAAAATTAATTAAACTTCTCCGCCTGTGAAAGAATTCTTCCACGTTTCAATAGATTCTAAAATCTCTTCCGAAAATTTTGGTGAAAAAAAGTTATTATTTTGCAGTAGTTCAAAAGTTATTTATTTTTTTGTGACCGCGCTCCGACCTCCAGCGCTGGTCGAGCACGCAAAATTATGTAAGCAAATGCATAGTTTAGGCGTTTATTGGAAGAATGTAATCGTTTTTCTTTCTTAGTAACTTTAAATTATATGACTGGTAATATTTAGTGATTAGGATTGGTCATTCGATATTATTTGTTTATTTTATAAACAAATTTTATGAACAAAAGCATAGTTTGGTCATTTATAGACAGGAAGTAATAGTTTTTCTTTCTAATCGTCTTCAACTTACATAGGTGGTGATGTTTAGTAACGAAGAATTGTCAATCGATATTATTTGTTTATGTTATAAACAAATCTTATAAACAAATGCATAGTTTGACCATTTATAGATAGGAAGTGATCGTTTTTCTTTCTAATCGTCTTCAAATTACATAAGTGGTGATATTTAGTGACAAAGAATTGTCAGTCGATATTTATTGTTCATGTTATAAACAAATGCATAGTTTGACCATTTATAGATAGAAAGTGATCGTTTTTCTTTCTAATCGTCTTCAAATTATGTTAAATATGTGGTGATATTTCGTGAAGAAGAATTGTCATTTGATATTATTTGTTTATTTCATGAACAAATGCATAGTTCAACCATTTGTAGACAGAAGGTAATCTTTTTTCATTATTTCCCTCAAATGATATCACTGGAAATGTTTTGTGATGTTCTAGAAGAATTAGCTTCCAAGTTGTACTTATCGATCATTTCAATAATTTCAGGATCCATTCCAAATTCATTCTTGCTCCACTTTTTCCTTAAAGAGATCACTAAACATTATCACTTATGTAATTTGAAGACGATTAGAAAGAAAAACGATCACTTTCTATCTATAAATGGTCAAACTATGCATTTGTTTATGGCATAAACAAATAATATCGATTGACAATTCTTTGTCACTAAACATCACCACCTATGTAAGTTGAAGACGATTAGAAAGAAAAACTATAACTTTCTGTCTATAAATGACCAAACTATGCTTTTGTTTATAAAATTTGTTTATAAAATAAGCAAATGATATCGAATGACCAATTTTAAGGGAGTGTCCATATATTACGTAAGACGTTTTTCTTTTGTTTAAATAAAGACGAGAATAAAATTGATGTGAAGTTGAAAAGGATACGATATAAACAAAAGAAAAACGTCTTACGTAATATATGGACGATCCCTAATCACTAAATATTACCAGTCAGATAATTTAAAGTTACTTATAAAGAAAAACGATTACTTTCTTCTAATAAACGCCTAAACTATGCATTTGCTTACATAATTGTGCGTGCTCGACCAGCGCTGGAGGTCGGAGCGCGGTCACAAAAAAATCAATAACTTTTGAATTACTACAAAATAATAACTTTTTTTTCACCAAAATTTTCGGAAGAGATTTTAGAATCTATTAAAACGTGGAAGAATTCTTTCACAGGCGGAGAAGTTTAATTAATTTTTAATTGTTTAAAACAAACGATTATTTAAACAATAAAAATTTTTTTTACTACGGAACAATTTTTTAGCGTAAAGTATACTTCGTAATAAAAATGTTCATAACTCAATTATTGAATTTCGATGAACCGTTCGCGAGTAATACATTTTTGAAAAAAATGATCAAGAACTTTGATTGTTAATAACTTTGAAAAAAATAAATTTTTTGCAAAAATATTTTAGGGGAGTTATTTTAATATAAAAACGAATCGAAAACTGTATAAATTGATTGAAAATAGAACTATCGATTTAAAAGTGGCACACTTGAGATATTTTGACCCTAAAGTAATGAATAAGGAATATAAAAAATTTAAGTTGAAAAATCAGTTGTAAAATGTAATAGCACGGCTGGATTCTCTTCTTGATCAAGCTTCGAATTAAGTCTCCTTGTTTGGTTTAGTCCACCTTGAATAGTGGTCACTAATTAGCAAGCAAGTACATGAAGAGACAAGGTAGTAAATAGGTAGTAAACAGGTGTTTTTTCAGAGATGATATTTTATTATGTGAGAAGTTTCTACCCTCTCGTTCGCTGGACTGGAACGTGCCTCCGCTTTCAAATCCCGGACACCTGGCCGGGGCCTGGAGATGATGAATGATGGCAAGAATATTGGTCAGTAGGCTGAGATGATGAAGTCAATGCTTCTAGCCTGTGTTCGTCCATCTTTCGTGACAGGTCTCCTTTTGATGTTAATATAGGTTTGATTTTATCCCTTGTGGAAAATTCGATTGGGGCCAAACTGGGTCCCAGTCAGGTTGCTCAACTACTAATTAGGCATCAATTTGGCGCCCTAATTACTCTCAGATTGAGCTCCAGTCTGGCTTGTAACGATGAGTGCTATCTATGCCCAATTAGGTGATCCAGTTGGGCAATATTAATTATGCATAAATTTAATAAGAGAATTTGTCATTATTATTATATTAATGACGCATTTTGTTTATGTGCTGAAGTTATACATTTTATTTTAATGAAGAATACTCACTTTATTTTGTTTCTAAAGGCGGAAAAGTTAGTATTTTTGGATGAGATGGTGTAAGAATGAAATCGTCGGCACATTCTTCTTCTGCCATCCTCATGTCAAACTGCTTTTTCGAAAAACATATCTTGAAAGTATTATAAAAAGATGAGTTTTACGATTTTTATCGGAAAAGCACTATTATTCACTTGCATCTTTACTTTGAATTTGCGCGATGGACGAGGTTACTCCATTACGCCTCCTCCAAAAGAAGGAAAGTGTTATGACGTTCTTCTTCTTTGTTTGTTTTTGGCCTTTTGATTCAATCAACAAGCCATGAAATAAAGTGTTATGACCTGGACGGCGTTGTAGTCCTGCTTCCGTTGGTTACCCAATGATGCACGGTTGATTGGCTGCTTCCTTTGGATCAAATTTGAATTTCGGCGGGATCTTCTGTTGTGGAGTGATTCGAAAATCACAAACCAAGGGAATTGGGATTTAAATTGCGGCTTTAGAAATAATTCCAAATTCAATTGTTTCTTGATAATCACTGGCTTTATTTATTTTGTTGTTGAAAATTAAGACCCTACCAATTTCACTCACTCACTGCATTCGTCAACGAAATTGCCTGAATTTACAGCTGACTAGTTGAACTTATCGCAGAACACATAATCCATAAGCTGGCACATGTCGTTTCAGGTCGAAGGCTAGGTTCGACTAATGATTATTATTAATAAATAATAATAATCATTAGCAGCAAAAAACTATTATCTCAGATCGCAATCGCGGCGCAGGCGGTGCTATTTGCCTGTTTTGAATTTTATTTTACAATTTCGTTAGAGTATACTCTTGATGCAAAAAGGAGAAGAAAATCTAAGTCAAGGATTACAGAATTGAAAATTGCGATAAAACGAACGATTTCCTAAACACAAGCTCAGGTCATTTCTTTCCTCCGCAGAAAGCAAAATTCCTGTGGTAGGGGTGAGTTAGAGGACCAGCCATCATGAAAATGTAAAGGGGCTATCCTAAATTCGACTAATAATATCATGAGGTTATTTTTCTCAAGTCAGAACCTGTCTCTTTACAAGTTTGACCTGTAAGCTATGATTTTGCTTTACTAAACGCGTATGTGTACAAAAAATGGTCCCACGGTCCCTCACATCAAAAGGACCGCTACTTAATTTAGCTATTTACCAGAGCATCTTAATTTCAAGAAGTAATAATACTTTCCTGTTAAAATATTTGAAATTATATTCACCAGTTCGGACCTGTTGAAACATATGATGATTTTATTTTGGTTCGAAGCAAAAATTGCGTCGAAACCCATGTCAAAAGTAATGACATATATTTCCTCAAACGCAGTTTTCATGTTCATGTGTTGAAGAAAAACAGGCAACGACTATTCTCTTGACATCAAAGAATAAAAAGATCGAAGAGAAATAATTTTGGACTTGTTGAGACTTGAATATTAGAAATTAAGTCTTATATTTATCAAAGAAAAGCTTCAAAACGTAATTTAACTATATTATCAAGAATTAAATTGAAATAATTGATTAATTTTCTACTAATCATTATGACTATTATTATTCGTTCTATATTGGTACGACAGTGATGTCCATCATGGTTCCCGGGAAATTAAAGGTTATAATTTCCTGATCAGTTATAATGTAACTACAGTACAAACTGTCTAAGAGCTCGCTCATGGGCGGTTAGGGGTAATAATTCCGAGAAATAGGGGGCCCCGACTACTGGGCGTCGAGCTCCGAAATTGCGCGTGTGTGCGAAATGTGTGTTTGGGTACGTAACCTGTAATAGAGCTCGCGGCCGTCGGCGATGAAAACGTAGCGTCTTTTTGATTAAATACGTATAATATACGATTTCATCACTCGGTAAGTACATTGATATTTTGTTTAAAAGTTTTATGTTTTTTAATCACAATAAAATAAAGTTTTTTTTTTTAATTTCTAGTTTCTAGTTTAATATTCTCAATTTATATTCTCTTAAAAGTTTTATAAAAATGAAGCTGCCTTGTACTATATAGGAGTTAGAAGTATCGACAAACTTAAAAAAAAATATATATATACATACAAATATACAAATTATTGTATACAAATTAGAAAAATAATATTAATAAAACCATTTTCAATGAGAAAAAACTGAAATTAGGCTGCACTCAGCTGCGAGCTCTTTTGGAGGGTTTGTGCCCAATTCTCGAGGCAGCGTGAGTAGGGTTTGTAGTGGGGGAAGCGTCCGAGCTCATCAAGGCCATTGGAGCTCTTAGACAGGTTGTACTGTAAATTATTTTATAAATACTTTGCTATAACAAAAGCAACACTGAGAAACACGAACCACGAACGACTGAGAACGCTGTGTTAGGTCCTGCCTGTTGGATCTGGCAGAAAAGATTTTCAACCCAGCGATGATTGGCTGGTATCCTTCTGTTCGTCGGATGGCTTGCGTCGATTTAAAAACCGACTTCCGCGAAACTGGCAAATGTATTTAAACGGAAGTAAAGAGAACACACTGAGTTTGAGAACAATTGTTTATTTATTCACTTTAACTATTATAATTATCCACTAAGCACAATAATCCTTTGAAATGGCACACACAATATTTATTTGAAACAAAAGAATTATTATTAATCTAAATCTATTAAATATTATAGTTTCTTAAAAATGATATGCTATATTATATTAGAAGTTGCCCCGATGCTTCGTGGACTTCGAAGTTAAAGAAGCGCGCCGAAATACAAAATTTTGACGTTTCCGTGCTCTGCATCCCCAGGGTGTCCATGTTTCGCTATCGTATAGACGTATAGTACAGTCGGTACGAATATACAGGGTGTCCAAAAAGTCCCGGGACGGCTAAATATTTCCTCAGGTAAGATATTTTTCAGGGCGGTCAAGGTCATTATTGAAGGAACTTTCAACAAGGAATTCAATGGTGACCTTTATTTTGATCTTGACCATGACCTTCACGGTCATTTCAAGGTCTAATTGATTTTTTTAAATGGGAAACTCTATTTTTGACCCCGGGAACTGAGAGAGCGGAAAATTTTACTTCCAGATATGACCTTGATAAATCGAAAATTTGACCTGGAAAGGTCAGGGCAAGGTCAAACAACGTGCAGCAGGATGACTCGACTGGCATGCATTTTTAAAGAAAATGTCCTGGTGAAGGTTCTGGTCATAGACAAGGTCAAAGTCACCAATCGATCGGGAGTATAAAATGCTACAACTCTTGCGTTGAACATTTTCTTCATAAATGCATGCTGGTCGAGTCATCATGCTGTACGTTGTTTGACCTTGCCCTGACCTTTCCAGTTAAATTTTCGATTTGTCAAGGTCATATCTGGACGTAAGATTTTCCGCTCTCTCAGTTCCCGGGGTCAAAAATAGAGGTTTCCATTTAAAAAAATCAATTTGACCTTGAAATGACCGTGAAGGTCATGGTAAAGATCAAAATAAAGGTCACCATTGAATTCCTTGTTGAAAGTTCCTTCAAGAATGACCTTGACCGCCCTGAAAAATATCTTACCTGATGAAATATTTAGCCGTCCCGGTACTTTTTGGACACCCGGTATATTTAAAAGCTCATTCTGGGCGGGGTTTATCCCTACTTTTAGAGTTCAGGCAATGGGAATGCTGTGGTCACTCAATTTTAGAGCCAAATAACCGATCATAAATGAGGTCATTTTACTCCTACTACAAGTTTTAGGCAATTAAAGTGAGTGACAGTTCAAGGAGTTGGGTCCAAAGTTCGACTTTTTGAGAGGGTGCACGTCAATCAGCTTGAGTGACAGTTCAAGGACTTATGTTCAAAGTTCGACTTTTTGACAGGATAACCGTCAATCACTTTGAGTGACGGTTTCCTGTTTGAAAGTCCAAAGATCGTTTTTTTATGGCGTCTAGCTGGCGCCATGGCCCATTAATGATACTAAAAATCTGCCCGCTTCGCGGGCACATTCTCATCGCGCGCTTCGCGCGCGGCTCGCTACGCTCGCAAGTTTGAGCGCGCCTAGGGCGCGCAACTGTTGGATCTCGCGCTTCGCGCTCGATCATATATTTATCTCGCGCTTCGCGCTCGATTATGTATTCACCTCGCGCTACGCGCTCGGGCGTATATACATCGCGCTTTACGCTCGGTTGCTCTAGATTTTTCAACTTCGTGTTCGACTTCGATGAAAAGAAAAAGTTTGTTTGCAAATATTATAAAATTATCAAAACCTCTACATATTAAGTGATTGTTAAATTTGTTTTTATTTTAGACTGAAAAGGAACTTCATTTACTCAAGGTTCTATCGACCTTAAGGAACACATTCTCATCCAGACACTCGCGCTTCGCGCTCGATATTTGATTTGAAAATCATTTGAACCTTGCGTTCCACGCTCGGTTCTGTGCATTTGATTTTTCTATTTTCAATGCTGTTTTTTACGAATAAAACAAAAACTACGCGTCATATCAAAAAGTGAATGATAAGAAATTTGTAGATATTTTTTGGGTGCACAATTTTGGTAGAATGATCTTTTCTCGTATCTTGCATAGTTTCACAGCAAAATGGAATTTTTGATTATTTTTTTGTGCGATCAAAATTTGAATTTTTTATTTTTCAAAAAATTCAAAAAGTTGTTATGAAAATATTATAGGGCGTTCAAAAAGCAACGTTTTTCTCCTCTTGACTTTTTTTCATATCGTGCGTTTTTCGGCTTAAAATGTACATTTTCGTTTGTTTTTTGGAATTTTGAAAATGCTATAACTCCAGTAATTTTTGTTTTATCACGAAAAGTCATTAGAATATTTTGTTCGTCATTTTTCGTACTACTAATAACCATACATAGAATTTTTAAATCTTCAAAAAAAATGGTCTCAAAAATTTTCAAAATGTGCTCACTTTTTGAATTTTCATCCAAAATAGCTGTTTAACGAACTCGTTCTCTATTTTTCGGCCATAAAAAAGTGTGCCAAAGCTCAATCAAATCTGATCATTTTTTCGAAAGTTATCGTGGCTACAGACAGACAGACAGACAGATAGACAGACAGACAGACAGACTACAGACAGACAGACACCTTGGTAAAAACCGTTTTTTCTGGCTCAGGGGGTCTCAAAACGTGGAGATTTGATGAAAACCGACTATGTCAAATTTTACATAAAACCAATACCTTCTCATTAGAATGAGAATGTAAAAATAGCTCAAGATCTCAAGTTCCTAACCTCTTAATCCATCTTGGGTACTAAACTGCGCAGTATTTTTGACGAATGTATAACCCAGAGGAAATAGAATACGATACTTAAACATAAATATTCTAAAACGCAATTAGTCTATAGTTTCGTAGATATTAGTGTACAATTATAATTATTATTTACATATACAAATTTATGCCCTTTCGTAAATTGAATCAAGATTATACTTTTTCGAATGAAGAGAAAGAGAGAGTATGTTGGGGAATAAATACAATTATTGCAAAATATATTGAAGCATCTTTTTCATGGTACTAAAATTATTGAATATAGAAATTGTTAAAGTAAATTAATAATTCCTCTTTTTGAATCTTCTCTATGCTAGTAATGGTAAGAAAGATTTCTTCTCTATCGAATTGGCTATGAAGTAAAAATGATTTTATCGGCGGCAATACGCATGCCTTCACACGCTGACACTGTTTCATGCCACGTTCAGATTGGTCAACATAAGACCATGAAAAAGCGCGGGTAATTTCAAAATGTATAAGAACCTGAACAGAAGAAATAGATTTAATACAATCAGAAAAATGTTTTATTCGTACAACAAATTAATTTCATTGTTATTTGTGCAATACATTTTTTTTGTCCGACCCTCCTTGAAAACGCGCCATTGCATGCACGTGAGGCAGGCGTGATGTGGCCGCTTCTAGCCCAGTGACGTTCACACATGCGCACTCCGCCGCCGGGCCAACATGAAACTTTGCGCCCGCTAGATAACACTTTACGCCCGCTAAATAACATTTTACGTCCGCTACATACAACTTCACGCCCGCTACACATACACTGCACCACGTAAGTGAGAATATAAAGGAAATTATCTTTATCTTTAAAAAACATGGTATCGCTGCACCCCACAGTTTCCCTTCTGCAAAGTACGCTATTCCTTCTTTCACTTATGATCGAAAATTGTCAAGTACACCAAACATCCTCTATCTATTAACATGCTTGTTTTGAAGAAGGGTAGGACAAAAAGTATGGTGTGTATCAAGGGCGTACGGCTATTTTGCCTCGTGCGACTGCCGACCTCGCTTCGCTCGGGCGGCAAGTTCACACTCGTCAAAATAGCCTTCTTTACGCCCTTGATACACAATATACTATTTCATGGCTCCACCAAATTTTTGTTTCCATAACAAAACGTTTTTTTAAATCAACGTTATATTTTGTTAAACCAATATAATTTTTTGATCAGTCAGCAAAACTTTTGTTGAGCCAAAGAATGTTGCAAATTTGATACTTCCATGAAAAAAATTCATCAACTTTTTTTAAAAATCTGTTTTCACAGATATCTTACAATTCATTTAACCTTTGTTAAAAAAAACTTCAAAATCGGTTGAAAATATAAGCCGGAATATTATATGGAACATTTTTTCATCCAATGTTCACACCAGTTCACACTGTGCATCACCAAAACTGGGAAAAGTCAATCTAAGCCCTAACAAAGTGTCCGTATATAGATGCTTTTATTATGTAAGATTTAATAATGAATAATTTGTAGCAGAAAATCAAATTGCATGTTTATGGTCGGAATATAGAATAAATATATGTTATTAATTAATTACATTTTTCTAAAGTAGGACGCCCAATTGGGGCCGAATTGGTGCCAAAGAACTATTTGGGCATAATTGGACACATTTCCACAAGGGAAAACTTCCGCACAGATGCTAACTTTCAAAGGTTTAAGAAATACTGAAAACTTTTCATGATAGATGGTTGAAAGTCCGACTTCCTGGTCCGGAGTTTAGAGGTTCGATGGTCCTTCCATTTTTTAACTTCTGCTGCTTATATTAAGCTTCTAATTCTGATTTCTGATTCGTAATCGACAGTATTTATGTACGTTACGCCATTATCGGATATGTGAATAAGTGGGAAAAGACTAAATATCCAATTAGAATTGATGATTTTAGATATGACTATATTTGGAAAATGACCCAGTGTTCCAAATGCATTATATCCTTTCCTATGTATGAAAAGGGTATGTAGTCCTAGATGTAGTGGTAAATGCATGTAAAGTAGAATAACCAATCAGTAATTAGAGATCGTGATATGTCCATACTTGGAAAATGACGCAGTTGTTCAAATGTATGGTATGGTGTGAGACATAAAATAATCAGTATTAAAAGATCGTAATATGCCCATATTTTGAGAATGATGCACTAATCAAAGTGCATGGTATCCCTACCTAAATATCGAGGGGTAGGAAGTTCTAAGTGTAATGGTAATTTGTGTAAGTCAAGGCATCTAATTATAGCATTTGGGGGTTGTGAATACCTCCATGTTTAGAAAAAGCGTAAAAATGCGTAGGTGTAGATTTGGTGAATCTAACTTTCAGTTTGTAGTGCGAAAACCCGAGTCAAATTTTTAGTCCTACTTTAGACCTCTGTGCCTATTAAACAATAATGTTTTCATTTTTCTCTTTCAATATATGCTGTAAACACTTAATTTTTGCCAAAGACTTTTCCATCTGTTTCCACCAAAGCTGTTTTCTCATCATTCTTCTTTATGGCACGTATTTTGAAACAGAAATTACATTTAAGCACTATTTACCCAACCAACAAGAGCTAGTTAATGTAAAAAGTTAGGATAAAAATTCACAAACACAGGCGTTATTTATAATATCCACCGTGCTCCGCACCACTACACAGTGGGGCTAAACGTCAAAATTTGTTCCAAAACAGCCTAGAGACAACAATTCTTAATCGATTTTAATTTTTCTTAAATACGCTTCAGTATATTCCAAAGTGAACCATCAGATCCGTTTTTTAATACCTCCTTAATTGAACTTTTTTGATGCCAAATAAAATTAAAAAATGTCAGTTTTACAACTTTTTTTTATCTTACCATAAAAAATCGAAACAAACTCGGAATCAAGCAAAATAAGTGTATTAGCACCTAATACAAGAATTTAATTCATGAAATGTTTTAGCTAATTTTTTCTAGACAAATTGTAAGCAAACTCCATAAACAGGTGCACTATTTGACAGAAATTTGACAGAAATATATTCTGTTTTCACTAAAAGGACCTTAAATTGACTTGACAGTGTTGTGTTGGAAGAAGAATCGATCTTTGCAACACATCTGTTATTGTTTTAAACAAACTGTATTAACATATACACTGTCGGAATCTGGATATCTATTTATAAAATTTCTTTAAAACATTAACAAAATCAATTAAAACATTTGATGTATTAATTTTGTGTATTAGATGCTACTACACTCATTTCGATTGGTCCGGAGTTTATTTCGGGTGTTTACGGAAGGATAAAAAATAAAGTTGTCAAAAACGCCAGTTTCCTGACTTTATTTGCTCATACAGAAGTGCAATGAGAATAATTTAAGTGTTTTGAATAAAAAGTATCAAAATAGATTAAGAATTGTCGGCTCTAGGCTGTTTTAGATCAAATTTTAACGTTTCTCCTCACTATGCGCCACCATAAGCGACTCTTTCCTACCTCATTTGTTTATTTTCAATTTGAAAAATATTTAATTTCATATAGATATTACTTTGAATGTATGACTTTACTAGAAAAATCCATATTCTCAATTATAAAATAAGATATTGCAGAAAATTAGGCAATAGATTACTGTCTATTTTTTTTTAATTCTTGAATTGATAAAGAAGCGTTTCGTCGTCCCGAAATTCGGGACGAGTAGTCAATTATTTTTCATAAGCTTATCTAGTCGTCCCGAATTTTCGAGCTATATAGTCCATCTCCTTTTCCAACTCCCTTATTTTTTCGGGAAGAATAGGCACATCCAAATAATATAAACAGTTTCGGATTTTAAGAGTCTTATTTTGCAGATAAAATTGTTTATAGGATTTGAATGATTTCTTCAAGTATTGTATCTCATTTATATTATTTATTTTATAGGGATGTGACATAAGGATAAATCTGAAAATATTTAAGGTTCAATGATGCAACATTTTCAAATACCTGTTTTAAAATATTTCTTTCGGGAATATCAATATTTAGATAATATTCCTAAAATAATGGAGAGCGTATCAAGAGAATAAAAGGGGGGGGGGGGGTGGAGTAGAATTGATTCTAGGGGTTGAAAAAAAAGAAGATAGATATTTTGGCTTTCTTCCAATTCTATACAAGAACGATTCTCCCACAGATAGTGAAACGAAACGCTCCTTCACATTTTTCAATATTAAGGTTTCCTAGATGGAACCCTATTCTTTACGATAAATTGCTCGTTCAACACAAGCGTTCGAATCTTAAATGGCTTGAAATAATATTTGATAGCCTATCTTGTGAAATTTTATCGAGAAGGGCATATTCGAGTAATGATATTGCTACTAATTATATTTCAACTGAAACAAATTTATTTCGGTGTCATCAAAAATTATTATTATATATAATAATCTTCAATTTTGTTCAGTCAGGGAGAAATGAATCCTGAGAAAAATCACGCGAATTTTCAGCCGAAAAGGATTACTTTCCTACAAAACAGATCAACTTTCAACCACATAGTTGAATTTTCAACCAAGAAAATTAATTTAAGAACGAAAATGGCAAATTTTAAAGAAAGTGCATGAGTTTTCAACAAAGTAGTTAAATTTTACACTGAAAACATCAATTTTCAAACAAATAGTTGGATTTTCAACTAAAAAAGATAAATTTTTCACCAAAATTTAAATAGTCGAATAAAAAAAATAAATATAATAATAAATAATAATAAACAAAAAACAAATTTTCAATGAGATAGTTTAATTTTCATTCAAGGAATAATTAAATGGAATAGCTAAATTTTGAATTAAAAAAATTAATGTTTAAAAAAACAACAATTTTCAAAAAAGTAGTTAAACTTTCAACCAAAGAATGAATTTTTAAATAAAATTATGTATTTCTAACCAAAAGGTAAATTTTTAACAGAGTAGATCCATTTTCAACCCAGCAGTGAAATTAGAAAAAAAATAATTTTTACCAAGAAGAATTATTTTCTACCAAAAAAGACGAATTTTCAACAAAATACATGAATCTTCAAGAACAACAGTTAATTATCAACCAAACAGTTGAATTTTATATAAGAAAGCATTTTTAACAAAAAAATGACTTTTTCAAGAAGTAGATTAATTTTCTACCAAAACAGACAGATTTTTAACAATATCAATTTATTACCAACCAAATAATTGATATTTCAACTCAAAAAGATTAATTTGCAATTAGAGCTGAAATAGTTCAATTTTTAATGAAAGAAAATAATTTTTACCAAAAAAAACTAATTTTCATGCAAGAAGATTGATTTTCTAATAAAAAGACACATTGTCAAACAAATAGCAGAAGTTTCAACTGAAAAAATATAAATTTTCAACTAAAAATCTAAAAGTTAAATTTTCCGTTGAAAAAAAATTTTAAAAAAATAAATTTTGAACAATATAGTTAAATTTTTGAGAAATTAGATTAATGTTTCACCAAATAGTTGAATTTTCACTTGATTAGTTTTCAATGGAAACATTGAAAAATGTCCTTCTGATATATTATTTATACATTAACATTTTTATGAAATTGAAATTCGTTTAAATAAATACTGAAGAACTTCAAAGTGTTTTTAAAGAGATTTTAATTGAACGTTTCAAGTTTGAATTAACACGACTATTTGAAATTTGTATTCCTCTGAGGACTGGTTACAGAAGTGAATTCGGTCAATTCAAACGAAAAGTGAAAAAATTTGCTTTTCGTTATATCGCTTGAAATATACAATAGTTTTTAATTTTTTTATTCTTCAAATTTTGTGGAAAATTGTTGTTTTAAAATCATACAATTATGAACTATAGTTAGAAATGAACATGTCTGACCATAAATAAGTGAAGAAAAATTTAGTTAGTGAATCAAAAAATAATACTTTTTGTTTACCAATTTTTAATCTAAAATTTAGTTGAATAAATATATTAGAGCAATTAATTTCCTTGTAAGTTTAAACATCAAATTTGAGAATGAAAATATATTCAAATTGCGTCTCACCTGACTAAACATATTCGTCTGATCATAAATTTCTATTTCTACTTAGAGAACGTTTTGGTCAGACATGGAGCTCCTTGATAAGTAGAAAAGGCAATTCAGAACCAGACATTTCAGATTTAGAAACCTCTTATGATCTTTTATATAATGATTGATTTTCTAACTAAATCACAGAAATAGATTTCATGGCGGTTTTTTTGTAATTTAAAGAAGAATGTGAGAAACATTGATATTTTGTTTGAAATTTCAATAGGTTAAACAATTTAATGTAAAGAATAGGTTTCAACAATTTGAATAATTTCTACTTTTAACCGGTTAGACATTTAACCTGTAGAAAAGCTTAGTCGGTTAAAATTTCCATCTTTTTCAATTCTTTTGAAATTTATTTAAACTAACTTCACATAGTTCAGCTATCCAGCTGGCCATTTAAACCAAAAGCCATAAATTGAAAGCAACTGAAGCAGGGCTTAAAATGTTTCAAATTTTTCACATTTCCAGTAAAAATATTCCACCTTTAATGAAATAGCTGAATTTATAACTAAATAGTTCATTTTTTAATTAAAAGATGAATTTTCAATCAAGTAAATTGATTTTCTACGAAAAAAGTCATATTTTTCACAAAATACATAAATTTTCAACTAAAAAAGATTATTTTCTAACCTGTAATCCAATAGTTAAAATTTCAGTTTAAAAACTTAATTTTCAAACAAAAACAGAACAAATTTTCAACAAAATAATAAAATCCTTAACTAAAAGAGACAAATTTTCAAAACAAAAAAAAAGCATTTTCAACTAAAAAAAGTTCAATTTCCTAACAAAACTGGCGTGGTGAAATTGTCAGTTGAAAAGTTAATTTTTTAAGGAAACAAAATGAATTTTCAACAAAATAGTTACATTTTCGAAAAAAGAGATTAATCTTCAACCAAAAACATTAATTAAAATTTTTTAATGTTTGAGGTTTCAACCAAAAGAAGAACGAATTTTCAACAAAATAGTTAAATTTGTTACAAAAAGAGAAAAATGTTCAACTAAAATAATAAGTCTTCGAACAAAAAAATCAATTTTCAACAAAGTAGTTTAAAATTTAATCAGGTAGTTGAATTTTCAACCAAAAAAAGGTCAAAGTCAAATTTCCATGAAGAAAGATTAATTTTTAACTAAAATGATGAATCTTGAACCAAAAAATTCTATTTTGAACAAGGTAGTTAAAAATTGAATCAAGTAGTTGAATTTTCAACTTAAAAAGATAATTTTTCAATCAAAAATGAAATTCGCAACCAAAACTATTAATTTTGAACAAAAAAAAAAAAAAAAAAAAAAAAGAATTTTTAAAAAAAAAATAAAATTTTCAATCAAAATAGTTGAATTTTTAAGCGAAAAAGATTTTTAATCCAAGAGAGAAATGAAATT
>CAKNYM010052516.1:284137-305376 GCA_932195095.1 Andricus curvator | reverse complement strand
ATCTCATAATTCGCCAAGTTTCTGTCGGGAATTTTCAAATTCGGTAATATTATTAACTGTCGGGAATTTTCAAATTCGGTAATATTTTTAACTGTTCGGGAATTTTATTAATCGCGAATTTTCGAGCTCGGAAATTTTACGGTGTCGAGAATTTTATTTTCGGGATTTTTCAGTCGGTCCGAAAAATCATTTTTGTCCAAGCTGTAAAAAAAAACTATTGGCTGTAAAAACTTTCGCCAGGGTACATGTCTTACTGCAGATTAAAAATCGAGTAGTTAATTTCTGTTACCCTAAGAGCAAAAAATTTCTGTTAGCCTAAGGGCGGCAAATACCTAGATCCACCACTGAATGTTCCAACTTCAAAATTAATTCGATTCCTATCTTTCGTTTTGTTCCTAATCTACAATACCGACTGTGGCAGAAAGTATCACGATAAAATCTTTCAAGATCGGTTACCATCTTATGAACTACATAAGCCATGGAGTAATCTTTGAAGATGGTGACGATGGTTGTTGTTATTGTGTCAAGTTCTTTATTTACATTCACGAAAAATACGTTTTGATTCGTCAGCGAAAAGTCTAATTATTTTTAAAATAACAATTAGGTAAGTAAAAAGTTGTTTTAACTCTGGTGTTCTGATTTATAGCTTACTTTGCCGTTTTTCCAGCGCTGCGAATAACGTAGCAGACGAGAGCTTTTATTCCATCGTAAGATAAATTTTCGCCAAATAGCATGTAATCTTTAACAGTTGAAAATTTTACATGCGACAAAATTCAACTTCAGTATTTTCTGTGACTGCATACGTAACATAATGAGTCAGGGTCCCTGTTGCAATTATGTTTTGAGGTAGTTGCTTAGGATCAACTTGTGATTTAGTACCTTCAGATTGTCGATTTGAGGATTTTTATGTTTTATTCATAAACGCCATAAGTATATGATAGTCCCACACATTAGGGATCCTGATCCGATCGCAGGTGAGTCTGCCGTCCTGGGGGTGATAATCCTCATACCTCCCCAGGGCTAATTATGAGGGCTTTCCGACATTGACGAGGACAAAGTCAACTCGTCGTCGGACACACTACGGCTTCATCCTCACACCCTAATGCCCCCCTGCACAGCAGTACGCTCCTACCCGGTAAGAAGGCTTGCATTCAAAGGTATTAAAAATTGCGTAAACTTGGCAGAATATAGTAGGTTTGTGCATAAAAATACATTACTGTAACATAAAACTCTCGCTTTATTCAAATCTGATCAATTGAAAATATATAAAATAATAATAAAAAAGTTTAAAAACTTAGTTTTCATCACAGTTACCTGTGTATTAATCAATCTAGACAACATAACATTACTAATACTGTATTTTCAAATGTTTTTAACCTCATTATTATTCAAAAAACAGTACATAAGAACAGCGAAATGTGCAAATTTAAAAGGGATAAAAAATGTTCTATATTGTGGTCAATTTGGGGTACCCAAAAGTATGCAGAAAAATATTGTCAACACTGAGTACAGAAAAGGATTCAGTTTAAAGAGATAACTTCTACTACTACTATTTTCGGGGATGGGGTCAACTTTGCACGTGCCCAACTGTGCACGTCGATGGCCAGATGGATAACTGTGCACGTCGTTGGTCAGATGGACAACTGTGCACGTGCCATCTGTGCACGTGCAAAGTCGTCACTTGGACATTTGTGCACGTGCACAGATGGTACTTGGACAACTGTGCACGTCGAAATGTAGACGTGCACAGATGGGCTCCAGTGGACTTGGACGTGCACAGATGTCACTTTCCTAACTGTGCACGTGTACAGTTGTCACTTTCCCAACTGTGCACGTGCACAGTTGTCCCTTGCCCAAATGTTCACGTGCACAGTTGTCTCTTTCCCAACTGTGCACGTGCACAGATGTCCCTTGCCCAACTGTGCACGTGCACAGATGTCACTTGCCCATCTGTGCACGTCCACAGATGGAACTTGCCCAACTGTGCACGTTTATGTCCGTACGTAAGGGTTGATACGCAGGTAGTCCTTTATATCTACGTATAATTATACGCCCTTACCTACGACTCGTTACAAAAACATTGCGCTCGTTTCAAAAAGGCTGTCAGCCCGCATTAGTCACGAAATGTACTATTTAATACTTTTGTCTTATTAAGCTTCTTTGAGTCTCCCAGTGGGTCTAACTACTAACTACCGTGCCTACTCGGTAAGTATTTATTTTTTTCAAGTTACTTATCTGTCTTTGATTTCACAAATTCGTTTATTTATTTGATGTATTTTCTTATGATGTAACAAAAAGTGAAGTTAAAAAAAAAATTTCAATAACTTAATCAAAGTTTTACTGTTGTTTATGTGATGATGTGTAATGACCGGTTACACATTTGTCTTAGTGATTGGTTAGTGAAATATGAAGTTTCATTTATTTGTGTGGTACACATTTTTTTTCTTCAAATTTTCTTCATCTCACCCTCCAGATTTGTTCGAATGCCAAAAAAAGCAAGCACGTATTTTTTTTTTTAATTTTAAAATCTATTGATTTCCAGGGGTTGTTCAAAGCTCATAAAGTTTCACGTGTATTTCCTCTGGAAAAAGGCCTTTTTGGAAATTTTTGATAGAATCGTTAATATTAGATTATCTTACTGCATCTGGCATGATTTTCTTGAAAATTATTTGCTGAATACTTTTTAAATTCAACCCCCATAAGCAATTTTTATAGGGTCTCGAAAAAAACTCCATAAGTGCAAAAATGAGTTATTATGTCCCGCGTGAAAAAAAGTTCCCTTGCTCAAGCATGGGTCAAAAATAGGTCAAAAATGTTTAAAGTTCGACGGATTCCAGAGTTTAACTTGCATAAAAACAAATAAAAACTTACTAATTCTCTCTATTCATCATTTCACATAAATGGGCCTAGTTCTAAGTGCTTTTTCGAATCAAAATTCATAATTGGTTCCAAATATCAAAACCGTACCCATCACTCCAAAGTTAAGTTTCAGAAACCTATTAAAATTGGTTTAAATCGATATTTGCTAGTTAAATAATATTTTGCAGCCTAAAGTTCGATTGTTAGATAATAACCTTTCTTAGACTATAGCCAGAAAATTTATAATTCTAAAGAACAAATTGGAGAAAGAGTTTGGACATGTGCAAAATTTTGAAAATCCCGTGAGAATTCAAGGGAATCGAGAATTTGAGGCATTCAGCAAATTCAAGGCATTCAGAGAATTCAAGGAATTTAGAGAATTCAAGGAATTCAAGGAATTCAACGAATTCAAGGAAGTCAACGAATTCAAGGAATCCAACGAATTCAAAGAATTCAACGAATTCAAGGAATTATGAGAATTTCAGGAATGAAACCCATTCTGTAAATTCTAAGGATTTTGAATTCTTTGTTTTCATAGATTTCATGGAATGCCTGGCATTCTCTGAATTCCTTAAATTCTCTTAATATCCTCAATTCTCAAAATTTCTTAAAATCTATGAATTCCTTGAATCCCTTCAATTCTCTAAATTCCTTCAATTCTCTAAATGCTTTGGATTCTCTCAATTCCGTGAATTCCATGAATTCCGTGAATTTCATGAACTCCATGAATTCCGTGAATTCCACGAATTCCGTGAATTCCATGAATTCCGTGAATTCCATAAATTTCTTGAATTCCTTAAACTTCATGAATTCCGTGAATTCCATTAATTCCGCGAATTCCGTGAATCCCGTGAATTCCGTGAAATCCGTGAATTCCATAAATTTCGTGAATTCCTTAAGTTTCATGAATTCCGCGAATTCCCTGAATTCCATTAACTCCGTGAATCTTCAATGAAATATATTAATATTATAGAACAATGGATTTGTTCCGAGTCAAGGAATATTCTGTTTGCATGCATTAACTGTGAATTATGATAATGAAAAAAAGTTTGAACTATAAAAAACAATTTTTCAAGTAGTAAAAACGTGCTAAAAATGCAATTAACATTTTTTGAAATCCTTGTGTCTGATTTAAGTTATTAGTGGTAAAAATAAGCCGTACGAATTTTATCAATTTATCTGCAACTATTCTCAAGTTATCATGTTCACAAAAAAGTGTAGCATCAACACACACAAACACAAAATGTAAATATCTAATACAAGCTTCAGAACATTGTATTAGACATTTGTCAACTGGCGCAAGTTAAATTAAATTAATTAAAGTTTTTTCGAAAATGTAACTATTACAAAGCTTTCTCTATGAGGAAGTAAAATAAATTTAAAGAAATATTTTCTTATATTTATAATAATTTGGAATTTTAACTGTCAAAAATTTATTATACGTAGATATAAAGGATCACCCTCGTATCAACCCTTACGTACGGACATAAACGTGCACAGTTGGGCAAGTGACATCTGTGCACGTGCACAGTTAGGCAAGTTCCATCTGTGCACGTGCAAAGTTGGGAAAGGGACATCTGTGCACGTGCACAGATGGTACTTGGACAACTGTACACGTCGAAATTTCGACGTGCACAGATGGGCACCTGTGGTCTTGGACGTGCGCAGTTGTCCGTCCGGCCATCGACGTACAAAGTTGTCCGTCACCCCTATTTTCGCGAACGAGGAATCGGACAAGTGGCGAGTCTGGTCTTTTGGGTTAAGATTTTCTCCGAAGTTACATATCAAAGATTAAAGGCTGGGACCGTGGTACCGAACGGACTCAGGATTTGTACTCAGGTACCTGGAAAACATAGGATATGACCACTTTGCATCGAAAAAATACATGTTTTACATAAAATTACCAATTTACCGTTTTTTTTCGGTTGGAGACGAAGCGTGACGACATATAACCACAACGACTCCGGATTCGTACTCAGCGACCTCGAAAACATAGGATATGCCCACTTTTCATAGGTACGAATCATGTTTCACCTGAAATAAGCGATTTTCATGTTTTTTGAGGTTAGGGACAAAATCTGACGTGAAAGAGCCAAACCAGCCTCCTGTCTCCGAGAGTTGAAAAAGGTCCATGTGTTGAAAACGGGCATGCGGCGCACAGTGAGTTTTTTACAAAATTTTGTTCAAAATTCTGCTGACTGCTCAATTTTTGACAGATTCTAATAAATTTTTAAAAAAATACTCGTGACGAATTATAATTTCATGTAACACTGCTACTTTTTGTGCTTTCTGCAACAAACTAACCTAAAAAAATATGAACTTGCCAAGGTAGCTGAAACACGAAATTTCGAAACTTTCAAAACCATGAAATCGGTAATATCTTTACACACAAACCTAAAACTCACAAAACTCAAACCCACGAACCTCAAACCCACGAACCTCAAACCCCCAAACCCAAAAAACCACAAACCTCAAACGCAGAAACCTCAAACCTCAAACCCACAAAAATTATACCTGAAACCCACAAACCTCAAACCCAAAAACCTCAAACGCACAAACCTCAAATCCTCAATATTAAAACCCCCAAGCCCATAAACCTACAAACCTCAAACTCACAAATCCATAAACCTAAAACCCCAAAATCACAAGCCTGAAACACATAAACCTAAAACCACAAATCCACAAGCCCACAAACAGCAAACCCACAAACCTTCAACCCACAAACCTCAAACCCCCAAACCCGTAAACCCACAAATCTCAAACCCACAAACCTCAAACCCTCAAATATTATACCTCAAACCCCCAAACTCGTAAACCCACAAACCTCAAACCCAAAAACCTCAAACGCACAAACCTCAAATCCACAAACTTCAAATCCACAAACATAAAACCACCAAGCCCATAAACTTACAAACCTCAAACTCACAAATCCATAAATCTAAAACCCCAAACCCACAAACCTAAAGCCACAAATGCACAAGCCCACAAACAGCAAACCCACTAACCTCAAACACACAAACATCAAACCAAAAAACCTCAAACCCTTGAACCCACAAACCTCAAACCCACGAACCTCAAACCCAGGAACCTCAAAACCACAAACCTCAAACCCATAAACCTCAAACCCACAAAAATTAAACCTCAAACCCGTAAACCCACAAACCTCAAACTCAAAAACCTCAAACCCACGAACCTCGAACCCACAAAAATTATACCCCAAACCCACAAACCTCAAACGCATAAACCACAAATCCACAAACCCACAAACATCAAACCCCATGTTCATAAAACTCGACATATAAGTACATCATTCAGAATAGTTCACAAACCCACCAACCTTTAGGGTTTATTGGTTTAGGGTTCATGGGTGTAGGGTTTATGGGTTTAGGGTTCATGGGTCAAGGGTTCATGGGTTTAGGGTTTATGGGTTTATAGGTGTATGGGTTTAGGTTTTATGGGTCTATGGGTTTAGGGTTTATGGGTTTAGGGTTAATGGGGTTTAGGTTTAGGGTTTATGGGTTTAGGGTTAATGGGGTTCAGGTTTAGGGTTTATGGGTAAAACCCATATACCATAAACCCTAAACCCTAAAGGTTGGTGGGTTTGTGGACTACTTTGCATGATGGTTTGAGGTTTGTGGATTTGTGGTGTTAGGTTCATGTGTTTGAGGTTTGTGGGTTTCAGATATAATTTTTGTGGGTTTGAGGTTCGTGGGTTTGAGGTTTGTGGGTTTGAGGTTTGTGGGTTTGAGGTTTGTGGGTTTACGGGGTTGAGGTTTAATTTTTTTGGCCTTGAGGTTTGTGGTTTTACGGGTTTGAGGTTTGTGGATTTGTGAGTTTGAGGTTTGTCGGTTTATGGGCTTGGGGGTTTTATGTTTGTGGATTTTGAGGTTTGTGCGTTTGAGGTTTAATTTTGTAGGTTTGAGGTTTGTGGGTTTGTGTTTCGTGGGTTTGAGGTTTGCGGGTTTACGGGTTTGGGGGTTCCAGGTTTGTTGGTTTGAGGTTTGTGGGTTTGATGTTTGTGGGTTTGAGGTTTGTGGGTTTGCTGTTTGTGGGTTTGTGGATTTGTGGTTTTAGGTTTATGTGTTTGAGGTTTATGCGTTTGAGGTTTTTGGGTTTGAGGTTTGTGGTTTTACGGGTTTTGGGGTTCGAGGTATGTAGGTTTGAGGTTCGTGGGTTTGAGGTTTGTGGGTTTGAGGTTTTTGGGTTTGAGGTTTGTGGGTTTGAGGTTTGTGGGTTTGTGGGTTCCTGGGAGACTTGCCGCAGTTTTGCCATTTTCATTTGGACTTAAAAAAATTTGTTGAGGGGAGAGATGCCACAGAGAGGCTTGACACTGGCGAGAGATGCCGCAAAAATGTCAATTTCACTGTGAGAAATGCCGCGCGGGAGAGAAGCCGCTGGGAAGAGATGCCGCAGATGAGACAAGCCGCAGTTGTGACATGCCGCAGGTGTGACTTGCCGCAGAGAGACTTGCCGCATGGGAGATGATATGGACCCGTAGTAACTTTGTTCGTGTTGTTGTGACGGTTATATGGCTTTCGTCATGTAGAGTCGTTACAAGCTCTCAAAAATGTAACAATAAAACGGTTTCTTAATGCAATTATTGTGAAAATGGCCCAGTTCGTTTGCAGTAAACATTTTTTAAAGGAAGACATTCTCCACGAGAAAATCCTAAAAGGACCCGATGGCACTATTTTGGGAAAGGTAAGTAATTATATATTTACTGTAAAATCTAAATCACAATTTGAAGATAAAAGAAAACTTAACTCTTTTTCATTCAATAAACTGTATTAGTTGGTATTTTCGCTTACTACTCATTCCAAAAAAATTTAGTTTGTTTTCCCCTCAGAAAATTGAACAAAAAACACAATTTATTCATATTTTTCGTAATTTTCAGAATAAAAATGTGTGCGAAGTTAATGTAATTAATAGTCTATTCGTGCATGATACAAAAAATTGACATTAGGATTTTGCTTGCATGAATTGTTAAAGAAGAAAATTTGAGATTACTGTCACACATTTTGTAGCCTTCTAATTTAATCCTTAAATTAACGTCACTTTTTTTTGTATGCTACTCTAATAGAACATTGACTAGAATAACTTGGTACATATTTTTTTATTCTGAAGAATTATGAAAAATATGACTAAATTGTGTTTTTTGTTACACTTCCTGAGGGAAAAACAAACCGATTTTTTTTAAACGAGTAGTAAGTAAAAATACCTAATAATACAGTTTATTGAATGAAAAAGAATTTACTTTAGTTTTATCTTTAAATTGTGATTTTGATTTTGCAGTAAATATATTACTTTATATTACTTGCCTTTCCCAATATAGTGCCATCGGGTCCTTTTAGGATTTTCTGGTGGAGAATGTCTTCATTTAAAAAATGTTTACTGCAAACGAACTGGCCTGGTTTCACAGTAAATTTTTTCCGAATTCAAGCTTTTTGCCATAAAGCTTCAATGGCTGAGTCTTTCGGAACGACGAAAAAATTAAGTTTTTCACATTCGGGATCTTCGGGTTCTCTGATTTGAACCCCGGAGCGATACACATCGGCGAATACACATCAAATTTGAATAGACGAATTTAATTCTACCTTGATTCTACCTTTTTTGTAAAGAAATGTACAAAATTAAACAAAAAATACAGTTAGATACAAATAGCTAATTTTTTCTTGTATATCCTTGTAGAAAAGTAAAAAAAATTAACAATAAAGTAAAAGTTTCTACAATTCAAAAATTTGTATAGCTTTTTATTAATAGTTTTTTACTTTGTTGTAAAAATCTATAAGGTATCACAGAAAACTACATAATTTTACATTTTTTTTTTATTTGGGTGTTTGACATCATTAAAACACTTTTAATTTTACGTAAATTATTGTCGAAAATTACAAATCTTCACAAGAAAACACAAGATTTCACAAAGGTTGAAATTTCGGAAAACTGTACATAAAATTATGTTTCATAAACTGGTAGTTTATTATAGAAATGTACAAATTTGAACAAACAAAAATATACATTTTTACAAACAATACTTTTAGAATCTGTATCAACGTTTCGACTTGTACTTTACTGTCCATTTTTTGTAAAATATGTAATATATAAGTATCTACAAGAAACTACAATTTGAATTTTTCATACTTGAGGAATAACTTTTTTGAATATTTAGAAATATTTTATTTTTTATTTAAAATGAGCAATTAAAAATCAAATATTAAAAACCAAACAATCTTAAACTGAATTATTTGAAATAGAAAGCCTTGAATCATTAATATTTCAGTGTTAAATTAAAAATTTGAACATTACAATTGTAATTGTTACATTAGTTAGTTTAAGAGATATTTAAAAGTTTTGAAAACATCCAAACTTACTTTAAAACTGGAAAAAATTTCGAAAAATAACAAAATAAATTTAGATTTTTGAAGATTTCGAAATAAAGTTTCGAAGCTTTTTAAGGATCTTTCAAGGTTTCAAGAAAATGGAACAAAATTTTTAAGTTTGCTGGGAAAAATTATAATGATTTTTTATTGTGACAAATTAATTTTTAGAGAATATTAGAAAAGATTAAGAAAATTTTTGAATTATGAATGAAAATTGAACAATTATTAATTTGGTAATTAATCGAGTAAGTTTAAAATATATTTCGAAGTTTTGAAAAGATTCTAAAATAATTTAAAACGTGACAATACTTCAAAACATTTAAAACACAATGTAGATTTTTGAAGATGTCGAACACAAAATTTATAAGCTTATTTAGCATTTTGAAAGTTTTTATATGAATACAAAATTTGTATCTAAATTCCTAGAAAAACTAACAATAATTTTGTTGTTGAAAAATTAATTTAAAGAAATATATTTAATAGGATTGCCAAAAGAATTCGAGTTCCAAGATAATAAAAGTATCACTAGATTTCTGGAAAATTTTTAAATGATTTTTTCTTTAAACAAATTATTTCAAAAGATTTCAAAACAATTTTTAATGTATAAATTAATTTTTTTTAGCTTAAAATTGCTTGAAATGATATAATTTTGGAAAATTTATAAGTTTTTTGATCCATTCTTCAATTCATATAATTGAAAATGATAACGTGAATTTATATTTTTTTAAATATTTTAACTGTACAAAGTGTAAAAGTTAAAATTTTTATTTTTGCAGTTTAAAGGCTTTTAATTAAGAAATTTTCAATTGAAAAGTTTTAAAAGCTTTCATTATTATTGAACGTTTCAAGTAAAAAATTTTTAAGCTTTAATTTTAAATGTTTCAAATTAAAAAGTATTCCACTTTGAGTGTTTGAATTTGCGGTTCAGTTTTTATAACTTCAAATGAAAAAAATGTTATCTTCAAGAGTTCGAATCTCTTAATTTCAATGATCGTGATCAATTCTTTATGAATTGTTCAATTTTTATTCGCAGTAAAAAAGTTGTTCTTTTTTTACCTAGGAGGACAAATATAGAGAACATGTCAATGAGATAATTTTTAATTACATATATGGTCGCCAATCGATTGCTATATATTTAAAAAAACTTCAAACGTAAGTTTTTTTTTGTTTTTTTAATAACGATTGTTCATTATTGTCTTTAAATATTCTACCAGTCCTTTAAAGTTAAAACATATAAGCTTTTTTGTACAAAAAATACAAAGTAAGTACAAAATTCATCTCAATAATAGAAAAAAGTTGTACTTTCCTGTAATTTTGGTTGTAATTTATTGTCTTTATTTGTAGGTTCCTGTGAAAATTGTTTTAGTTTTATGTACTTTTTTGTGAAAAATTTTCCACCAGGGTACCTTGAAAATGGGTTCTCAATATTTTTTGAATGTTAAAAAAATATGAAAAGTACGGTGTCGGATAATTCCACACGCGGTGAGACATATTTTGTCAATGAAAAAAATAATCTGCCAATTTCAAAGAATTGTAAGTAAGCGGAAAAAATTGTGTCATTCATATTGAATTTACTGAAATTTTTTCGCTATAAAAAGGAATCTTCTGTAAGTCACAGACAACTTTCTGAAATCTTATAAGATTTTCTGTGAAATCCATAAAAAATGTACTAACTACTTTTTTCAAAAACTGAGCTTTTATATTCAAAACAATGAGCAACTTTAATTCGAAAGCCTTTGAAAATTAGAAAAATTAAACATGTAGCATGTTTATTATTTAAAAATGAGAACATATTTAAAAAAAAGTCTCTCCATATTAGCGTTAGTCGTGATAGATTCCAGCGACCTAATTTTCTATAAATTTACTCTATATATTACATGTATGCATATATATTTTTAAGGATAAAAACGATGATGAGCCTGCCGCTCATCGACATTCGATAAGCATTAGTTTAGTTTACATGGAGGAAAAATTGTGTAGAAAACTGAGGTCTGAGTCTCGTGACAAGGCGCCGACGCAAAGCGTCGCGGCGCCCGGCGTCCCGACGCGTTTACTTCAGTGCACGTTCGTCCTGGTTGCAGAGCGTCTCGCGTAACTATTTACCCGGAAGTAACCTCAACGTTCCGTTCTTTTGAGCACACGATGCGCGAAAACGTGTGTGAAAATGGAACTATAACACAAGTCATACACAGTTTTCTAAAAACTCTATCCTTCTCTAAACACAATTTTTCTTTCCGAAATTAATCTTCATTGTATAAATAAATATCACTAAAGTCCTTTCAAAAAACGATGGAGATTAAAATATAACTGAAGCACTTTTAAAATCATTTGTAAGTTCCTTGTGTGACTTGATATCATTTTTTTAATAATATATAAAAATTAAGTTAAAAGTATGATACTGAATCCCAAGGTGGCAAATTTTGATCCAAAAGTTCAACAAATCGTTGCACAATGTAACAAACAATTAAGGGCTGTTTCACCATTGTGCAAGTTTTTTATCAACTTTTGATTTTGGATAATAGTTTGACACCTGGGGATTGAGTGTGCTTTTTTTTAATTTATTTATAAAATTTAAATATGAAAATTGTCTTCATGTGAGGGTAGGTTTTTCTTGTTGAAAGAGCGGCTATGGTTGAAATACTTGACAAATAAAAAATGAGAGTCGAGAAGAGAGCAAATATTGTTTCAGCTATTGTTTTCTCCAATAAAAGAAGTGTTCAGAAAATCTGATTGAACGAAAGACAAACAATTTTTACTGATAGATTCATAAAATAAATTTCTTTTTAGTATTGAAATGGGTAATTTCTATACTGAAGTTGCAATTTGAATCCTCACTAATTATATTCCAATTAGGTGATTCATCAATACCCATTATCATATCATTTTCTATATATTAAATCTATTATCATTCGAATCGAAACACAATTAATTTGACCTAAATTATATCTGATTTGTCTTCGTAATCCAAATCCCTTCATTTTAAAAATAAACTCAAACTTTTCATATAAAAAAAAACTTTTACATCAGTAATTGTGATTGTTGCGAATATTATTTTTGCAGATTTGAGATGTAGCTAAAATTGTGGTAAAGACACTTCGTGAAGTTGATATGTAAAGTTATAAGATTCGGGGTAGAGCAGCGGTGAAGTTGTCTCAAGTGTAAAAAGAAAAGACTAAGATCGAGAAAACCGATGAACGGGACAAACTTTCGGTTCCCAGTGGTGTTGTAAAATTGGCCTTGTGGAGGGTGTAGGTCATAGAAAATAGTGTGTTGGTGGACAGGACCATTTTTTACAAAAATGAGGGTCCCGTTAGTTTTACTTGGTGGTATTGTGGTTTTATCAGTAGCGGTGGCAAGAGCTTTATCGTGTGTGTGTTCACCCCTTGAGTGCGACCTTCTCACCGAAGAAGACTGTCCTGGAGGTCTTACCTGGGATCCCTGCAAGTAGGTACTCAACTACTTAGGGCTGATTCCCTAACACCCTGATTGCATCGATCCAATCGCTTTGCCCTGGCAGTTAATTCACTAGACTTAATTTGAAAGATAATTGGATTGTCCTAAGGCGATTTCCTCAACGTTTGCAGAAGTCGTCGATTAAAAAGTGAATTACCTTTCACTCCAAGAACATTTCTCAGGAAAATTCTCCCCATTATTAGAGACGGGACGTTCTTTTTTCGCTATTCCCTTGACAAGAATTTCCGGATTATATTCAGTACTTTAGAGAATTAGTAAATTAATTTCTACGTCTGACCTAACTCATAATT
This sequence comes from Andricus curvator, assembly GCA_932195095.1. Lineage (NCBI taxonomy): Eukaryota > Metazoa > Arthropoda > Insecta > Hymenoptera > Cynipidae > Andricus > Andricus curvator. Next base: position 292,376 of record CAKNYM010052516.1, on the reverse strand, counting down.
AATCCGGCAGACAAAGGTCTCTTTAATTCAATTATATTATATTTTAGTGTAAAAAAAGAGACGAGACCTCACATTATTCTATTATTTTCTACTTTTTTCGGTCTTGTGCTAGTAAAGGCTCATTTTTACACTAAAATTGAATAAAAAGTACTCATATTTCTAATACTTTTTTGTTCTTTTCTAATGATTTGTAATAATGTTCCATTCATTAATTTTGTCCTCATTGAAGCTTCTATCTTTCTGCTCGATTTTTGCGTTTTTTTTTGAACGAATGATATTCTTTTTGTACTTTAGATTGAAATGAGTGAATTTTGAAAAACGTGATGTAGAAATCGAAAATTAATTACTTTTAACGATTTAGTTGCTCATTGCTCTGCTTTGAAGAATGCTTCAATTTGCAAACGAATTTCGGAATTGTGTAATTTTCAACGCTTCCAGTTTGAATTGATTCATTTAGAAGGTTTTCAATTAGAAAGCATATAATTTTTAGAGTTTTTAGAATAATTGCACTTTAAGGGTTCAGAATATTTACAATTCGTTAATTTTGAAGGGTACAACACAGTGATTTTTTTTTATACAAATCGTAGTTTTTAGTAAAAAAAAAGTATATTCAATCAATTTGAATGTCATTTAATACAACATGATATGATAGTTTATAATATTTACCATCTGAAAACATTTTTGAAATTTAAGAATTTTAAATTAGATTAAAATCAAATTCAACAGTTTGATCAAAAGTTTCAAAAGCGTGAATTCGAAAATACTTGGTTTGAAATTTCTTAGTTTATGAAGGTTTTCAATTTAAAATTTCACACCGTTGCACAGTGGGGTGAAATTGGAAAACGAGGTTCAAAATGACATTTAGAACGTAATTATGCACCGATTTTAGATTTTTTTTTTTTTTTGAAAAATTCAGAACTAAATTTTTCAGAAAATGGTGAGAGTAGATTTTTTATTTTTTTGTTTATTTAATTGTAATGTTAATGCAAACAGCGAAAAAAATGTCGATTTTTTTAATTTCATTTTTTTTCTTCTAGAGAAAATTTTTTTTATACTTCTCGTCCCTTGTATTTAATGAACAGGGGTATGAGAAAAACAAAAAAATTGTTAACTTGCAAAGTTAATTGTTATAAACAAATTGTATTAACAAATGATCGACATTAGGGGTTATTCGTCTTCAAAGTATATTTCTGATCTGAAATCGCTTGCCATAATCGTTAAGATGATACGTGGCCATTTAAATTTAATATTGAATGTTATTTGTTTATTTTATAAACAAATTATATAAACAAATGCACATTTTGGGCGTTTTTAGGCGAAAAGAAACCGTTTTTTCTTTCCAACTTGTTGAAATTATATTGCCAATGATGTTTTCTGAAAAAATTTTTGCCACTCATCAATATTTTCTTATTTTATAAATAAATTAGATAAACAAATGCACATTTTGGGCGTTTTTAGGCGAAAAGAACCCGTTTTTTCTTTCGAACTTGTTGCAATTATATTTCCAATGATGTTTCCTGATAAAATGTTTGCCCCTCATCAATATTTGTTTATTTTATAAACAAATTATATAAACAAATGCACATTTTGGGCGTTTTTAGGCGAAAAGAAACCTTTTTTTCTTTCGACCTTCTTGAAATCATATTGCCAATGATGTTTCTTCAAAAAGTTTTTGCCACTCCTCAATATTTGTTTATATAATGAACAAATTATATAAACAAATGCACATTTTGAGCGTTTTTAAGCGAAAAGAAATAAATCTTTCTTCTGACCTTGCTGAAATTATATTGCTAATGACGTTTTCTGAAAAAAATGTTGCCACCCATCAATATTTGTTCATTTTATAAACAAATTATATAAACAAATGCGCATTTTAGGAGTTTTTAAGCGAAAAGAATTTGTTTTTTCCTCTGACCTTGCTGAAATTATATTTTCAATGATGGTTTCTAAAAAAAATTGATATGCATTAATATTTGGTTATTTTATAAACAAATTATACGAAAAATGAACATTTTACGCGTTTACCTAATTTTTTTTTAAATAAACAAATAGTGAGGCATGACAATATTTCATCTATACAATTCATTGTCAATATAGTTTAAACAATAATAAAAGAAAAACGATTTCTTTCTGCCTATAAATATCTGAAATGTACATTTGTTTATATAATTTATTTATAAAAGAAACGATTAGCGGTGCTTGGCAACATTTTTCGATAGAACATCATTGTCCATATAACTGCAACAAGATCAGAAGAAAAAACTATATTTTTTCGCTTAAAAACTCCTTATATGTGAATTTATTTATATAATTTGTTCATAAAATAAGTGAACATTAATGAATGGCGAAATTTTTTCAGAAAACATCATTGGCAATATAATTTCAGCAAGGTCAGAAGAAAAAACGACTTCTTTTCGCTTAAAAACGCTGAAAATTTACATTTGTTTCTATAATTTGTTTATAACGTAAACAAATATTGTAAGTGGCAATACAATTTTCAGAAAACATTATTGGCAATATAATGTTTGCAAGGTCAGATGATAAAACGGTTTATTTTCGCTTAAAATCGCCCAAAATGTGCATTTGTTTATAAAATAAACAAATATTGATGGGTTGCAAAATTTTTCTTAGAAAACATCATTCACATAATAATTTCAGCAAGGTAAGAAGAAAAAACGATTACTTCTCGCTTAAAAACGCCCAAAAGGTGTATTTGTTTATATAATTTGCTTATAAAATAAACAAATACTGATGAGTGGCGAAAATTTGTTCAGAAAACATCATTGCCAATATAATTGCAAGAAGGTTGAAAGAACAAACGGTTTATTTTCGCCTAAAAATGCCCAAAATGTGAATTTGTTTATATAATTTGTTTATATAATTTGTTTATAAAATAAAAAAATATTGATGAGTGGCAAACATTTTTTCAGAAAACATCATTGGCAATATAATTGCAACGAGTTGGAAAGAAAAAACGGTTTCTTCTCGCCTAAAAACGCCCAAAATGTGCATTTGTTTATATAATTTGTTTATAAAATAAACAAATAACATTCAATATTAAATTTCAATGGTCACGTATCATCTTAACGATGAAGGCAAGCGATTTCAGAGCAGAAATATACTTTGAAGACGAATAACCCCTAATATCGATAATTTGTTAATACAATTTTTTTATAACAATTAACTTTGCAAGTTAACAATTTTTTTATCTTTCTCATACCCCTGTGCATTAAAAACAAGGGACGAGAAGTATAAGAAAAATTTTGTCTAGAAGATAAAAAATGAAATTAAAAAAATCGAGATTTTTTTCGCTGTTTGCATTAACATAACAATTAAATAAACAAAACAAAATAAAAAATCTACTCTCACCATTTTCTGAAAAATTTAGGTCTGAATTTTTGAAAAAAAAAATCTAAAATCGGTGCATAATTACGTTCTAAATGTCATTTTGAACCTCGTTTTTCAATTTCACCCCACTGTGCGTTGTAGTTTCAAATTCAAAAATTAAAATGTCACAGAAATTTCACTACGAAATCTTTTGAAATTACAAAATTCTGTATTGAAAGCCTTGATAGTCAGTTTTATATTAAATAATTTTCGATTTACACATTCAAAATTGTTTGGTTTCAGTTTTAGTCAATTTTAAATTTGATATTTTTAGATTTTAAACGAAAAACTTGATAGTATTGCAATTTCCAGTTTTTAGGATTTGTAATTAAACAACTTTAAATTAAGTGCCTTCAGAATGAATTCAAAACAATGAAAAATGAAGACAATTTCTCACATTCAAGCTTTAAAAATGAGAATATTTTAGAACTAGGTATTAACAATCAAATTATATTTTATTTAAAAAATTTCCAAAATATTGAGCATTTCAAACTCAACTAAAAAGAAAACAATTTCGAATTAAAAGACTTAAAATTGTGCAATTTCAAAAATTGTTATCATAGCGATCTTTGTATTATTTTTTGAATGGCCTATGTAATATCATTAAACTGTCTGATTGTTAGTTAACGATTGAATAAAACTAATTATTCAAAATTGAAAAAAATTCTTCGGAAGATTTCAAGAATGAATAATAATTCCAAATGAAGTGTTAAAAAAGGAAACTATCTGAAATTGATACCTCAGTAATTAAATAATTTTTAAAATTTTGAAAGTTACAACTTCTAATTTAAAATTGTAGTTCTAATTTTGTAATTAGAAGTAAAAAAGTTAAATTTCCAATAGTATAATAAACAATTTAAAAATAAATAAATAATATTGATTACAATTTTTTGTATTGTTTAAATTCGGGACATTTCTAGTGTTGAATATTTTATAATTCGTCGATTTTCTCCTGCGAATTTTATTATTCGGAAATTTTCAAACTTTGTAATACTATAAACTGTTCCAGAATTTTATTATTCGAGATTTTTGTGTTCCGGTAATTCCATAATTTCGAAAATTAAAAATTGTAGGAAAATATCATTAAAAAACTTTTTAACATTCTTGCCGAAAGGAATTTAAGAGAGTAAATAACAGAGATGTAAGAAAATTATCGTTAGGCTTCTTAATATCCTCATTGTTTTTATCAATTTATTAAATGTAGTTTAGTTATTATAAAAGACAAATAAAAGTTGATTTTTCTATCATCAAATTATTTAATAATCATTTTATATAGGTCATAAGTACGCGTAGATATGTAATAAAAATGTAGAATAAAATTTTATTGAACTCAAGAATTTTATTTGTGATAAAATGGGTTTATCTGTTTCCATAAATTTCTGTATCTCAGGCATTAATGAAAGGCCATCAAATATCATTTCTTGTCGATTCGTTTTGAAAAATTTTCATCAAATTTTTTGTATTTTCGTAAATCGATTCTGAGCCAGAGATACAATTTTGTTACGGAATGGAACTTAGGATTCAGATATTGAAAGAAATCTCGAGAATATTTTAACATTATAAACATTCAAGAAAGCAGAGCCTATAATAATGCTCCTATGCATAATTTTTTTTTAATGTCGAAAAAAAGTCTGATAAGCGAATTTTTAGTCACCAGAATTGAAGAAAAATGATATTAAGATAAATCAATTGAAATTAGTTTTTTTATCTTTTGAAGGATATGTTTCTCCAAATTCCTTTGGAATAAAACTTTTGTGGATGATTTTTTAAATGGGTGGTGTTGTTGCTTTTTCTTTTTTTTACTTTCAAGGAATCCTCCAAGCAGCAAAGTTTGCATTTTCCCTATTTTATTTCATAACTTTTATTTCATATTTTAATAATTTCTTCGTGATGAGATGAAGAAAAACAAATGAATATTCCAAATCTCGTATTGAAAATTGCTCATAAATTCGAACAAAATCCAGCGAGTTAAACGATAATCAGTAAAACAAGTTCCAATAATAACATTTTGCCTATTTGAAACTAAAATTTTTTTTCTAAAACTTTATATGTAGGTTTGAAGAATCCCTATTAAAAATAACACAAAATACCTTTGTTGATTGATTTTTAATGAAGAAAGATTATTATATTTTCCTTGAATATCCCCGTAATAACTGTTTCTTGTTGATATTTTCATTTTGAAATACGAAAATTTGTCAACAGTTCGAGGTTAATTGGAGAGGTTCACAAATTTTATTTTTGCAAAAACATCTATCTTATCTATACATTAAACCCTTTTTATGTACTATATGTCACTTTCTTTTTAAGAAAGCATTCTCCCAATTTTCCTCTAAAACTATAAACTTTAGAAAAAAAAATTAAAAAGGAACAAAGATTTCTATTTTGATGTGACCAACACTTTTTTCAACTTTCAATCCTTAAATGAATAAGACATGACAAATCTGTTTCCCCTAATAATTTACTCGGTCAAGTTTAATTTTAGAGAAAAATTAAACAATGTATTTTCTTTGCGAAAAAGTAAATTACTGTCCACTAAAAGGGTTTAATAATAAAAAAACATAAGGTTACAGAAAATGTTGGCTACAATTGACAATGTTCCCGCCTAATAATTTATCTAGTTTCGAGAGTTCATTTGTGTTAAAGAAAATTTTGAAAAATGCTTCCGAATTTAACATTTTTTAAGTAACCTTGATACTCTAAATCTCCATTTTTTGAGTATTTTTAAACTTTGACACATCAGATTTTTGCATAAGAAAAAAAAAGAATTACTTCCTTTTTACATTCTCATCCTAATGAGAAGGTATTGGTTTTATGTAAAATTTGACTTAGTCGGTTTTCGTCAAATCTCCACGTTTTGAGACCCCCTGAGCTAGAAAAAACGATTTTCACCAAGGTGTCTGTCTGTAGTCTGTCTGTCTGTAGTCTGTCTGTACTCTGTAGTCTGTCTGTCTGTCTGTCTGTAGGCACGATAACTTTCGAAAAAATGATCAGATTTGATTAAGCTTTGGCACATCTTTTGAAGCCCTAAAAGAAAAGAACAAGTTCGTTAGCCAGCTATTTTTGATGAAAATTCAAAAAGTTAGAGCATTTTCAAAATTTTTGAAACCATTTTTTTCTTTAATTGAAAAAATCTATGTGCGGTAATTTATAGTACTCAAAAATCTGAACAATTTATCCTCACAACATTTTTCGACAAAATTAAAATTATCAGAGTTATAGCATTTTCAAAATCCAAAAAATCAAACGAAAATGAACATTGTAAGTTGTAACCCAAACAACGCACAATATAAAAAAAAGTCACGAGAAAAAAAAATTACTTTTTGGAAGCCCTACAAGATTATCTTAACAACTTTTTGAATTTTTGTGAAAAATCGAAAATTCAAATTTTCACCCCATAAAACATATTAAAAAAATCTGCCCGCTTCGCGGGCACATTCTCATGGCGCGCTTCGCGCGCGGCTCGCTTCGCTCGCAAGTTTGAGCGCGCCTAGGGCGCGCGACTGTTGGATCTCGCGCTTCGCGCTCGATCATATATTTATCTCGCGCTTCGCGCTCGATTATGTATTCACCTCGCGCTACGCGCTCGGGCGTATTTACATCGCGCTTTACGCTAGGCTCCTCTAGATTTTTGAACTTCGTGTTCGACTTCGATGAAAAGAAAAAGTTTGTTTGCAAATATTATAAAATTATCAAAACCTCTACATATTAAGTGATTCTTAAATTTGCTTTTATTTTAGACTGAAAAGGAACTTTATTTACTCAAGGTTCTATCGACCTTAAGGAACACATTCTCATCCAGACATTCGCGCTTCGCGCTCGATATTTGATTTGAAAATCATTTGAACCGTATGATAGAAACAAAAAAGTTGGAGCGCACTTACGGCGTGCGATTTGGTAAATACACTGAGCGCGCACTTTGTGCTTCGTGTTATATGTTCTTCATATACAAATTACTAAATTTGTATTTGATTTCAAATGAAAAGTAATGATATAATTGAGGCGACAAATTTTATTAGTTAACATTTTATTTTAGCTTGTGCCGTTTATCAAAACAGTTAATTTTTTCATTTTGAATATATTCTTACCACAAAAATTGATTACGGGTGTGTAAGTCCTTTTTGAATGCACAATTTTTGTTCATTTATATGTTTTTGTACCTTGCATTGTTTTTTCAAAACTTTGATTTTTTTTACTGTCAATGTTATTTTCACGAATAAAACAAAAACCACGCATCCTATCGAAACATGAGTCACAATAAATTTGTACCTCTTCCATGGATGAACAAATTTTGTTTGGGTCATTTTTTCGTAGCTGGTAATATTCGTCTGAAAATTTGATTTTTCTATTTTCAATTCTGTTTTTTACGAATAAAACAAAAACTACGCGTCATATCAAAAAGTGAATGATAAGAAATTTGTAGATCTTTTTAAGGTGCACAATTTTGGTGAGATGATCTTTTCTGGTATCTTGCATAGTTTTACAGCAAAATGGCTTTTTTGATTTTTCATTAATTTTTTGTGCGATCAAAATTTGAATTTTTTATTTTTCGAAAAATTCAAAAAGTTGTAATGAAAATATTATAGGGTGTTCAGGAATCAACGTTTTTCTCCTCTTGACTTTTTTTCATATCGTGCGTTTTTCGGCTTAAAATGTTCATTTTCGTTTGTTTTTTGGAATTTTGAAAATGCTATAACTCCAGTAATTTTTTTTTTATCACGAAAAGTCATAAGAATATTTTGTTCGTCATTTTGCGTACTACTAATAACCGTACATAGAATTTTCAAATCTTCCAAAAAAGTGGTCTCAAAAATTTTCAAAATGTGCTCACTTTTTGGATTTTCATCCAAAATAG
>CAKNYM010052516.1:262134-283737 GCA_932195095.1 Andricus curvator | reverse complement strand
TATATTTATATTACTACTTTTTTGGAAGTCCTAAAATAGTGCGAGCTTTTGGAGACGTATATACTATGGCAGTGCGTTTTTAAAGCTTTTATGGGTCATTTAAAATTAACTTCGGAATTCGACACAGGTACACTTTGCATTTCAGAGTTGTTAAATATAATATATTGCAGTGACAGGATAACCGATATTTGTTTCAAAGTGGACATAGATGACTCGAAATATTTCACATTTATCAAATAAATTAATGTTAGTGGTTTCTTCCTCAAAATTTGTACATAATATTTTTCAAATGTATAGTTCCAGAATATGTGGAACGTATAATAAATTTAATACGATAGTGCTAAACAGAATAAAGTTCATAAAATGCTTTTGTGTGAGAAAGTAAAAATTATACACATTTTTAAATAAAATTATGATAAAGCATTTATATATAACGTTTTTAAGTACTAAATAAGTTATAAGTTATATAAGTTATAAATAAATTATTTTAAGAATTTGAATACTTAAAAATAATTTTTCGAAATTTCTGAATATTTTTTTAGGTCACTTTTGTTAGGGTCCGTATTAGGGTCATCGAAAAATAACGTAAGACGATTTGTTGTGAGGGAGGGGGGGGGGGATAATCTTACTGTTGCTTATGAATTAGCAAAGTAGTACAATTTTAAACCATAAAAATGTAATAGTTTATATTCTAACCAAGAAAAGATTTTTATTTTTCAGTTCAAAAACAGTTTAATTGAACCAGAAAAGACGAATTTTCAACCAAACAGTTGCATTTTCAAATAAGAAAATTAATTTTTCACCAAAAAGACGCATTTTCAACAAATTACATAAATTTTCAACCAAATAGTTGAATTTTCAGGCAATAAATTTGAATTTTCTACAAAACAGTTGAATTTTCAACCTAAAAAGATGATTTCAATAAAAAATGTAATAGATGATATTTCAACCAAAAATGATTTTAATTTTTAATAAAAGACAGTTCAACTTAACCAAAAAAGACGAATTTTCAACAAAATATTATATTATTATTATACCATCAAGCCAAATCCCTTTTTGAATCCTCAAAAATTTATTTTCTACCAAAAAGACGAATTTTCAACCAAATACATTATTTTCAACCAAATAGTTAAATTTTAAACTAGTAGAATCAGATTTCTACCAAAAAGACGAACTTTTAATAAAGAAGTTCAACTTTTGACCAAATAGTTGAACTTTTTAAAATATTGTTGAATGTTCGAATTGAAAATACGAATTTTCTACAAAAAAAATTGAATTTTCAACCCAAAATTATAAATTTTTATTCACAAAGTTAATTTTCAACCGGAAAAGATTAATTTTCTAACCACACAGTTGCGTTTTTATCAAAAAGGTAAAATTCTAGAATTTTCAAGCCAAAAAACAAATTTTCAAACATGATGTTTAATTTTAAACCAAAAAAGACAAACTTTCAATAAAATACATACATTTTTGAACTAATAGTTGAATTTTTAAGCCAAAAAGACATATTTTCTACAAAACAGTTGAATTTCCAACCTGAAAATAAAAATTTTCAATAAAAAAGTTAATATTCAACCAAAGAGCTTGATTTTTAACCATACAAACCAATTTTCAAGAAAGTAGTTTAATTTTCAACCGAAGACATGCATTTTTAACTAAAATTATGAATCTTCACAAAAACAAAAAAATGCATTTTTAGGAAAGTAGATCAACTTTCAACTAAGGAGTTGAATTTTCAACCTAAAAAGATGATTCTCTAACCACAAATGTAATAGATGATATTTCATTAAAAACAGATTTTAATTAAATATAAAAAACAGTTTAATTAACCCGAAAAAGGCGAAATTTAAACATAATACGTGAATCTTAAAATATGTATTTTTCATCAAAAAGACGAATTTTCGTCCAGATACATAAATTGTCAATTAAAAAGATGAATATTAAACCAAGAGGATTACTTTTATTCGAAAACAGACGAAATTTTGAAAAATTAGTTTAACTTTTGACCAAATTCAATAATTTGATGTTAATTGTTTTTTGTCTACTAGTGTTGAATCAATTTTTTTGACTATTGATTTCTATTTATAAATTGTGAAAAAATTGTTTAATGATTCATTTTATCCAGTCAAAAAATCATAACATCAAAAAATATATTCGACCAAATAGTTAAATAAAAAATTTAATTGAAAAATAAACATTATTTCAATCGAAGATTATTAATTATTATTGTTTTTTTTTTTAATATAATTTTCAAATCGAAAATACGAATTTTATACAAAAAAGTTGAATTTTCAACCCGAAAACATGAATTTTCATTTAAAAACTTAATTTTCAACCAAAACAGATAATTTTTATTTGACAGTTGCATTTTTGCCGAAAAGATGAAATTTTTACAAAAGGAGATGAATTTCTAAACCAAAACAGAAAAAAAACAGTTGAATTTGCAACCCTTTTTGGTTCAATAAGCTTATTAAGTTTTGAACCAAATAATAAAGTTTTAAACCAAAAAAGATTAATTCTTTTGACCAGAAATTTAATAGTAGGGTTTTCAACTGAAAAGAATGAATTTTCAACGAAAAATAGTTGGATTTTCTTATTGAATTCTATCAATTCAGTTTGCATTTAAGTGGAAAAACGAGAAAAAGAGAAAAGTTAATGTATAAAATATTAAATAGAATTTTGAATTTCATTTTAATCTAATTCAAAATTCTTAAATTTCAAAAGAGAAAAGACTGAAACCAGCCATATATGAATAGGAATCTTGATAATTTATATACCAAACAGTAATAGTTTAAAAAAACATTGAATTTCATTTTTAATCCGTTTAAAATATTAGGTTATAAAACTGGCAACTACGCTTCGAAAACAAATTTAATTTTCCCTTGTACACCCTTTGTTTCCGGGCGACACACTTTTAGGCCCTGATAAAATTAGATAGTTATACTATTATTATACGTTTCTAAAAATAAGTACTTACTGTTATTATTACATTTTATTTTCTAAAAATAATTTCCTTGAGGCCCCACCTTTATTTATTTAATAGAGTTAATATTTTATACGTATGTTCACTCCCTAAATTTATAAAATCTTATTGTTCGTAAGATTTGGTAATTTGTGGATGACCCCTTATTTATCAATTCATTATCAATAATAAATTTTCGCCATGTTGGTCGTTAACGATTTATTAATCTAAACACGTGGCAGGTTCATTAAATTATAACGTCAATCGTTCATTAGTTTTTGATGAATAAATTGAGGATTTTATTTCAGAATTATTAATTAATTGATCTTATAAGTTAATATTGATGTGATATGTGAATGTATGAAATGTAGGCTGATATCACTAAATTATTACGTTCAAAATTCTGAGACTAATTTCGACCAGATTTTGCAAGACAGGCTCTTATGTTTCGCAGTAACATAATAAGAGCTTGATGTTCCCTCAGCAGTTGCTGAGTGAACTGAAGGAGGATCGATTTCTCATTTAGGGCACATTTCAAGCATTAATTTGGGAAGACGGTAAACGTCCTCTTCCGTGTGCACTGGGAAAGAAAATTGGTCGTTTAAATCCATGCATTCCTCAAATAACACGGACCATTGCTACATTATAATTTTGAAAGGTTTAAAAAAAAATGAAAAGTGAAATGAATGTTTCTAATGTGTCCTTTAAGGCTTTACATTTTCCTTTTTCCTCTCCCCTATTCCATTACACACACACCACACACTTACTTGGTGGTGGGAGGTGGACCTACAGTTTAAGGTGGGTTCTGAACCACCAAGAACAACGGCTTTAAGTCCTCAGATAACCTTTTTCTCTAAAGGTACCGGTCTCACGGTTCTCTGGAGATGAACAACTCCCTTGCTAGGCTAGTGCTCACCTCATGGGCTGCCGAGGCTCTTTCAGAGTGCTGTACACAACGCGCCGCTAAGAGAAATAACGATGGGATAAGCGTCGAATAAGGAAAAATAATATTCGATCGCTTACTAAAACGTGAGTGCAGTTCCACCGAACGAGCTTAGGCGGCGTGGCGTTGCTTATACGTGAGTGGCGCGACCTATCCAGCGGCTTGGAGATGGAGGGGATACATAGGAGTGAGCGAGGTAGCATCAGCGGTCTTTTTTCAATCTCTGTATCCCCTCCACCTATAAGCCACTGGATGGGCCGCGCTACTCACGTATAAGCGACGCCACGCCGCCTAAGCTCGGTCGGTGGAACTGGACTCAGTGTGAATTTCTCCGAATCTTACTCTTTGTGACGAGTCGGCTAAACCCGGAATACGTCGGGCCAGTGTATGAACCGTTTGTGTATAACATGGGCATGCGGAATAAAAAAGATTGCAATTACGTAACATTAATAAGGGGGGGAGGGGGTTCTTGTTCCGTAACGGTCTGTTATGTGGGTATGGGGGGGGGGGGGGGTGTATTTTTAACTCGAGTACGTAACATTTTTAATCTTTCTCTAAAAAAGAACTGACAAAAATTTAAGATTTATTAATGTAAAATTTTTATATAACATTTTCAGTTAAAATAATTAATTTTCAATTAAGGAAAAGGGAATTTTCAACAAAACAATATTTTCATTTTCAATAAAAAAACTGCTAAACCAAAAAATACGTCTTTTCGACGTAAGAGTTGAATTTTTAACAAAGAAAGATTGTTCAATGAACGAAGAAAAAAAATCTTATCCAAAATGTTGAGTTTTAAAGTCATAAAGACGAATTTAAAAAAAGGGTTGAATTTACAACACAAAAATATGCATTTTATATCAAAAAAATTTAATTTTTTATTAAAAATGACAAGTTTTTCATAAAATAATTGAATTTCCAACTGAAAAAGATCAATTTTATAACAAAAATGGAACAGCTACATTTTGAGTAGAAAAAAGAATTAAAAAAAAAATGTGTTAAATTTTTAACAAAGGAAATGAAATTTTATCTAAAATGATACATCTACAATCAAACAAATAAATATGTAATCAAATAGTTGAATTTACAACCCAGAAGATGAATTTTCTACCAAAAAGACAAATTTTCAAAAAATTGATGAATTTTTAACTAAAAAAAGATCAATTTCCAACAAAAAACAGCATGGTTAAATTTTCAATCAGGAAAATAAGTTTATAAGCGAATAAAATAATTTTTCAACAAAATAGTTAAATTTTCAATAAAAAAACTAATTTTCAACAAAAGAAATGAAATTTGAACCAAAAAGATTAATTTTCTACCAGAAAAGAATAATTTTTAACCAAATACATGAACTTTCAACCAAAAAGGTTAATTTTCTACCGAAAAAGGACATTTTTTTTAACAAAATAGATGAATTTTCAACTAAAACTAAAAAAGTTAAGTTTTTAACAAAGAATAAAATAGTTTACTTTTCAGTTGAAGAAAAAAGTTTTTAAGTAAATAAACTAAATTTTCAACGAAAAAGTTAAATTTTCGACCAAACAAATAAATTTTCTAACAAAAAGATTAAATGTCTATAAAACAAAATTTCGACAAAAACTTTAGTTACATTTTTAATTACAAAAAGTAATTTTTAATTTAAAAAAACTAATGTTTAACGACGTAAATGAATTTTTGAACCAAAAAGTTTAATTTTCTACCAAAAAAGAATAATTTTCAACAAAATACATGAATTTTCAACCAAATATTTCATTTTTTAATGAAATTTTTAACCTAATAGTTGAATTTTCAAGCAAAAGTGAATTAGTCACCAAGAAGATTACCATTCTACCACAAAATACAAACTTTTAACAAAATACGGAAATTTGCAAACAATAGATGAATTTTCAACTGAAGAAGATTGATGCTCAACCAAACATTAAAGGGTTAAGTTTTCAGTTAAAAAAATTAATCTTCAATAAAAAATAAAATTTCAAGTCAAAGAAATGAAGTTTGAACCTAAAAGATTAATTTTTTTACCAAAAAAAGATTAACTTTCAACGAAATACATGCATTTTCAACCAAAAAGGTAAATTAGTTATCAAGAAGATTAATTTCCTACCTTTTGAAACGATTCAAAAATAATAAAAACTTATAAGATATTTTAGGAATTTTTGTTTCAAAAGATTTCCTTAAATTTCGAAAGAGAGTAGAAGATTTTGAAGAAAAATGTTTCAATTTGGTATGATTAAAAAATCGAGTAAATTCAAGAAATATTTAGAAGATTTTAAGAGATTGAAAAAGAATTTCAAACTGTAAAAGATTAAAAAAAATGCAGATTTTTTTAGCGATTTCAAACCAAAACTTCAGAAGGTTTGAAAGAATTTTGAAAGGTTTTACGTAAATTAACAAATTTTCTTAAAATTCCTAGGAAGATTTTGTAGATTATAAGGCAATTTCTTTACATTTTGAATGATTTTTCAAAATTTCAAGAAAAATTCAAGTTAGCTAAAAATATTTTAAGGAATTTGAGAGGTTTTAAATATTCAAAAATCTTTTCTAATTTTCTCCAGAATATTATAAAATTTATATTTATATAAACTTAAAAACAAACTGATAATACTTCTTTTCTTGTAAGTAATTTTATTACTTGTGTGACAAAAAAAAATATTTAAAAAGCCTCCAGTGTTACATAAAAATATTGCTTCAATTATTTCTATACAGCACTTCATCTTGAAAAACCCTTTTTTATTTAGAAAACGTCTATTATGTTTTTAAACATAATACAAAAAATGTTACGTAACTGCAGTTAGGGGTGAGGTTAAAAAAGTTCGAAAATAACGTTAGATAATTTGTGAACGCTCCCTTAGCGTCAAAATCGAGGTATCAGCGAACCTGTAAGGAACGGTTCTTAGCTTTTAAGGAAAAAATCATCCGAGAAGCTATCGGACTGGGCATTTCTTGCGCGCCGCTAGCGACAACGAGCTTATCGCTAGGTTACAAGAAAGATAGAGTGCAGTTCCACCGACCAAGCTTCGGCGGCGTGGCGTCGCTTATACGTGAGTGGCGCGGCGTATCCAGTGGCTTAGAGGTGGAGGGGATACATAGGTTGGAAAGAGAGGGTGGATACCACTCTCGGACACCTCGCTCACTCCTGTGTACCCCCTCCACCTCCAAGGCGCAAGATAGGCCGCGCCACTCACGTATAAGCGACGCCACGCCGCCTAAGCTCGGTCGGTGGAACTGCACTCAATGAATAATTCCAACGTTACGAATAACGATCGCCTCTTGCGTTGATGTTATTCTAACAGGCTCAGAAGACAGATTCCTTATTTTAGTTACTTTAGCGTCACCGATATCGAAAAATCAGAACACAACGTCCATATAACACTGAACGTTATCTTGCTGATTTGAGAAAGGTTTACCCCTCGTCGCTGAGTGAGCGCGAGACGCTGTGTCCGACCCTTGTCAGCGGTGGGTCCTTTGTACTAATGAGGAATAAAATACGAAACATAACAAATTTTTAAATTTGACATGAGCAATTTAGAAATATTATATATAAAAATTATAATAAGTGCCGTATGTTATTTGCCTCTATAAGTTGAAAATTAAAAACGTTTTTCACGCTATGCATAGGTTAACCGAAATTTACCTACTATAGTCGTAAATTACCATATCATTAAAAATTTTAAACTGTAATAGAGCAATAAATCGACTGATCCTACTTGAATAGCAATTATCCCTAGTTGACGCAGATTTTAGTTTATGATTTGGCACTGGAAAATAACATATGGCACTCATCCTAATTTCAATCTTTTAATTGCAAGTGACATATCGTTTGAATCGACAAGAAACGTAGATTCCGAAGCTAATATTTCTAAATTGCTAATTGCAAAATAAAATTCTTTTTATATTTCGCATTTTATTCCTAATTGATATAAAGGACTTCCCGCTGACAAGGGTCGGTCACAGCGTCTCGCCCTCACTCAGCGACGTGAGGGGAAGTTGAGTGGAGAGGGTAATTCAAGCAGGTAGACGGCGATCAAATGAATACTGCCCGTCCAAAGTCTATGCCTTAGCCCCCATGGACCATGGTCCCACTAATAAAAAGTGGATAGGTGTTTTTTTTTATCTAGGTGTATTTACAATGAATCCCTTTTTTCCCCTTTTCTAGTTTTTTTTCGCTTAAATGCGAATTGAGTTAACAGAAGCCAATAAGAAAAGCCAACTATTTTTGGTTGAAGGTTAATTGTTTTAGGGTAAAAATTCAGAGTGGCTGCAGATCAGAGAAAACTTGGAAATCAGGAAAAAGTCAGGGAATTTCGTTTGTCAAAGAAAGTCAGGGAAAATTCAGGAAGTTTAAAAAAATTGCAAAAGTCAGGGAATTTCTTCAAGAAACACTTCAAGTAACTCTCAAGAATAATCAGGGCGGCCACATAGTCACTTTTAGTCACTTTTTTCCTTAAATCACTTTTTATTAATTTTTTTAAGGTAAAGTCATTATAGTCACTTTTTAAAACAAAAATATTACTTTAGTCACTTTCCTTTCAATAAATTAACCCATGGGCTAACCACACATATTTTAGGGTATTTCAAAGGATTCCAAGAAATTTCTAAAAGATTTTAATAATTTGAAAGAATTCTAAAAGATTGCAAGGCATTTTCAAAAGATTGAAAAATTTTCAAGGAATTTCCAAAGATTCTAATGGATTAAAAAATACTGTCAAGAGGTTTTTAAGCGTTTCCTAGAATTTCGGAAGATGTGGAACGATTTTCTAGGACCTATAAGGGTTTAGGATATTTTAAAAGATTCCAAGGGATTTTATAAGATTTCTGAGGATTTCACTGATTTTTGAAGGTATTTTAAAAGCTCACAAGGTATTTTAGTAAATTTTCAGGAAATCAGATTTGATGCCATTTCACGAGATATTGTAATATTTTAGTGGATTTTAAAAAATTTAGGGGACACCACCCTACAGTAGATAATCATTAATTTAAAATACTAATGTATGCAGAATAATTAATTTAATGTAATTAATAGTTCAAAGTTAATTAACACAAGTCAAATTATTAGTCATTAAGCAAAAAACTAATGTTAACACAAAAAAATTATTCTTTAAGAAAGTAGTTGAATTTTTAACAAAGGAATGGAATGTTGAACCTAAAAAGATGAATTTTCAACAAAATACATGGATTTTCTACCCAATAGTTAATTAATTAACTAATAAAGATAATATTGAAGAAAAAAATAGAAGTCAATTTTTTAGTTTAAAAAAATTTATTTTCAACAAAAAAAAAGGAGTTTCAACAAAATAGTTAAATTTTTTACCAAAAATAAAGTTTTGATTAAAGTGATTCTTTTTTTTTAAATATGAATTTTAAATAAATTACTTAAATTTTAATCTAAATAGTAAAATTTTTAAACTTAAAAAGATCAATTTATTTTCAACCAAAAATTGAATAGTTAAATTTGCATTAACAAAAATTAATTTTAATAAAAAAACGTATTTTCTACATAACAGTAGATTTTTCTACGAAATAATTCAATCCGCAACTGAAACATATTAATTTTTATCAAAATATTTGAATTTTCTACCAAAAAGACGAATTTTCAACGAAATGCTTAAATTTTTAACTAAAAAGGATAAATTTTCATCCAAAAGTAGAATAGTTAAATTTGTAGTTCCCAAAATTAATCTCTAACGAGAAAAAAATTAATTTTTTAATAAAATGATGAATCTTTTAACTGAAGATGAATATTTAATGCAGTAGTTCATCTTTCAACCAATAAAATACAGATCAATTTTCAACAAAAAATGGGACAGTTAAAATTTCATTTAAAAAAATTGATTTTTAATTAAAAAAAGAATTTTTTTCTACAAAACAGTTGAATTTTCTATCAAATAGTTGAATTTTCAAACGAGGGGGGGGGGGGGGGTGAACATTTCAGAAAAACACTTTACGTAATTTGAGGATGAATTTACTTATTTATTTATTGCTGTTTCGTGAATGTATGACTATTACATTTATTATTATTTATGTTAATTACATTTATATATATTATCATTAAATTATTACATAATTAGACGGAAAAAATTTATAGTTGAACCAAAGATATTTATCCTTGATTTAATCACAAATATCGTTGAAAACGAACCAATGATATTGGCAAACTTTTTTAAAAAGAGATTTGCAGCAAAATTTATTTGGACTATTATTATTAATGAATCACATTTTTATATCTTTGAAACAAAGATATTATATAGCTGAAATCAAAATACTGAAAGTTTGAATACAGCGCTAATTAAATAGGAATACACTTAACAGAGATTTTAAATTTATAATTGATTTCACTGTTTACGTTAAAATGATCAAAAATTAAAAAGGCCTCATGAAACAAAAAGTTGATTTAATAGCATAACTGTTTCTCAAAGTTTCATACTATTCCAAAATTAAGATGCCAACCTTATATAATTTCTCCGTTTTTCTTATCTGACCAAAAAATTTCACGTAATATTTCAATTTTGTTTGATATTTGAATTTCACGATGTTACATAGCAAATTCAAAGATAAGAAAATCCATGGATTGGTAATACACTTGGTTGTTCCGAAATCAAAAATTACTTGTGTAAAAAATATTTTTGTTTTCTTGATTTAATTTTTCATTATTATTCTGTTTCAACCATACATTTTTTCCGTCCACTAATATTACAAGGTACAATATTATTAGGTAAATTGCAAGTAATACTGTTAAAATTAACAATGAAGTGACCACACTTTTTTAAATTGATTGTGCATTATGAAATCAACGTTCTTGATTTAGTTCATTTTTTTGATGATAAAACGTTGGCTCACGTCTTACAGCACTCTGTCGTTTAAGAGTTGGCTGTAATTCTACTGTTTCTGCTTGAGTCTCCTGCAATGGTTGATGTTTTACAGCTTTCGATCGTCGATGAACAGGTCCTGCTGGAGCAGGATGCGACAGTTCATATGTTGCAGTTTTTGATACAGGAAGAGCCTTGGGATTTTTAGCCTCTGGTGGTAAGCAGTTAACACTTTTGCACATACCAATAAACATCTGTGAAGTCAAATCTGTGAAGAGGAAAGAGAAATTGATCAATTTTTATGGCTGAAGAATAATTTGGAAACATCAAATATTTCAAGGGTCTCGGGGCATGGGCGATTCCCGACTCGCACCCGCTTACCTGAGTAGTATACCCCCACCATTGCGTCCAGCGCGGTACCCCTCGCTTGCTTGTTCTCGCCTGAGATTATATCGTACGAATGACAATTCCGCCCTGGGACCTGCGAACGGTTCCCCCACTACACGGCTTCTCCTCACTCAGCCGAACTGCTGCCGCCGAGCCTGGTCAGCGAGAGTCCTTTGTACCTAATGAGGACTAGAATGCGGAATATAAAAGTTTTTCAAATTAGCACTTGGTAATTAATAAATATAATATTCGGAATCTGCCGAATATAACGATTCCAACGATACGTTATTTGCATTAAAAAATTGAAAATTAAAGAAGAAATCTTCAAGTTTATGTGAAATTTTATAAACAAATTTTTTAGTATTTTTATCAAATCCACTGCAGTATCTTTAATTTATTAGTTGGCTGAAATTTTGCCACATTTGAAAACTAATTAGAAACATCATACATTTTTTACGCTTAACCAATTTTTTTAGGAAAGTTAATTAAGAATAGTATTTTAACACATAAAAAGCAGAATATAAAGGATTTTTTTTGAGTCAATCTCAAAAGTGTTGTTTTTCAAATCTAACCTTTGAAATTTTGATCATTACCAAAACACTAAATTGTATTTGCTGAAGTGTCGAAAAAAATTTAAAAACTGAATTCGGTCAATTTTGAAAATAAATATTCTTCGTTTCAAAAATTTCCAAACCTTATTTTCAAACCAAAGAAAAAGGAATTTTCAAAAAAGAAGTTGAATTTTTAACCAAGAAAGATTTTGCAGTCAATAAAGAAAAAAAATCTCAGCCAAAATGTTAAATTTTCAATCCAAAAAGACGAATTTCTAGCAAAACAGTTTAGTTTTTAACCCAAAGATATGAATTTTGAACAAAAAAGTTTAATTTTCAACACAAAAATATGAATTTTCTACCAAAATAATTGAATTTTCAACTGAAAAAGATAAATTATCAAGCAAAAATTGAACAGTTACATTTGCAGATAAAAAACATTATTTTTAACCAAATAAAAACGAATTTTCAAGATAACAGTAAAAATTTCAACCAAAGAAATGAATTTTTTACTAAAATAATGAGTCTTCAACCACAAAAATGTATTTTCACTAAATAAAATTTTTTTTAACCAAATAGTTGAATTTTCAACCGAAAAGATTAATTTTCTACCCAAAAAGATTAATTTGTAACAAAATACATGAATTATCACAAAACTATTCAAAATTAAGGAATTTTCAACCAAGGAAATGAATTTTCAACCAAACATGGAATGATTGAATTTTCGGTCAAAAATCATAAATTTTCATTCAAACATAATTAATTTTCAAACCAAAAAAAGTGATTTTCATTAAAAACTGAAAAAATTTTTAGTGACTTATTGATTTGGGAAACATTCGAGTAAGTTTAAGATATATTTAGAAATTTTAAAAAGTTAAATAATTTAAAACTTGAAAAGATTTCATAACATTTAAAACAAAACGTACATTTTTGAAGATTCTGAACACAACATTTGAAAGCTTTCTAAGCATTTTGAAAGGTTTCAAAAGAATAAAAAAAAATTTATTAAAATTCCTAGGAAAACTGAAAATGAATTCTTTTTTGAAAAATTAATTCTAAAAAATATTCTTAAAAATTTTCAAAATAGAATCTGGAAGGTTTTGAAGTAATTTTTTTTATTTTGCCGGATTATCAGAAAATTGTAGGAAAAATTCAAGTTTCAAGATAATAAATAACAAAATTTGCGTCAGATTCCTGGAAAATTATTTTATTATTCTTCATAACAAACTTTTAAGCGAATATTAAAAAAGATTTTAGAACAAATTTCGATGTATAAATTAATGTTTCCAGCTTCAAATTTCCTGAAATTATATAATTTTGAAAATTTTTACATTTTTGATTGATTCTTCAATGTTGAATTAATAAACATTTTGGCTCAGACTTTTTTTCTTTATCGACTGAAAAATCTTTCTTGGTTAAAAATTCAACTCTTTTTATAAAAATTCCTTTTTTTTTGGTTTGAAAATTAGTCTGTTTTGGTTGAGACTGAATTTAATAAAAAGAAAACAGACGTGCCAGTAGTAAAACGTCTGGAGACAGTAATATCAAACATATTATTTTTGAAAGGAAGAATAATTATTTTCAAAATTTGCCGAATTCAGTTTTTAACTTTTTTCGACACTTAAGCAAATGCGATTTTCCCTTTTGGTCTCTGTTCAAAATTTCTAAAGTTAGATTGAAAAAACGACATTTTTGAAATTGTCTCCATATTCTGATTTTTAAATCTAACTTTAGAAATTTTGAACAGAGACCAAAACGGAAAATTGCATTTGCATAAGTGTCGAAAAAAAGTTAAAACTAAATTCGGCAATTTTGAAAATAATTAATCTTCCGTTCAAAAATAATATGCTTGATATTACTGTCTCCAGACGTTTTATTACTGGCACTTTTGTTTTCTTTTTATTAACTTAAGCCTTAACCCTACACAGACTAATTTTCAAAAAAAAAAAAAAAAAAAAATTTATGAAAAGAGTTGAATTTTAACCAAGAAAGATTTTTCAGTCGATAAAGGAAAAAAGTCTGAGCCAAAATGTTTAATAATTCAATATTAAAGAATCAATAAAAAAATGTATAAATTTTCAAAATTATATAATTTCAGGCAATTTTAAGCTGGAAACATTAATTTATACATCGAAATTGGTTCTATAATCTTTTTTAATATTCGCTTAAAAATTTGCTTTAAAAAATAATAATTTTTTTTTCCAGAAATCTAATGCAAATTTTGTTATTTATTATCTTGAAACTTGAATGTTTCCTACAATTTTTGGAAAATCCGGCGAAATAAAAAAATTGCTTTAAAACCTTCCAGATTCTATTTTGAAAATTTTTAAAAATATTTAAAAAAATTAATTTATCAAAAAAGTATTCATTTTTAGTTTTCCTAGGAATTTTAGTAAAATTTTTTTATTCTTTTTATACCTTTCAAAATGCTTAGAAAGCTTTTAAATGTTGTGTTCAGAATCAAAAAGTTCTAAATATATCTTAAACTTACTTGAATTTTTTCTAAATTAATAATTCACTAAAAATGTTTTCAGTTTTTAATGAAAATCCCTTTTTTTTGGGTTGAAAATTAATTATTTTTGACCGAAAATTCAACTATTCCATGTTTGGTCGAAAATGCATTTCTTTGGTTGAAAATGCCTTAATTTTAAATAGTTTTGTGATAACTCATGTATTTTGTTACAAATTAATCTTTTTGGGCAGAAAATTAATCTTTTCGGTTGAAAATTTAACTGTTTGGTTAAATATTTTAGTTTGTTAAAAATACATTTTTGTGGTTGAAGACTCATTATTTTGGTGACAAATTCATTTCTTTGGTTGAAATTTGTACCTTCCTGTTAAAAATTCGTTTTTATTTAGTTAAATATAAATTTGCTAACTGCAAATGTAACTATTCAATTTTTGCTTGATTATTTATCTTTTTTGGTTGAAAATTCAATTATTTTGGTAGAAAATTCATATTTTAGTGTTGAAAATTAAACTTTTTTGTGAAAAATTCATATCTTTGTGTTGAAAACTAAACTGTTTTGCCAGAAGTTCGTCTTTTTGGATTGAAAATTTAACATTTTGGGGTTTTTTTTAAAATGAAGAATAATTATTTTCAAAATTTGCCGAATTCATGTTTAAAATTTTTTTTTTACACTTAAGCAAATACAATTTATTGTATTTGTTTTTTTTGTGTGTTTGACTCCACGAAAATGGTTTATATTCTGCTTTTTATGTGTTAAAATAGTATTTTTAATTAACTTTCATAAACAAATTGGTTGAAAAAATGTATGATGTTTGTTAATGAGTTTCCAAATTAAGCTAGGGATAACACTATTCATACTTTTGGACTGGGAGTGCAAAATTATTTAAGGATAATTTTGAGAAATGCGACTGTTTGAGAAATAAACTAAATTTATCATGTTCGTTAATACGTTTTCAAATGTGGCCAAATTTCAGCCAAACAATAATTTAAAGCTACTGCAGTGGATTTGATAAAAATACTGAAAAATTTGTTTATAAAATTTCACATAAACTTGAACATTTCTTCTTCAATTTTCAATTTTTTAATTCAAATAACATGTCGTTTGAATCCTTATAATTAGCAGACTTCGAATATTATATTTATCAATTACCAAGTGCTGATTTGAAAAAAAATTATATTCCGCATTCCAGTCCTCATTAGGTACAAAGGACTCCTGCTGACCAGGCTCGGCGGCAGCAGTTCGGCTGAGTGAGGGGAAGCCGTGTGGTGGGGGAACCGTTCGCAGGTACCCAGGGCGGAATTGTCATCTGCCCAGATATGCTTGGTAAAAGAAAGTGAGGGGTGACTCGCTTAGCGCAATGGTGGGGGTATACTTACCAGGTAAGCGGGTGCGAGTCACACAACAAACTGTCGAACTTTAATGCATTTTATTATATTTTTTTAAGAAAAAACTTCTTTCGGGCTATAACGAAGCTCCATCGAACAATAAAACGAACACCCTGACAGATGCGACCACTTCCAAAAAAAACTTTTGTCGAAGTTAGGGCGCGTCGCAAAAAACGCCGATTTGGAGTCAGAAAGAGATGCATAACTTTTTTATTTTTTAATTAAGAAAAAAGCAATTGCTTATGAGCTATTACTTAGTTCTATCGAATCACAAGAGATGCGTCTAAAAAGAAGCGACCTTCTGCAGAACAACCCTTTTCAAAGAACAGCGCGTCCCAAAAAACGCCGGACCTGACACAGAAAAAGCTGGATTACTTTTTTATTTGTCAGTTTAAAAAAAGTGCTTTAGAGCTATTACTTAAATCTCTCCAACCACAAAAGGTACATCCTGAAAGAAGCAACCACATCCCGGAAAAAACTTGTCACTGGTGCGCCGAATCCTCAAAAACAAAAGTATTGACACAAAAAGGAGTACACTCAAAAAAATGTTTGAATCAAACAAATTCTTTGATGTTGGGTCAAAAAAATGTGTTATTGATTTAGAAAAATATTCTTTTGATTCATATAAAATTTATTTTATTCAAACACACCATTGTTCAACTTAAACAAATTTTATTTAAATCAAGCAAATTCTTTGATATTCGGTGGAACAAATATTTTATTGATTTAGAAAAGTACTTGTTTGATTCATTTAAAATTTATTTTATTCAAACACACCATTGTTCAACTTAAACAAATTCCATTTGAATCAAACGAAATCTACCTTTGATGTAGGGACAAACAAATGCTTGATTCAAATAAACATTTTTCTGAGTGTAGCGTAACTTTTTTATTAAAAAAGAAAAACAAGAAAGTACTTTCGAGCAAATTAATAACCTTTATTTAGGCCTCACAGACCGGTATCTATATTCAGTTAAGGTCCCTTAAGTACCCTATTTTTAAGACTTGGTCCCTATGCTACCCTATTTGCAGCCTATAGTGGATTTTTAAAAAAATATATAAAAAATTCAAAGCTTCTAAGAGTCAGGCACTTTGAAAAAAATAGAAAAAATCAGGGAATTTCTGTAAGAAGTAACTGCAAAAAATAATCAGGGCTGCCATACAGTCACTATTAGTCACTTTTCTCGCAAATCACTTCTTAGTCACTTTAAAAAAATGAAAATATCACATTAGTAGTCACTTTTCATTCAATAAATAACCTCATAGGTTAATCACTATTCAATTCAGGTCTATAACTGTTTTGAATTTTCTTGAATTGTTTTGAAATATTTCAGGGTATTTTTAAAGATTTCGAGAAATTTTCAATCGATTTCAATAATTTGAAGGAATTTTTAAGATTTTAAGGTATTTTTAAAACTTCTAAGGCATTTTCAAAAGCTTTTAATTTGAAATACTTTAGGGAATTTTTTTAATAATATTAATTTGTAGGGCTTCACAGATTTGAAGAGATTTGGAATTCACCCCGAATTCTTATTAATTCATCCTAAATTCTTCGGAATGCTCTTCAATTTCATGAATTTTCTTTAATTTTTTTAATTCACTGGAATTCTTCTGAATTCACACAATTCTACTCAATTGAATTGATTTTTTTTTAAGTTTTAAAATTTTTTATTTAATTGATCCTGAGGATCAGTTGATATAATGATCGAAGGATTTAAAATATTTAAAAGTATTTCTTAAAATTCCTTGGTATTTTATAGATCTTTAAAAAATTTCAAAACATTTTAAAGGATTTTAAATATTTTAGGCTATTGTAAAAGATTACGAAGAAATTTTTAATTGATTTCAGTAATTTAATGGAATTTCAAAGTATTCGAAATATTTGAGGGCATTGTAAAAGATTACCAGGCATTTTCAAGAGCATTAAAAAGTTTCAAGTGATTTCAAAAGATATCAAACGATTTGAAATATTTTAGGAAATTTTAAAAGATTCCCAGAAATTGTTTATTTGTTTCAATAGTTTGAAGGGATTTCAAGGCATTTTCAAGAGATTTAAAGAATTCGAGAGATTTTCAAGGGTTTTAGTTATTTAGTAATATTTTTCAATTTATTTTTATTCAAATTGTTATCAATTCATTTGAATTTTTTTTAATTCACCTTGAATTTTTATGAATTTCCTCGAATTCTTCTACTTCAACTTAAATTTCTCTGAATTATTCCAAGTTTACGGAAATGAATGGACTTTTAGATTTTAAAAAATTTTTCCAATTCATTTGAATTCTTTTGAATTTATCTTGAATTGTTTTGAAATCTTATGAATTCATCCCGAATTTGTTACCCTTTGAGCGCGAAAAAAGTACCCTTTGGCCCCTATATTTTATCCCATAGGGACTGTGACCCTGCATTCATATGAACAAAATGAATTGATAAATTAGTGTCTAAACTCATTAATTAATTAAGGAATATTTAAAACACATCTTAAAGTTTTTGGAAATTTCAGTAATACCGAATCCGGGGTACATATGGATTAAGATATTACTCAGTAAAAAATTTTCTTTTCTTAAGATAGTTGTGGCAAAAATCAAATCTCTGGAAAAATAATTATTCTAACAATGGTGTTTGTAAATGAATTTGTTCTTACTCGCGCTTCTTACGAACTTGGTTAAAATGGTTCAATTTTAATAAATCATTCCTTTTTTTCGGGAAAAACACTCCCTACAACTCTACTGTTTCCAATTTTAAAAATAATCTTTAAATATAGTTATTTGTTTAAAAAGGGTTGCCTCTTTTAATAATTGTTTTAATGATTTCAGCCATAGAAAAATTTAAGTTTATTTGGAAACAGTATAGTTGCAGAGAATGTTTTCCCGGAAATAATAAGCCATTATTCATACAAATTCAATCATTTTTTTGAAACTGGTAAGCAGCGATGCGGAAGAATGAAATTGCAAAAAACATTGTCAATATAAATTTTGTTTGTAAGTGTTCAGCGGCGGGCTGGATACCCAAGGGCGCGGCACGGTAAACATGCTTTGTGGCGTCAAGACCGATGATGACATAAAAAAAAAAATAGGTCATTGGGATTTTGGGAACACGTGAAAGGATATCATTGATATTAACACATATTCTGACCTTCAGTTTAAAAATAATTTTGTTTCACCAAGATTTTTAGAAAATATTTTTAACACAAATGCATTTTTAAAAGAAATGGCTGAAATTACCGTACACTAAAGCATTTTCAACCTCCGCTGTGAGTTCCAAATGTTTGTAGTGGCTTGGTGTAAAAAATTTTATTTGTTCATACGGATCAAATGACGAAATATTTTTTTTTAAACAAAACTTCTACACTCGAAAGAATGTTCGCTTCAAAAGTAATCTCGATTTCGTCAAACTTCTTGATGAAAAAAAAGCGTAGCATCTTCTGCATTTTCAGTGTGTGAATGAATTCTTTATACTTTTCTTGTCATTAAATTATGTAAAATTATGTGAAATTACTAATTCATCATGACTGAAAACTAAACAAGATCGTCATTGATACACTGGTTTTGGGGAAATTTGTTTAGCTTGCAAATTCTTTCTTTCTTCTTAAGATAAAAGTTATATTTTCGACTTTTAAAAAATATATATATTTCATTCATTTTAATTTATATTAATTTTTGTTGCCATTAGGATAAATATTTTTCAAGGTGAGGAAGTGAATTTTTTGGATTTTTCAATTTATTCCTCGCCTTCATTTATAAAGGTCAAATATTTATGTGTTCAAAGACTGATTATATGATAAAAAATAGGCGCATGCGACGAATCTCTTATTTGCATCTTCACCAAAATATACATTCCACGGGTAAAAATTTGTTATGATTACTCAGCAATCATCTAATATTCATGCATGTTTCCGGTCCACATTTGAAGAGTATGATTTGCTCTTGATTTTATAGATTTAAAAACTTTTTATTAACAATTTACTAGATTTTGAGATAAGTTGAACGCAATATTTCAAAAATATGATTTTGCTGGAAAAACATTGGACTTTGCAACTACATAACTTTAACATAGCCGGATCCAACGCTATATAGAAAAAACCGTTGTTATTGTCACGATAGATTGTCTTTCGATAACAATTGTCATAAATAAATAAACTTATATCGCACTTTTGAACCAAATTTTTATTTTCTGTAGAGTCATTTCTTTTCATCTGAAGAATAATATCCTAACACAATAGATTGTCATTCAACAACATAATTATCGTTATTTTAACAAATTCTTATAAAAAACTTCACAGCTAAAAAAATTAAATAAATTTAAATAGGTTCAAAAAGGTTAAAAAAGCTATTTTATTCATAAGAATTGATAAATACAATGATAATTATTACTATACGTTGTCAAATGGCATTTTTTGGTAAAAATATTATCCTTCAGATAGAAGGCAGAGACTCTGCAGGAAAGAAAAATTTTGTATGTTTAAAAATGTGAATTTTTTATGATAATTGTTGATAAGAATGACAAGTGCTTTTAAAGGCAATTTCTTGCGTCAAGATATTATTCTTGAGAATGTGAAATGATTCACAGAATAAATTGTCTATGCTCAAAAACGCAAAATTTGTGAACTATTTTCTAAAATTATTGTCGGGGTTATTGAATGTTAATAATATCACTTTTTGTAAAAGACAGATTGGAATTATTTAAGCAATCAATAATCATTTACTTTCATCTTTTTTAGGAAGAATTGAGAAAATTCTAGTTTTCTCGAATCTATTACACTATGTCGCTTATTATTCAGTATTTTCTCTTCTCAGAACCTATAGCCTAATGAATAGAACAATAATAATTTTCTTGCATAATTTTTTTTCAGGTACGTCATGGATGATTATTTATACAGATCGATTTTGTTGAGATAAGAAAATACTGATTAATGACCGACATAGTGTAAGAGATTCGAAGAACTTACAATTTTCTCTATCTTTCCTATCGAAAGGAGCAGGTGATATTAATTGTTTAAATAATTGCAAAGTGTCTTTAACAATAATAATCGCTTTTCCCATTCATTAACTGTGTCATTAGTTCCAGAAAGTAATAACTTTTTATGATTTACAGGGAAAAAAATTGTTTAAACAAATAAAAATTATGCTAAACAAAAAATATTATGTTTGACATTCATATTTTTATTATTTATCCCGAAAAATAGTAACTTTCCACGATATAATGCAATAAATAATTGTTCAAACAATTAAAAATTAGTTAAAAAATACTTGAAAAGTTGCCACTTATCACCGAAAAAAGTAATTAATGGTGCAAAAATAAAAATAAATATCCTCTTCAGAATGAATTTTACATTTAACTGTTTGTTTGCATTTTTAATTAAAATTATTGCCTTAATATTCATGAAGAAGGGACTTAACATTAATTTAAATAAATTTAATAACAAGTACTTTTTTCCATTTTTTCGGAAACAGAGTTTCACATTAAAAATCCCATTTTTATTTTAAAAACCCGGGGGCAGTAGTTAATGTTGAACGATTTGAAAAAAGGGAACTTCTTTTTCGAAAAAAATGGGGGGGGGGGTATCAATCACCAAAAATCTGCCCGCTCCGCGGGCACATTCTCATTGCGCGCTTCGCGCGCGGCTCGCTTCGCTCGCAAGTTTGAGCGCGCCTAGGGCGCGCGACTGTTGGATCTCGCGCTTCGCGCTCGATTATGTATTCACCTCGCGCTACGCGCTCGGACGTATTTACATCGCGCTTTACGCTCGGCTCCTCTAGATTTTTGATCTTCGTGTTCGACTTCGATGAAAAGAAAAAGTTTGTTTGCAAATATTATAAAATTATCAAAACCTCTACATATTAAGTGATTGTTAAATTTGTTTTTATTGTAGACTGAAAAGGAACTTTATTTACTCAAGGTTCTATCGACCTTAAGGAACACATTCTCATCCAGACACTCGCGCTTCGCGCTCGATATTTGATTTGAAAATCATTTGAACCGTAAACAATAAAGTTTGAGCGCACTTACGGCGTGCGATTTGGTAAATACACTGAGCGCGCACTTTGTGCTTCGTGCTATATGTTCTTCATATACAAATTACTAAATTTGTATTTGATTTCAAA
>CAKNYM010052516.1:194472-242134 GCA_932195095.1 Andricus curvator | reverse complement strand
AGCATTTTTCCATTAAAATACATGTAAAAATCGAAACTTTGGACCAGTGTTTGTCTAAAAACTGTTCATCGTTCTGAAATTTTTCTTTCGAATTTTTAGTTTGCAGGTTCGAAAATACAAGAAAAAATTTTTTTTAGAATTTTTTATCATAAGGCTTTTTTCTGTACATTTGGTGCGGGGTCCTTTTGAACCAGCTTATGTGTCATTGACGAAAGATAGGAAGAAGCCGTCAGAACGTTGAAAGATTGAATTTTTAATTTAATTACCAGTTACATACATTTTGATCCGAGTTTGTATCACAAACAATATTACACTTCATTTTACATTTTTTCAGTTAATCAATGGTACACAGTCTGCAGTGAATCGTGATTTGCAACAACTTCAGTAAAATTATGTGGGAAGATTGGTCGAGTATTGCCTACTTGAAATTCCCTCATTTCATTTCGGGTCATATTTACAACTGCGCCGCTTATCATGTTTATTTTAATTCTCCAATATCTTCCTTCATGCTTATATATTCCACGAAGAATCCCACTATACTCCAATATTGAAAAAACGTCACCATTGGATGTTGATAATACAATATATTCCCCGTTTGGCGCAAACACATAGCTCCTATGATCTATTCGCATTTGAATTGCTTTATCGGCAGGAAAAACGTATCTTCGAAATTCGAATAGCCGGTCCTAATTTGTGCTAGGATTAAGCCGAATATATCCAAGTTGTCCCAGTGCATATCCAAGCACTATCAAACGGCGGCCTGCCAGGAGGAGACCTGGACCTGATACGAAGATGAGGTTCCTCAGAAGTAGGAGACCGCTCAGGAGAATGTTGTCTGCCAGAAGAAGAAGGACCAGAATCGCGTTCGCTATTAAGATTCCCGTCGGACTGTGAACTTAATTCTGCAAGAAAAAAGAGGAATAATTTTTTTTGTTTAAAATATGCCACAGTGAACCTCAACTGTCTTCAACCTAAATGTGGTTGACTCAAATATATTAAACATAGATGCGGCGCGGCAGTTCGAGCAACGCGACTCTAGGAATGTGTGGTGCTACTAAAAAACGTATTAAAAGAAAGAGGAAAGAGAATTTCGGTCCTCTCACACTTCATTTTCTTGAAAAAGTGACCTATTTGAATCGACAAAGTAACTAAAAGAGCCTAATTTCTAACCCAATATGTGACTGAGATGCTTAAAAATTTCGTACCAATATAGACACGCATTAAATCGAAAAATTGTTATTTGAACTAAGTTTAAAATATATTAAAAATAAAGATATATTATATTATTACATATGTTCACCAATAGAAATAAGGATGACCGCCCAAAAGAAAACAAAAGTATAAACCATTCCTATTTTTCAAAGTTTAGGAAAAACTGAATAATGTTTTAATGAATAATTGGGTAACAGTGTAACTAAGCAACTAACTTATTAGAGTACATATATGTCAAGTAGTCGTTATATCAAAAAATATAGGCGTCAAAATTGTCCTTCTGAGATTATTGCATTGTTTTGTTCAATTTTTATAATTATCATTCTGATTATTCTTATCTTTTTTTCAAAATTTCAAGGTAGTTCACATACAAAATATGCGTACCTATACAATTAAGCTTTGCTGACAACAAATATAAAGTAAAAATTTAGCATATTGGTGTTATTTTGTCGACCAGGGTAATTAAGTAATTCAATAATTATTCAATGATTTTTAAATTTTAATATAAGTTTTAATATTTTTAAAATAATATAATTAACATCAGAAATAAAATAAGAATATATCTACAATTCAGTAATAAAATTATTTAAGTTTCTCACGGTTAAATAAAATTAAAAAGATGTAAACGTATCTGAAAACGAAGTCATTCTTGTTTCTTTCAGGTTATATTTTTTAATATACTAAATTATGCACTTATTTAGATTATTATTTGTAAGGGGAGGGAAGCTAGTGGATCTCCCTAGCCGACTTCACCCTACCCGAGTTTACCCCTTGCCGTACGGGAAGGGGACAAGATGTAGGAGAAGTGACTTTATTAATATTTTAGTAGGCTGAAAAACCCTTTTTGCAGGTCTTTTTCAAAATTTTTAAGAGAACAGGATGTACAGATTTGAATTCTTCAGAATTTTCTAGCTAATAATCTCACTTTCAACCAAATTTGTTGTAATCCAAACAAAATAAATGATTTAAAATTAAAAAAATGATGTTCAGATGTTTCACAAACCCCATGAAGTTTAACACGTATTTCCTATGACAAAAAAGACGTTTTTGTCAATTTTATTCCGAATCTTTAATATTAGGTCTATCGTGTTGACCGTCAACACTTCCCTTAATAATGAGCCATAGAACCCGGATCAAACATAATTGACTAAGTTGACAAAAATAATTCGTTTAACAATATACTATTATTTACTCTCTTAAACTGAGCCAGCATTTGGGGAGGGGGGGGATTCTATAAAACGGAATTTTTTCATTCGTATTTTTTGACGAATTACGAAGAGAAATGTTGGGGGCCAAGTCCGTACATCTAATATTGACGATTCTTCAGAAAATGTACAAAAAAGTATCAGTTCTTTTGGGAAACGTGTGTTAAATTTCATAGGGCTTGCGCAACATCAAAATTAAATTTTTCCTCAAAAAAAATTCGCACTTATTTTTTGTTGGCTTTGAACAAGTTTGGGGAGGAAATCAGCATGGAAATTCTAAGAAGAAAAAAATTTTAACCACCTCATGTGGCATTGACGAAAGATAGAAAGAAGCCTTCAGAACGTTAATAGATGGACTTTTTAATGTAATTACCAGTTACATACATTTTGATCCGTCTTCAGATTAAAAAGAATATCATACTTCAATTTATATTTTTTTCAGTTAATTAATGGTACACAGTCTGCAGTGAATCGTGATTTGCAACAACTTCAATTTCATTTCCGGTCATATTTACAACTGCGCCGCTTATCATGTTTATTTTAATTCTCCAATATCTTCCTTCATGCTTATATATTCCACGAAGAATCCCACTAGACTTCAATATTGCAAAAGCGTCACCATTGGATGTTTATAAAACAATATATGTATTCTTGGGTTGGCGCAAACACATAGCTTATATGATCTATTCCCATTTGAATTGCTTTATCGGCAGGAAAAACGTATTTTCGAATTTCAACTGCCGATTTGTGCTGGGAATAAGCCGAACATATCCAAGTTGTCCTGGTGCATATCCAAGTACTCGATCAAAAGGCGACCTGCCAGGAGGAGACCTGGACCTGACACGAAGATGAGGTTCGTCAGGAGTAGGAGACCGGTCAGGAGAATGTTGTCTGCCAGAAGAAGATGGGCCAGGATTGCGTTCGCAATATGAGCCCGGATCAAAACTAATTGACAAAGTTGACAAAAATAATTCGTTAAACAATATTAGGACATGATTACTTAAACTGGATGGAGGATGCACAGGATAGAGATGCGTGGCGGTTTCGGGTAGATGAGGCGATGAACTTTCGAGTTCGAATCGCTAATCGATAATAATAATAATATATAATATTTACTCTCTTGAACTGAGCCAGCGTTTTTTTGGGAACCTATAAAACGGACTTCTGAGGGTAAAATTCAAAACGAGTTTTTGATTTGTATTCTTTGTCTAATTGTGAAGAGAAATGTTGAGGGCCAACTCTGTACACCTAATATTGACGAATCTAAAGAAAATTTACAAAAAAGTCTTACTTCTTTGGGAAACACGTGTTATATTTCATGGGGCTTGCGAAACATCAGAATTTAAGGTTTTCTCGTAAAAAAATCCGCACTTACTTTTTTTTGGCTTCGAGCAAGTTTGGGGAGGAAATCAACGTGAAAAATCTAAGAAGAAAAAAATTTGAACCACCTCATGTGGCATTGACGAAAGATAGAAAGAAGCCTTCAGAACGCTGATAGAATGACATTTTTATGTAATTACCAGTTACATACATTTTGATCTGTCTTCAGATTACAAAGAATATCATCCTTTAATTTATATTTTTTTCAGTTAATTAATGGTACATAGTCTGCAGTGAATCGTATTTTGCAACAACTTCAGTAAAATTATGTGGGAAGGTTGGGCGAGTATTGCCAACTGGAACTTCCCTCATTTCATGGTCGGTCATATCTACAACTGCGCCGCTTATCATGTTTATTTTTATTCTCCAATATCTTACATCTTGCTTGTATATTCCACGAAGAATCCCACTATACTCCAATATTGCGAAAACGTCACCATTGGATGTTGATAATACAATATATTCTCGGGTTTGCGAAAGCTTATAGGTTCTATTATTTTTTCGCATTCGAATGGGTTTATTGGCAGGAAAAACGTATCTTCGAAATTCAAATCGCCGGTCCGCATTTGTGCTGGGAATGAGCCGAACATATCCAAGTTGTCCTAGTGCATATCCAAGTACTTGATCAAAAGGCGGCCTGCCAGGAGGAGACCTGGACCTGACACGAAGATGAGGCTCCTCAGGAGTAGCAGACCGGTCAGTAGAAGGTTGTCTGCCAGAAGAAGAAGGACCAGGATTGCGTTCGCTATTAGGATTCCCGTCGGACTGTGAACTTAATTCTGCAAGAAAAAAAAGAGGAATAATTTTTTTTTAATTTAACGCATGCCACAGTGAGCCTCAACTATCTTAAACCTAAAGAGAGAATACAGAGGGCACAGTGTACAAATTTTCTTGAAAAAAGGCGCGTATTTAAACCGTGAAAATTACCAAAAGTGCTTAATTTCTAACCCGAAATGTGACTAAAATGTGTACGATTTTCGTATCAATATGGACACGGAATAAGGCGGAAAAAATTCTGTTTCAGCTTTAAGTCCAAGTAGTTTCTGGTTCTAAAGTTGTTACAAATTCCGTAACAATAGAACAACTTTGTTAGCTTAAAATATATAAAAAATTGTAGTTATGCATATTATATCATTATATTCACCAATAGAATTAAGAGTGACCGCCAATGTGGAAACGAAAATATAAACCATCCTCATTTTTGCAAAGTAGAGGCGAAACTGATTAATGCTTTAATGTCTTATTTGGTTAACAATGTCGTTACCTCACAAATTGTAGACTTTAAGATTGTCCATCTGAGGTTTTCATATTTATTATTATCACTTTTATAATAATTATATTTATTTTTATCCGATATTGAAAATTTTAATGTGGCTTACAAAATTTCCGTACCTATATAATAAAACTGCTGACGATAAAATATTATAAAGTAAGAGTATATTTACAATTCAGTGATACACTTATTTGAGTTTCTCAAGGTAAAATAAGATTAAAAATTAACGTATATAAAAAGCAAAAACCTTAATCCTTGAGGTTATATTTTTTATATAATTAAGTATGTACTTCAATTAGATCATTATTATTTGTTTAATTTAACTTTTTAGGGTTTCATGGCCCCGAACACAAATCTTATTATAAATTTGAGTTTCGCATTAGTTATTATACATTTTTCATAAATAAAAACTAATATAAAAATACGATCGACATTTTATAATTCAGGAAGGATTTTTAATTAAACAAATTTCCAAATTCTTACTATTTTAAAGCTTTCTCAATTAGGAAGCAGGAAGAAAATTTTTTAAATGTCAGGAAATAATTTTATACCACTGTTTGATGTGATTATACTTTTTTCTTGCGAAAGGTTTTGAATTATATATTTTATTTTCTGGTTTTCAGTCTTTTGAAAATGTACGCATTAAAGTTTAAAAATGGTTAAAATCTCCTAAAAACGTATGAATTCTGCTAAAGTCCTATAAATTCATTGTAATCTATAGAAAACCCTCGAAATCTTTGAAACCTTGATATCTCATAATACGTTCAAAAGTCGACTTGTTTACACCTAAGATTTAGATAACTTTATTTTTATTTTTTTATTCCTTACATATTTCATCAAAAATCTAGGAGAATTGTAAAGAAAATCAAGCTTTAACGGAAAATTATATGAACACTGACTTATAAAATATAAATATAATATCTCGAAAGAACAAGCTTGACATGTATTTAATTCATGAGATAACGTGACATGCTGAGGTAACATGAGTGCCCAAGTGAAATTTGATTTTTGGAATTGCGTAAACACTACCCCTCGCCCCCTAATTTCTTTCTTTTGGTAAACAAGTATTGATATAAATTTTATTTTTAAATAATTGTTAAGAGGTTCCGTTAGGTCGTTTGAGGATTGAAAATAAGTTTTCTCAGTTTTCGATTGAAAAAATCAGTATAATATGCTTAAAAAAAAATATTTTACCCCTAGACAGAATTTTTTATTTGTTGAGAAATAGTTTTGAATTTTCTGAGCGCTACCAAAAAAATTTTGAAGATATTATCGGACTTAGAATATGAAAATTTGTAATTTTATTACAATTCATGACCCAAAAATAGTTTAATTTTCAAAACAAAAAATTAACTTTTACACCAAATAGTTGAATTTTTAACAACACAGTTGAATTATCGAATCACAATTCGGTAAGTTAATGGTATGTCTTACGATTTAAAAGTAAAACTACGCGTCCTATGAAAAAATGAATAATAATAAATAAGACCTTTTTTGGGTGAACGACGTTCGTCCATTTTCTTTCGAACCTTGTGTAGTTTTTCCAAAATGTTTTATTTTGTATTTTCAATTATGTTTTTTACGATTGGAAGAAAAACTGCGCGTCTCATTGCAAAATGATTAATAACAAATTTCTAGCTATTTTTTGGGTGAACAACCTTTGTCTTTTTATTTTTTTTGTAGCTTGTGTCGTTTGTCCAAAAATCTAGTTTTTTTCAATAATGCTATTTTTTATGATTAAACAAAAACTATGCGTCCTATACAAAAATGAATAATAATAAATTTTTAGATCTTTCTTGAGTAAACAACTGTTTTCTATTAATTTTTTGTCGAGCCTCGTGTCATTTTTTCAAAAAATCTTATTTTTAATGTTATTTTTTACGATTAGAACAAAAACTACGCGTCCCCTCAAAAAATGATGAATATATGTATAGGGAATTTTTAAAAAGAATTTTAATTCTAAGTTGCGACATAGAATTTCTGTAAAGAAGTATTATTTTGAGTTTGGCACAGGGAATTTCCGTAAGGAATTTTAATTTTTACTTCGGGACAGGGAATTTTAGTAAAGAATTATAATTTTTTATAAAAAAAAAAAAAATAATAATTTTGAGTTCAGAACAGAGAGTTTCAGTGAAGAAATATTATTCTGACAATTGGGGTAGGAAATTTCTGCAAAGAATTATAATTTTCACTTGAGGACGAAGAATTTTCTAAAAAAATTATAATTCTGAGATAGAACTGGGAATTTTCGTAAAAAAGTATAATTTTTATTCTGAAAAGAATCCTAATTCTGCTTTAGAAGAAGAGATTTAAAAAATCCCCATCGAAGTCAATATTTCTGAATTATAATAGAAAACTGCATAAATAAATATAATTCTGAAATGGAACTGGAAATTTTGGAAATGAATTAAAATTTTGTCTTGAAAGAAGCAATTTTCGAGATGGAATGGGAAATTTTGGAAAATAATTGTAATGCTGATTTATAAAATGAGAATTTACAAACACTGTCTCTGTTCCAAGTCAGAGTTCGTCAGATTTTGAAAATTCTTTCTTCCAAATCATAGTTTGTTTGAATTTAAAAATTATTTTTCTGGCAAATAAAAATTTGCCAGAATTTGAAAATCCCTCTTCCAAATTTTAGGGGGAAAAATGTTTAAATTTAGAATTATATTTTTTTTACAAAATTCTCTGTTCCAAATCAGAATTGTAATTCTTATGACCAAAAATTCTCTAATGTTCAAACTTAGAGTTCTAATTCTTTTCCTAAATTTCCTGTGTCAAATCAAAAATCTTCTGAATCTTTTAAAATATTTAGAAAATTCTTTAAATCTTCAAAAATCGTTGAAAATTGACTTGGACAAAATTAGGGTGCTTTTTTTTATTTAAAATAACCGGTTTTTCGCGCATTCCCCTATCGAATTTTCAATTTCCTCGGTCAATTAAGCTCATTCTTAAGTAAGCTAATATTGTATAGGTTTACTTGAAAACGAATAAACGGAATAAACGGTTTCCTTTTGATTGCAAAAAAATTTGCTATTTTCAAACCGTTATCCTAGTTTACACTTTACTTTCAACTATTTTTTATGCATACTTAATAATTCAGGCACTTTAACAGGATAAGAAAATTTTCTTGATTGAATTTTTTCGGAAAATTTTTCCCTGCGACTTGAAGCTCTCTTAGATTTTTCCTCCATTTTCTGTGTTAAAGTGGAGAAGGTAAATTTCAATTTCTTGAGAGCTTGATTTAAGGAGGCTATTCAATTTTTCCCCTGTCTTTTTTCGTGAGGAATAGCTGACTTAATGGAAATTTGTCTCGGGGAAGTTTTCCTTTCGTTTACAAGAAGGTCTTTAGTGTCCTGATAACGCTGGAATAAGCCTTTATTTTTTATCGTCATTTTGTAATTAAAAGTTTTCTTTATCAACAAATTCAAAATGTTTCCGCGAATTTGAATATTTAGAGTTTTAATTTGTTCTTTTTATGATTTGTCTATCTTAAGTTCAATCAAAATTTTTAAAATAAATTGTTTAAAAGCTAAAATTGATTTGAAAAAGTTTGGAAAAAATGTTTATAATGAAAATATTTTTCGCAGAAGAAAAAATTTCAGTTTGAACCAAAAACGGTGATAAAACTGGAGAAAAAAAATTGAAACACAATTAGCTTGTTCCGGGCGATACGAATATTGAGACAATTCAAGGTTTTTTCTGTGCTTATGTGTCTTACACTTTTTTAATAAATACTATTTTACCTGAAAAATAATACCACATTCATTGCAAGGAATCAAGTTTCTGATACTCTCAGTTTGAAAAAGAATCTAGTTTTTATGAATGTGCGAATTAAATATTTAATTCGGAATGCTTTCAATTTTTAAAGCAATAATAAAAAACGTTTTATTTTATATTTCAGTTCCAACCGCGCCACTTCAAACGAAAAAATTTGGATTTGAAATGGAGAAGAATTTTCTGTTATTACAATTTTTGCAAAATCACACTGTGGTAAAAAAATTTTTAAACACTGTTATACAAAAAATTAAAGAAAAATGTTTTCATCAAACACGTCCCTGAACAATTTTTTAAAGAATATTTGAAGAATTCTTCAACTACAAGTTTTTTTGATAATTTTATACTTTTACTAACGTGTGATTTTGAAATATATTGGGACGACTGAAAAATCCCAAAAAATAAAATTTCGGAAATTGTAAAATTCCCGAAGAAAATATTCCAAATAGAGAGTCCCTGAAATGATAAAATTGGTGAAATATAAAAATCCCGAACAGTTTGTAATATTACTGAATTTGAAAATTCTCGACAGCTTACAATATAACCGAATTTGAAAACTCCCGAATAATAAAATTCGCCACAGAAAATTCCCGAATGATGAAATTCCTGAATTGAAACAATTCAAAAAATTGTTTTTTGATCAATATCACTTATTTATGAAAAATACAGTAATGAAATATTTTGATGAAAGAAAAGTTCTTTTTAACGTTTGATGTATTTCTTAAAATTATTGTTTAAATTTCAAATAACAATAATAATTAGTTTTATTTAAAACATTTCTCAATGCAAGTTTTTTTTGTTCAAAATGTGCATAGTAGTTTTTTTTTAATCAAAAAAATTAATCTTTTTGATTGGAAATTCATCTGTCTGGTTCAAGATTTAACTACGTTATTAAAAATTCATTTATTCTGTTGAAAATTTATCTGTTTTGGTAGAAAATTTATCTTTTAGGTTGAAAATTCCTCTATTGGGTCAGACATTCACTTTTTTGGTTGAAGATTAATTATTTTGGTTAAGAATTAATTTCTTTGTCTAAAAATTTAACTACTCTATCAAAAGTGAATGTTTTTCTGATTGAAAATATGATTATTCCAGTTTTGTTAGAAAATCGATCTTTTTTGTTGAAAATTCCCTTCCTGTCTTTCTAAGTTGAAAATTTCTTTGTAGTCTTTTTCGGGTTGAAAATTCAATTCTTTTCGTAAAAATGCATATTTTCGGGTTATAAATTCAACATTTTTGTCAAGAATTCCTCTTTTTGGTTTGAAATTTAGTCTGTTTTGGGTAAGGATTCAAATAATTTGTTGAAAATTCGTATTTTTTGGTTCAATTCAACTGTTTTTTATTGAAAATTAAAATATTTTTTGGTGGAAATATCAACTGTTACACTTTTTTGCGATTCATTATTTTTTATCAAGAATTCATCACTTTGGTTGATAATTTAATTTTTCTGTTGGAAATTTCCTTTTTCCTTAGTTTAAAAATATTATTTTAACTAAAAATGTATTTCTTCCATTTTTTGTTCAAAATTTATCTTTTTGTGTAAGTTTTGATTTTCAAGAATAATTATTTCAATTTAAATAAGGCAATGAAAATGTTGGAAAATGGTAATTTTTCGCCTGTTGCGAAAATACAACTTTTGATTGACATTTGATAATAAAGTTACTTTTGCTCATGTCAAATGTAAATTTCAATCCTGCGGAATATGTCTGGCTTTGGTTAAATAATAAAATTTTATATCAGTAAATCTTAATTTTTTGTCAGTTTTATTACATAGACAAATGTGACATTCTTTGTCACTGCCTTTCAACTGAAACTGAATTCTTAATTTTGTATGTGAATTTGGCAACATTCTTTTCTTCGAGTTTTTTAAATTACCCAATCGACGGCATTGAGGAAAAGCGACAACAGTGCTTTCGATTTTTTTCGGGACACACCTATTTTTTATAAAAGGATTATATTTAATACTACAGTAAAACTCGGACAAAGTGTCGGTTTTTTACTGCGTCCTAAGAAATATTTTGAAAATTGTTTTTCTAATACGGAGACAAGGGTAAAATAAATATTTAACGGACATGAGGAAGAAAGTTTGCTGTTACACGTTGAAATAAATGTTTTTCCTGCTTACGTACTTTAAGCGTTTGCAGGCCGTTGAGCATCTCGTTTAAAATGAGAGCTTTCTCTTCAATAATCGGTCCAGATACTGTGTCGCTCACTTGAATAAACCATTCGAAGACAGCAGCATACAAAAGCACATCATTTTTTTCAGAAAAAGACCTCGCAAAACAGATCAAGTGGGAAGCACGCACTTTTGCGTAGCGCATACTGCGCATAAAGCAGTTTTATAACCAGACATAGGAAGAAGCCCAGCTAACACAGTTACTAGTCTGAATAGTCACATAATTGTAACAAGATTAAAAAAACCAGTCACTGGTGACTTCCATGCTGGTCACCCAGTGACAATATATTTCCCACTCAAAGTAGTAACAAATTACAAGCGAAGCAGGTAACATTATCCCGCCATTGTAATCACATGCTTGTAACAAAGTGATGTTTGGAAACGCAACGTGCAATGACAGCTTAACCTCAAAATATACATCGTTTCGGAATTATAATTATGAATATTATTGCAAAAATGTTGGAAAGGAACATAATTAAACGATAAATAAGTTCCAGAAAAGGGAGATAATATGTGAACAAAGCTTTTATAAAAAAACAGATATTTATCAGCTGAACCCTTACGAAAAAGAAATTACATTATAGAGGTTAGACCCAAAATGTATATGTATAAATGAAGATCGCTGCCGGCTGTTACCGCCATGTTACTAGTCTGACAGGGAACGGTTGCAAACAAGCCTCCCTAGTAAACTACGGCGATTATGCCGTTACCTGCTAGGAGACTGAGATACAAGTAACAATTCCTCTGATAACATGTGATCATTCAGGAACCTTTCAGGATGGTAACAGGTTAGCTGGGAGTTATTTAACAGAAAATCACTTGTCCTATT
Source organism: Andricus curvator (assembly GCA_932195095.1). Lineage (NCBI taxonomy): Eukaryota > Metazoa > Arthropoda > Insecta > Hymenoptera > Cynipidae > Andricus > Andricus curvator. Next base: position 230,282 of record CAKNYM010052516.1, on the reverse strand, counting down.
AGTTTTACAATGATTTTATGAGAGAACAATTTTTTTATTTTTTTTTTCAAATTATTAAAATTGTAATGAGAAAAATCCAATTGTATTTTATATTAATGTTTTTATAAAATTATATCAATTTTATTATATCAATTTTTAATAACGCTGTTTTGCTTTCCTGAAAATTTTTTTTGTATTACTTACATGCTTTTATTAAAATTCATGTATTTTATGAAGCATTTTATTAAAAATATCAAGTTTTTCGGTCACAATATTTGGTTACAAATTAATGCACTTTATTAAAAATTGAACAGTTTTATTAAAAAGTACCCTCTTTGGTTCAAAAGCCAATTGGTTTGTTGAAAATTCGTCCATTTTTTGGTTTTTTGAAATGAAAATTAGTTTCTTGAACTGAAAATTTAAATATTCCATTTTTTATTTTAAATTTATCTTTTTTAGTTGAGAATTTAACTACTTTGTTGAATGTTGTATTGAATTATTAGAAATTCATTTTTTGGCTGAAGATACATTTGAGTTGAGAATTCCCTTCTTTGGTTGAAAATTTAAATATTATTTTGAAAATTTAAATATTATTTTGAAAATTTGATTTTTTTTTTGTAAAAACTCAATTTTGAAATTTGCAAACGTAAATATTCCATTTTTTGGTTAAGAATTGATATTTTTTAACTGAAAATTCAACTATTTGGTTAAAAATTTGTATTTTTTGGTGAAAAATGAATCTTCTTGGTTAAAAATTAATCTATTTGATGTAAAATTTCATTATTTGGTAAAGAATTAATGTACTATGTTGAAAATTAAACTTTTTAGAAACTATCCTTTTTTATTTTATTTAAAAATTATTATTTTTTTAACTGAAAATTTGATTATTGTATTTTTTATTGTAAAATCTTCTTTAGTTGAAAATTCAACTATTTGGTTGAAAGTGCAGGTATTTTGTTACAAATTTTTTTTGCAGAAAATGAATATTCTTTGTTGAAAAATCAATGTCCTTAGATAAAAGTTGAACTACTTAGTTCAAAATTCATTTTTTGGTTGGGGATGCATCATCTTAGTTGAAAATTCATTTCTTTGGTTGAAAATTCAAATATTTATTTGCAAATTCATTTTTTTGGTTGAATATTAATCTTTCTGATACAAAATTAATCTGCTTGGTTAAAAATTCATGTGTTTTAAAAATTTTTGTGTTTCGTTTTGAAAATAGAAAATGCCTGTACTGTTTGAATTTTGAATATTGTACTGTTCGTACACAATTATTATTAATATAATAATATAAATTTAGAATATAGATTGAGAAAACATTAATCTTAATTAAAACTCAAAAACCAGCAAAAAGTATTAAAAAAAATATTGAATTATGTTTCGTTAGCAATTCATTGCTACGTATTAAATTGGTGAGTTAGTACTACTGAACGGATTAGTAGTAATTAATTAACAATTAATCACCCTTTACTAATTCATTTAGTAACATAAATTACACCATTTCATTTAGTAGAAAATGGTAAAATTACTAATTTAGCCGTCAGAAACAATAATACTAATTGCATTAGTAAAATTTCTACTAATTCGGATTTAGTGAGTAATTTTGCATTTGAATCTATTTTTTAAACAAAATAATTGTTGATGAGAGGTTACAATTTTTGTCAGTAATAGCACCAAAAATTTTTTCCTGCTTACGTACTTTAAGCGTTTGCGGGCCGTTGAACATCTCGTTTAAAATGAGAGCTTTCTCTCCAATAATCGGTCCAGATACTCTTTCGCTCACTTGAATAAATCATTCAAAGACAGCAGCATACAAAAGCACATAACTTTTTTCAAAAAAAAGCACCTTGCAAAACAGTTCAAGTGGGAAGCACGCACTTTCGCGTAGCGCATACTGCGCATAACGCAGTTTTATAACCAGACATACGAAGAAGTTATTTAACAGAAAATCACTTACTTTTATAAATATATTTCGTTAATTAAACCGTTTATAATTTGCCATTAGAAAATTATGATTTTTCGACGTAAAATTGTGCTAAATTAATGAAACTCGTCAAACGTTAACTATCCCTCTCATTTAACTTTCCATTCAAGCTTTCAAGTATCGCGTAAAGCTGTAACTCAGGGACATTCGTAATAGTTTGAGAACATCTCATAAGCTCTACATGTTGGAAGTCCAATTCAAAGACCAATCTTGTACTCAGGTATTTGAATTTCTCGCTTGCTGAGAATTACAGACGAGTAATTTTAAGCTGAGATGTAATGAAATGAAAGAGGAGAAATCTAATTTAACTTTGAATCAAACTGAAGCTACGAAGTACAAGTAATAAATTATCCACGCGGGATTAATGAGAAAAGTTCAATATCAAATTTTGCTTTTAAATTTAATCTTGAGAAAAATATATTTATTCAGTGTCTATTTCAAAACATAAATTTGATGAGAAAAATGTACTTTCTGAATCTGGATTAGTAGAAAACTACTGATTGTTTGTAGTTTTCTACTAATTCAAATAACGTTGATTCGTTTAGTGCTAATTAGTGAAAATGTACAAATTCAATGTGTAAGAATAACTGACTAAATAAATTAGTAATAGGGTGGTTCAAAAATGCATTAGAATGTTTTTTCTTCGAATTTCCACGCCTATCGCCATTTTTTTTTATTATATTTTAAGAAGAAAAAAGACGTTTTTTTCCATTTTATTCAGAATCGTCAATATTAGCTGAATCGAGTTAAAAATCAACATTCCTCTTCAAAATTATCTAGAGAATACGAATAAAATATTACTTTTCAAATATCACCCCCATAAGTCTGTTTTATAGTGCTCCAAAGAAAACCCATAAGTGCAAAAATGGGTTTTGCGAGTTTTTGGCGCTAATTATGATTTTTTTGCAGTTTTTTAATGCAAATAGTTTCTAATACATAAAACACTACTTTATATTGATTGTTAGATGTTGAAACATATTGTTTAAACAATTTATTATTATTTTTAGAAATCTTTGCTTAGATTAGAGATAGAAAGTCGCTGTTTTCTTAAAAAGTTTCCACCTTTGGTTCAATTTTCAATTATTGTGATGTGGATAGTTCATCAATGTTAACAAACGTAATTTTTTAAACAATTCATCATGATTGTTAATTATATTATCTTTAAATAATGCTAGAAATTGCGGTTTTTTTTCTGAAATCTTCCAATTTTGTCCACTTTTCACTTGGAGTGAGTTAATATTTAATTATCTATGGCAACAATGATTGTTTAAATGAAGTATTATTGTTTATAACAATCTTCTTCTATATTAATACTAGATGATTGCGGTTTTTTTTAGGAATGTTTCAAGTTTTTGTCCACTTTTCTATTATTTTGAAGTAATAATTAATTCAAAATAGAGAAAGTTGCGGTTTTTTCTAAATTTTTTAACTATTTGTCTATTTTTAACTTGAAGCGACTTAATAGATAATTAAATTGAGCAGAAATAATTGTTTAAACAAATTATTATTGCCAGATATTTGGGTTTTTTTTTTAAATGTTTAACTTTTTGTCCACTTTTTACTTAATGAGGTCATAATTTATGCAATTTAACAAAAATAGTTGTGTGAGTTAAGAACCAATAATAATTAAACATTAGAGAGAAACATATTTTGAATTTTTTTTTTTTTTTCGTGGATATATTTTGCTGGAGGGGCTGATATCAAAATATGTGCAATTCCAGATTTTTCTTTTACGCTTTGCAATAAACTTCTTGTTCTAATTTAAAACTAAACTTTTACAAATCATTCACATACCTAGTCCTCCCACCTACTCCTAATTAATCCATTCTTTGTTTTTGTCTCTTGTGTGAGATAGCTGTTCTTGTTTAAATTAATTTTTTTTAAATAATTCTCTTAAGGAAGTACAATACTATTTAAATAATTATTTTTGTTGAGGTTAATTTATTATTTGTTCATAACTAAAAAGTCAAAGCAAAAATAAAGATTCCAGAAAAAAGCAACTTTCTAGCATTAATCTAAGAGAAGATAGTTTCAAACAATAATCAATTGTTAAAATAAGTAGCTTTGTTAACTTGCATTACTTATTACCTCACTCAGTGAAAACTGGACAAAAAGTTTAGGGAGGTCAGAAAAAACCGCGACTTTTTAGCACTTATCTGAGAGAAGATAGATATAAACAATTTTGAATTATTCAAAAAACTATGTTTGTTTACTTTTATTATTTATTACTTTAATAGGTAAAAAGTTGGTAAAAAGTTAAACATTTCAGAAAAAACCGCAACTATCTAGCATTATTAAATATTTTCAGAAACAACCCCTTTCTAGCATTATTCAAATTGAATATTATGAACAAGAATTATTAATTGTTTGAACAATTTATTTTGTAAACTTTAATTGATTATTTAACTCACTTCAAGTAAAAAGTGTACAAAAAGTTTGAAACTTCGGAAAAACCCGCAATTTCTGGCATTATTTAAAGATAATATTATTAATAATAATAGTAAATTGTTTAAACAATCGTGTTTGTCAACATCAAGAAACTATTATTTCACTATAATTGTAAATTGGAGAAAAAGTGGAAAATTTTTGGAAAAACCGCGACTTTCTATCTCTATTCTAAGAGAAAATTGCTAAAACAATGATCAATTTTTAAACAATTTATGTCAAAATCTCATTGTAAAAATAACGTAATATATGATGCATGAGAAACAATTTTCATTCAAAAAACTGCAAAAAAATCATAATTACCGCCGAAAACTCGCCAAACCCATTTTTTCACTTATGGGTTTCTTTTGGAACCCTATAAAAAAACCTATGGGGGTGATATTCAAAAAGTAATCATTTATTCGTATTTTATGGCTAATTTTGAAGAGAAATATTTAGTTTCAACTCGATTGAACTAATATTGACGATTACTAATGAAATTTATAAAAAGGCTTTTTTCTGATGGGAAATACGTGTTAAATTTAATGGTGCTTGCGCCATCTTTAAATATAATTTTTTCTCAAAACAAAAAAAAAATCGATTTATTTTTTTGTGAATTCGATCAAATTTCCGCGCGATATGCATGACAAATCGAGAAAAAAAGTTTGGAACACCCTAATTAGTAAATATATCTACTAAATGAATTGGTAAATGGTTTGCTAGTAATTATTTTAAATGTTAGTTTTAAATGAATTGAAAAACTGATTTCACAATAAAGAAGATTTCATTGAAATCAAATAATAAATTCTTAAATATATATATATATATATATATATATATATTTTTTTTTTTCATTAATTACATGCTTTCACTAAAATCCCTCCACTTATATCTAACTTTAAAAAATATTTTTAATCATCAGGCAACTATACTAGTATAAATTTGAATTTATACTTGACAACTTTAAGGAATTATTCTATTATTAATAATAATGATAATAATAATATAATAAGTCCTTAAAGTCTTAAGTCAACGACATACTGAATTACACTTCAAAAAGCACTGCTGTCTTTAATTTTGAAAATAATATATTAAAAAATAATATATTATATTATATATTAGATATTAAAAATATATTTAGATATAATTAATATAAATATATAGAATATAAATCGCTCGCAAGCTTGAGCGCGCCTAGGGTGCGCGCCTGTTGGATCTTGCGCTTCGCGCTCGAAAGTATATTTATCTGGCGCTTCGCGCTCGATAATATATTTACCTCGCGCTACGCGCTCGGTTATTGTACATCCCCCAAATTTTTGCACAGGACTTTCAAAATTAAAGGTCAAATCATTGACAACTGAAATTTAGTGATTGTGAATTCTCTTTTTTGTTAAAGCTTCTTCGGCTTTAACGAACACATTTTCATCACGTGTCTCGTAAGAAAAAAAGGTTAAAAGCAAATTTTCAGATCTAATTTGAAGATAATTTTGTTATTAAACATTTTATTGTACCTTGTGTCCTTTTGTCAAAAAATTTGAATCTAGAGAATATGTTTGGTTTTGCTATCACAACATATTATAGGCACTACACGGAAAAAAGTAGATAGTTAGATTCACTTTGATGTATTGTTAACTTGAAGTTTACTTGTTCGCATTGCACAAGAAACAATTCAAATAGTTTTTGATACTGAATTAGATAGTGATCTCAAAATATACAAAGTCTAAAGTCAGCATTACTACTTCAAATTGTAAAAAGAAAGATTACTAGAACAAGTAGCTTCAATAACTATTTGAAATAGTACATTTGAACATGTAAACTGTATGAATAACTAATTTTCATAGTAAACAAAGAATTGTGAGTTTGACTTTTGCAAGTGAGTTCGATCTGCTTTTTTGCATTGCAATAAGCACTGCGCGAGATTACTTAGCCTTACTATTTGAAATTGTAGTGAGTTCAGTGGCACAACTAGAAACGTGTAGGCCCCCTCCGCAACATTTTTTAGGCGGTCCGTTTCAAATTAAAAAAGAAGGACGACTTATAACTTGCTTATCAGTAAAACAACAGATTTTCGCTTTTCAATCTATAAGACAGACCGTGCACTGACATTTTACAAAATTAAATAAATTATCGGAAACTATTTTATAATGTTTTCTCTTTTATCATAATATCAGTTGAGATAATTATTATAAATGAACATAGTGAATAACTCTACTTTATACTTCAATACTGTTTTTTTGTTTCGTACAAAATTTTCAGAATTCAAAAATATTCTGAAGAATTATATATAAAAAGAATACTTTTCTTTACATTATTTCTACTATGGAATTTTCTGCTTATGATATTTTTAATTTCTTATAACACTAAAATTGATTAGGATCGTACTTAATTCAGCCACCTAAGTTCAAATATTATATTATTTGGAAGAATTTTTTCTTAGTAGAATAATAAATTGTTTTCGACATATCATTTTTTGAACCAATAATGAAAAAATAATTTGTAATAAAATTTGAGTTCAAATTAATTTCCAATTTTAACGTAGTAATAATTTTTTCAACCTTTTCACATTGATATTTGTAAAAATTACTACCATTTCATGAAAAAAAAATATATTTTCCAATTTTTTTCAGATTTTCAACAACAAAAAAATCTACCATACTACTATGATATCGCGATCTTTGATACTACAGGGATCACAGTGTAAAAGGAGCTTCAAAAAGGGCAAATAGGGTGGTTTTCGCACGAAAAAAGGGAAAATAGGGGAAAGATTAAACATTTATTTTCATATGCCGAAAAGAACAAACAACCTTTTCGTAAGAAATGTTACATTTTTAAATAACTTTTAATGATTTTTCAATGATTTCTGCCATTAAAGCTTTATTTTTAAAAAATTTGATATACTTAGATCGTTGGAAACCCATCCAGAGTGAAATAAAAAAGTCCGGGAAAAAATAAAATTAGTTAAATACACAATTTTGATATGTTTGACATCGTTCTCATAAATATTTCTTTCCAAGATTTGTCATTTCATCCTTACTATAATTAATACTTTCAATCTAAATTTAAAACAATTGAAATCAGTTAATATCTTCTGTTCTCTTTCTTAAATTTACAATTAAACAATTTTTTTTGATTAAAAAAAAAAAAATTTGCCTTATTCAAAACTTTTGGAAAATATACAATAACGTGTTTTTTGGATTGATTCGAACCTAAAAATTGAGTCACCTTGAACCAAAGAAACATGTTATTATTTTTCATCCATGGGAAACATTTTTTTCGTGGTGTTTATAACGTTCGAAAATCGCAAAAAAAGATATGAAATCCCAAAAATCCTAATTCACGACAAACATTTTTTTCCGAAAAAGAAAAATAAAAAAAATTTTCTTTGGTTCAAGCTGAATAAATTTCAGTTTCGACATATTCAACTTTTTTTTAAATGTGTGCATATGGCTCAATCAAAAAAAAAAACATGTTTTTGCATATTTTCAAAAAAATTGTAACTGAGCAAGAAATTTATTTTTAACTTTCGCAATTTAAAATTTTCAATGAGTAAGATAATTTTTGAACAAAATAGTTGAATTTTTTAATTAAGAACAACAGTTTTTAACCAAAAATCTAATAGTTATATTTTCGTTTCAAAAAATTAATTTTCAATTGAAAAAACTGAATTTTCTCCCAAATTGTTGAATTTTCTACAATGCAGTTGATTTTTCAACACGAAAATATGAATTAATAATTAGGAAGTTAATTTTCAACCAAACATTACAATTGTTAGTTAAAAAACCTACTTTTTAACAAACAAGAAAAAACTTTAACTAAAATGATGAATTTTTAACAAAGTTGTTCAAAAATCACCAAACTATTGAATTTTCCAGGGAAAATTCAAATTTTCTACAAAACAGTTGAATCTTTAACCCAAAAACACGAATTTTGAACAAGAGTTGAGTTTTCAACCAAAAAAGATTTTTTAGCCAATGAAGAAAAAAAATTGTATTCAAAATGTCGAATTTTAAAGCAAGAAGATGATTTTTCTACAAAAAAAGGACGAATTCTTAATAGATTACATAAATTTTTAACCAAATATTTGAATTTTCAAAATAAAAAAGATCAACTTTGAACCAAAAATGGAATTGCTACATTTTAATTTCAAGAAACTAATTTTCAAATGAAAAACTCAATTTTCTACGTATTTATTGAATTTTCGTGCAAAAAAAGTACGTTCTATAATACACTCGAATTTGTAACTCAAAAATATTAGCTTTCAATACAAAAAATAATTTTCAATCAAAAATTGCAATTTTCAGTTTGAAAAAGTGCATTTTTAACAAAGTAGTTTGATTTTCAACCAAAAAGACAGCTTTTCAACAAAATAAATATATTTTCAACCAAATAGTTACATTTTTAACCAACTTGCTGCCAAAAAATATAACTTTTGAACGAAATTTGAACATCCAAACGAATAGTTGAATTTCCAACTAAAAAGGATCAATTTTCAAACACAAATGGAATAGTTCAATTGTGAGTTTAAACAAATTAATTTTCAACAAAAAAAAGTTTCAACAATAGTTAAATTTTCAAGTAAAAATTGCTCAAGTTAGAACATTTAAAATTCCAGTTGATGAGTTTGGAATATTCCATTTTTTAATTAGGTATTTAACTTTGTAAATTTAAACTAAAATGTATTAATCTTCTAATACTTATTTAAAAAATAATATATATTTTGTAACTGTTCCAATTTTATATTGGATAATGACTTCTGTCGGCAGTTTTCACATTTTCAACTTGCTTTAAAATGTTTCATCTTCAAATTTGTTTAAGAGTATTTATTTGTGATGGTCTGAACTTGGAACGTGTACCTTATTTATTCATTAATAATTTATTTAAGTGCTATAATTGCTTTAATTATTATTCAGTAATGGGTACAATTTCAAATATCGTATATTTAAAGAGAAAAGGGGAAAAGGGGGAAGGTTTTTGAGAATAGGGGGGGAAAGGGAAATTTCAAGAAAAAAGGGGAAACTAAGAAAAACAGGAGAAGACTGCACTAAATTTAAATCACAATTCAACGTTTGTCTCATCTTAAAATAGTGATTTCGATTTTGTATTTGATATATTATTACGATGTTTAAACTATTTTTTATTTATATATCAGTTATGTAAATGAATGTTGCGTTTTAAATAAAGTGAGATAATAATAAAATAAAATCAAAATTTCAAAACTTTCATTGGAAAATATTTTTTTAAGCCTTAATTTTCAATAATACAAAATATGTACTTTTTAAAAATTGTAATTCAATTCATCTTATAATAATATACATATAAATTACTAATAATATATTTACTGTGTGAGTTAATACTTCTAAGCAAACTATTTTTCCCAAGCTCGTTACAAAATATTAGAAATCATCAGTAAGAGATTAATTTAAAAAATGTTAAGTAATTATTTATTATAATTTCTCAGCTGGCCACGTTTTTCTCAGAGAAACCGCTTGACCGAGAGTTTGTCAGAAAAATCTAAGCGGTTCCGTAGCTCACTTGACTAACACTTGCGCTAGATTTAGGTTTTAGGACAGGTTTTAGGTAGTTAGGTAGGGTTCGATTCCCCAGCGGGGGCGATTTTTCAAAGCGTTTGAGCGTGCGATCATATGTGTAATCTCTGTGCGTGTAATTGTGTAAGAATAATCGTAAATTAAGTGCAGTAATAATCATATATAAAATAATTTTTTCCTTTTCAAATCGATCGACGGTTCACATCATTTTTGTTGTCGAAAGTTTCGAGCGAATCTATTTATAAATCGTGTATAGAATGCGTGCAGAGTATATATACATATACATATATGCGTTACAATGCGAAATCGGCAAAGTTACTCTTCACAGAAGTAAGGCATACTACACGAAATAGTAACTCTTATTCTCCTGAGTGTGGACGGTTACCAACTGGTGCAGTGCATCCTACTATTTGAAATTGTTCAACCTACTCTTTTAAGAAGTCAGTTTAAATAACCTGAATGCGAAATAGTAATTTTAACAAAATTCACCGACGAAAAGCTGCGGTTCAATTTAAAATAGTTAGAGCTGCTGGTTCACAGAGTTTTTTTAAAGATCCACTTTTTTCCGTGTACGAGCTAGCGTTATTCATTTTAAAGCAACAAAAGTGATTTTCAAATCCAAACACGCACGCAAGTCTGTAAGTTGTACCTTTTTAGTCAAGAAAATTTTCAAAACAAAAAAATTCAAAAGCGAAAATGTGGAATAAGTAAGAAAAAATTATTATTTTCCTTAAAAATTAGTTGGAGAATTTTTATTAAATTATTTTCAATGATGTATTAAAGGGGATAATTTTATACATATACAAATTTAGCACATGCATTTTCAATACATTGATAAAATAAAAACAACAAAAAATTAATAAAGAAAACAAAACTCAAATCGGGGACCTCTAAATCATACCAGATTTTTAATTTTTTTCAATTTGTTTACTAGAAAGATACAATTCTGAGGCTAGTGTGCTTGTTTAGATTCAGAAATAATTTTTTATAAATCACTTTAATAGACACGATAGTTGAAGAATCTTTAACCAAGAGAATGAATTTTTGACAAATTCGTTCAACATGCAACCCAGTAGTTGATTTTTCAATAAAAAAGATCAATTATCAACAAAAAATGTAAAAGTTCATATTTCAATCAAAAAATATTTTTATTTTTAATCGCAAACAGTTGAATTCAAACAAAAATTTTTATTTTCAACCAAGAAAATTAATTTTCCTCCAATGAAGACAAATTGATCTGATCAGTAACGTCCACTGACCAAATCAGTAATTTTGATTGGTCTAAGCTGTAATTTTCATAAAACAATTATCTCTCAAATATTAATTTCTGATCACAGCCCTCTGATCACTTTTGAATTTAATCAACTGCAAATCAAATTTTGAACTCCTAAAGCGAAACTATAAGCTTTTTGAACCAAAATTAACATTCCATCGTGCAGCGTAATTGAGAAATGTACATATAGAAAATTAAATTAAATGTTTTTTCTGATAAAGAATTTTTACAAGCGGTATATTAGCGTGTTCAATGAAAATCAAAATTTTCGAATTTTTCAAAAGTTTTTTCTATATTAAACAAAAAATTATTAGAGGTTTGGTATGAGAGGAGAAGGTATGAGTTTTATATAAAATTGGACTTCCTCGGTTTTCATCAAACCTTATTTTTTATTAGACATATAGTGTTTATTATGATCCTGATAACACTTTCTTTCAATTTTCTATAAAAAATATGCGCGAAATTTAAAAAAAATTTAACATGAAAAATTATTCACATCAAAAAGATTTACAAATTACTCTGCTAACATTTTTTGATAAGATGTATAGTTTTTGTTTCAATCCTGATAAAGTTTTTTTTTCTAAATAAAAAATTCCATTTTCTGAAATAACTATTCGGGGACAAAAAAAATGTTAGGGACAAATATTGTTCATCCCAAAAAGATCTATCAATATACTTGAGTTCATTTTTTGATAATTTATATACTTGTCGTTTTGATGGCGATAATGCTTTTTTTCAAATTACCATTTTCCAAAAAAAAAACTATGCGTGAAACGGAAAAAATGTTAAGAACCAAAATTAATTATTTCCAAAAGATTTATAAATTTACTGCATACCAGTTGTTGATAAGATGTATAGTTTTTTTAATCTTAATGACACTTGAAAAAATATAATAAAAAATTCAATTTTCTAGAAAAATGATGCGAGATACGAAAAAAATGTTGAGAACAGTGAATATTCATCTCAAAAGGATCTATAAATTGAATTAATACTATTTTTTTATATGTAAATATAATGCTTTGAAATTTTTCTTTTCCGTGAAATTACTTTAGGTTTATCAGAGAATTAGCCGTGATTTCCCCATGGAAAAAAATATTTTCAAGAACATTATTATATTGAATTTAAAGATTGAAATTCGAAATTTAATCAAAAATAGATTATTTTTCAACTAACTTGATAATCATTAACAAGTAGATTAATTGTATACCAAAACGACAAATTTTCAACCAAATAGTTTAATTTTGAACTAAAAAAGATCGATTTTCAAAAAAAAATTTCAAAAAGATAGTTAAATTTACTTACTTTTTTCCATCTAATGTTATTTACTTCCATAAACGTTACCAAAAAAAATTCCGTACATTCACATGGTTTTGCCGTAACACCCTTCAACTATAAGAGCGGTTTTTTCTTATTAAATAAAACCAATTTTATGGCACATTTGTATTTATATTACGAAAACATAAAAATATTTTATTTAAATGTAATGTATCGTAATAGACGAATAGTTTTTGTTTTATTCGTTTAAGCATTTTTATTAAATTAAATTTTCCAGGAAAACGAAGTAAGAAACTAAAAAAATGTATCATGAAAAATTATTCTCGTCAAATAGATTTATAAATTTACCTGATACAATTTTTTTATAAGATGTATAGTTTTTGTTTTGATCGTGATGAAGTTTTCTTTAAAAGAAAAAATTCAATTTTTCAGAATTATCATTTATGAGTTTCAATAATTTTTTTACAGTTTATTTTAAAGCTCACGCCTAAATCATTTTTCTAAATAAAAAAAGCATATAACATTTTAATTTTCATCGAAAATGCCATTATGATGATTTTCAAGCCTTTTTGTTGTTGACGAAAATGTCTAAAACTCTCTCAAAAAATTTGTTTCAAATTTTGAAAATGATCAATATTTTTATTATATATTATTATTTATTATATATTATATTTCAATAAAAAAAAAATTTTCTTACTTTTTCCCGTCTAATGTTATTTACTTCCATAAACGTTACCAAAAAAAATTCCGTTCTGCCGTAACACTCTTCAAACATATGAGCGGTTTTTTTCTTATTAAATAAAACCAATTTTATGGCACATTTGTATTTATATTACGAAAACATAAAAATATTTTATTTAAATGTAATGTATCGTAATAGACGAATAGTTTTTGTTTTATTCGTAATAGCATTTTTATTAAATTAAATTTTCCAGAAAAACGAAGTAAGAAACTAAAAAAATTTATCATGAAAAATTAATCTCGTCAAACAGATTTATAAATTTACCTGATACAATTTTTTTTATAAGATGTATAGTTTTTGTTTTGATCGTGATGAAGTTTTTTTTTAAATAAAAAATTCAATTTTTCAGATTTATCATTTTTGAGTGTCAATAACTTTTTTACTGTTGATTTTAAAGCTCACGCATAAATCATTTTTGTAAATGAAAAAAGCTTATAACTTTTCAATTTTCATCGCAAATGAAAATGCCATTATGATAATTTGCAAGCCTTTTTGTTGTTGACAACAATGTTTAAAACTCTCTCAAAAAATTTGTTTCAAATTTTGAAAATGATCAATATTTTTATTACATATTATGATTTATTATATATTATATTTCGATGAAAAAAATTTTTTCTTACTTTTTTCCGTCTAATGTTATTTACTTCTGTAAACGCTACCAAAAAAAATTCCGTACACTCACATGGGTCTGCCGTAACACCCTTCAACTATAAGAGCGGTTTTTTCTTATTAAATAAAACCAATTTTATGGCACATTTGTATTTATATTACGAAAACATGAAAATATTTTATTTAAATGTAATGTATCGTAATAGACGTATAGTTTTTGTTTCAATCGTGATAGCATTGTTATTAAATTCAATTTTTCAGGAAAACAAAGTGAGAAACGAAAAAAAATTATCATGAAAAATTATTCTGGTCAAAAAGATTTATAAATTTACCTGATACCGTTTTTTGATGAGATGTGTAGTTTTTGTTTTAATCGTGATGAAGTTTTTTTTTAAATAAAAAATTCCATTTTTCAGAATTATCATTTTTGAGTGTCAATATTTTTTTTTACTGTTGGTTTTAAAGCTCACGCATAAATCATTTTTGTAAATAAAAAAGCATATAACATTTAAATTTGTATCGAAAATGAAAATGTCATTATGATGATTTGCAAGCCTTTTTGTTGTTGACAAAAATGTCTAAAACTCTCTCAAAAAATTTGTTTCAAATTTTGAAAATTATCAATATTTTTATTATATATTATTATTTATTATAGATTATATTTCAATAAAAAAAATTTCGTCTTACTTTTTTCCGTCTAATGTTATTCACTTCCATAAACGTTACCAAAAAAAAATTGCGTACACTCACATGGTTCTGCCGTAACACCCTTCAACTATAAGAGCGGTTTTTTCTTATTAAATAAAACCAATTTTATGGCACATTTGTATTTATATTACGAAAACATGAAAATATTTTATTTAAATGTAATATATCGTAATAGACGAATAGTTTTTGTTTTATTTGTAATAGCATTTTTATTAAATTCAATTTTCCAGAAAAACGAAAAAAATTTATCATGAAAAATTATTCTCGTCGAACAGATTTATAAATTTACCTGATACATTTTTTTAATAAGATGTATAGTTTTTGCTTTGACCGTGATGAAGTTTTGCTTGTAAATAAAAAATTCCATTTTTCAGAATTATGATGATTTGCACGCCTTTTTGGTGTTGACAAAAATCTCTAAAACTCTCTCAAAAAATTTGCTTCAAATTTTGAAAATGATCAATCCTTTTGAATTTTGGTCTAATGAAAAAATGTAATTGGGATAGTTTTGAAATGCAATTGAAATCTAGTTGAAATTTCGATTAAAATTTCCTAATCTATCAGAAAAATAGTTTTTTCTATTTTTTGAAAATTTTCAAAATGTTGAAAAAGTAGATAAATTTTTTTAATTTTCATCGAAATTAAAAATGCCATTAGAATAACTTGTCAGTCTTTATTCACAAACCAGAATATTTGACAAAAATTTCTCCAAATTTCAAAAAAAAAATTTATTTTGAAAATGTTACAAGTACAAATCTTACAAAGTGTACTCGAGTCAAAAAATATAAAATAAATATTTTTTTTTAATGCTAATTTGAGTCAACTTATATTTTATGCATCAGATAGTATGAGATTATTATGAGTTGATATTGTAATTACTACAGATAGGTCTATCAATTCTACAGTAATATCAGTCTGCAAAGCAGACCTTAGTCATTATGATCTACGGAGAGGTACTTAAACAAAATACGAGTTGAGACTAAATGCTAAGTTTTAAAACTACAAAAATGAAACTCGTGTCCTTATATTTTAAAACTAGTTCTATGATTCAAAGGAAGACTCTTGGTTCGTATCATTTTCTTTGAGGGTGATCTCTTTTTGAATGAAGGAATCATCTTGGCTATGTCAAATTTGTGATGAGTGTCGGGAATCTTGAAGGTTGATTGTCGAACTTGTTCCTTAGGTTTAGGTTTGAAGCTTGTCTTGAGAGCTGATGTTGTTAGCCAGCCTTTGTACAAGCGACGTCTTTGCCTACGAAGATGATGTCTTGCACGTCGTCTTAACTGATTATCTGACTGGCAAATTGATAGCCAGTTACGAGATACCTGAGCAGCATTCAAAATTGACTTGCTGTCCAGGTGTCGTAGTATCAATTGGCCAATTTCTAAGGGAAGATCACTGATGATGTCATTTTTGTTTTGACTAACGCCGAAGAAGCGTATCAGTTTTCTGAAGTATTCCATCTATGCAGTAGGAGCGAACAGTTGGAAGTGAGTGGTGAGTGAAGACCCCGGAGGTTTTCATACACCCTACCCAGCGGGGTGCTGTTCAACTTCCGGAAACCAACCAATTAGAGCAAGGCTCCCGGCTGGGCAGGGTGTATAAAAGCTCTCTGGGTCCGCAGTCACAACTCACTTCCAACTGTTCGCTCCTACTACATAGATGGAATACTTCAGACTCACTTTTGAATGCTGCTCAGGTATCTCGTAAGTGGCTATCAATTTGCCAGTCAGATAATCAGTTGAGACGACGTGCAAGACATCATGTCTGTAGGCAAAAACGTCGCTTGTACAAAGGCTGGCTGACAACATCAGCTCTCAAGACAAGCTTCAAACCTAAACCTAAAGACCAAGTTCGGCAACCAACCTTCAAGATCCCCGACACTCATCACAAATTTGACATAGCCAAGATGATTCCTTCATTCAAAAAGAGAAGACCCTCAAAGAAAATGATACGAACCAAGAGTCTTCCTTTGAATCATAGAATTAGTCTTAGAATATAAGGACACTAGTTTCTGTTTTGATAATGACTAAGGTCTGCTTTGCAGACTGCTATTACTGTAGAATTGATAGACCTATCTGGGGTAGTTACAATATCGACTCATAGTAATCTCATACTATCTGCATAAAATATAAGTTGACTTAAATTAACATTAGCATTAACAAAATATATTTACTTTTATAGTTTTTGACTCAAGTATACTTTGTAAGATTAGTGCTTGTAACATTTTCAAAATTAAATTTTTTTTCAAGATTTGGAGAAATTTTTGTCAAATATTCTGGATTGTGAAAAAAGACTTGCAAGTTATTCTAATGGCATTTTTAATTTCGATGAAAATTAAAAAAAAAATTATTTTTCCACATTTTTATCCAAATTTTCACTATACATCAAATGCATTTCAAAACTATCTCCATGAAATTTTTTGATTAAACCAAAATTCAAGAAGATTGATCATTTTTTAAATTTGAAACAAATTTTTTGAAAGAGTTTCAGACATTTTTGTCAAATTTTCTGGTACAGGACAAATAAAGGTAAAAGTACGCTGTCATAGGACCTCGTAGGAATCTCGCAGAATTAATGAAACGGTTACCTTGGATTTGACCTTGAACCCCATTTTCAAGGTCTTTTTAAGGTCACATGGCTTGCAAACTATAACAATAGAATTTTTAATTTCGATGAAAATTAAAAAATTATATGCGTTTTTTATTTACAAAAATGATTTAGGCGTGAGCTCTAAAATCTACAGTAAAAAAATTATTCACAGTCAAAAATGAAAATGCTGAAACATGGAATTTTTTATTAAAAAAAAAAACTTCATCACGATTAAAAGAAAAACTATCCATCATATCAAAAAACGGTATCAGGTAAATTTGTGAATCTTTTTGACAAAAATAATTTTTCATGATAAATTTTTTTTGTTTCTCACTTAGCTTTCCAGGAAAATTGAATTTAATAAAAATGCTATTACGACTGAAACAAAAACTATACGTCTATTACGATACATTACATTGAAATAAAATATTTTTATGTTTTTCGTAATATAAATACAATTGTGCCATAAAATTGGTTTTATTTTATGAGAAAAAAACCGCACTTATAGTTGAAGGGTGTTACGGCAGAACTATGTGAGTGTATGGAATTTTCTTTTGGTAATAACGTTTATGGAAGTAAATAACATTAGACGGAAGAAAGTAAGAACAAATTTTTTTCGTCGAAATATAACATTTTAAAAAGTGACGAAAATGCAATTTTGTTAATTTGTACCTAAAGTTGTAAAAAAATGTTTTTCGTTTTTTTAATGCTCATTTTAATAAAATAAGGAAACATATACATATTCTTAAATTTCAAACAAAATTTCTGTTCTATTTTTTACGGATCCTGAAACATGAGAAATTTTTCACAAGATTCATCAAATCTGCTCAAGAGAATTCGTAAAAAGTTGACTACATTTTTTTGTTCATTTTTTTGGGTCAAAGTTTATGGATCTGAATAACCTTAGATGGAAATAAAGTAAGAAAAAGTTTGTTCGTCGAGATATGTATGTATGTATGTATGTATATATATATATATATATAAATATGTATATATATATATATATATACCATTAAGCCATTTCCCTTTCAGGGTAGGCGTGACACTACCCGATTCGGGTAGTGTTTCTAGGTGGATAATTTCTTGTAGTAAAAAATGACGATATATGCACGTTCATTTATACCTAATTTCACGCTCTTTTTAAAAAACTAAAGAAACAAATTAACAAAATTGCGTTTTTTGTAATTCTATGAAACATTATATTTCGATCTTTTCCAAAAAATATATATCACTTTTTTCGGGCACCTTTGGTCGAATAAATTAGTTTAAAGTTTTCGTAGTTACATTTTTTGGTAGTGAGTAATAATACATAATTAAAAAATAAAAAAGAATTGTGCTTAAGTTAGAACTTTTTTGAAATTTGCAAAACAACCGGTTTTTTGGATTGTGTTACCTGCATATATTTCACTCAATTTAAACATTCAATCGTTCTTAAAATTTTTCAGTCTGACTCATAGGAACATGCCATTCTCCAGATATAATCCAAATTTTTTTTTCGTTTTGCGCAAGATCTAAAAATTGTTCAAAAAGGGTCAAAATCACAATTTAGAAACCAGGAAAAATTTTTTTTAGGATAATAAATAATGGAATGTTCGTATGATTCAAGATGAAGAAATTTCCAGCAGGGAACGTTTCATTTTAAAAAACATGTGCAGCTAACACAATCCAACAAACTTTTTTTGTTGCACACAAAAGAGTTCCAACTTGAAAGCCAATTTCTTTTTTAATTTTATATTATTATTCGTTACCAAAAACTCTACCTAAAAAAATTCAGCATAATTTGTTGGCTCATGGCATTTTTTTTTAATTTTCCAAAATTTGAATTTTCGAATCCATACACAGAACACAAGGTATTATCCGATCGAATTAGAATTGGGAGGGCTTACTACTATATATGTTAGGCTAAAACAACTTTTACACACTATTAGAATCCGCTACTCTGAAAAAGTTGTTTTTCCGCTGACTGTTTTTTATAACTCTTTTTTATAACCTTAACATGTATGAGTGAAACACCAAAAAAATGTTAGGATACAATAAGAAGGCTCAAAAGTAAAAATTTACGATTTTTCAAAACCTGAAAAAAATGATTTTGTCATAAAATCATAGGAAAACTAATAGCGCAAAAACAAGTAGTTTGTAAAAAAACTGGGTAAATTTAGACGAGGAATCCAACGGTGACCTTGGATTTGACTTTGAACCACATTTTCAAGGTCATTTTGAGGTGAGCCTTGTTTTTTTAAAAATGGGAACCCCTATTTTTGGTGCCAGAATCGAAAAGAGCGGGAAATTTGACGTTCGGGTATGTGTTTCGGACAAGGGTTGACGTGACCTCTACAGGTCAAATAAAGGTCAAAGTACGCTGTCATAGGACCTCGTAGGAATCTCCCAGAATTAGTGAAAAAATTAACCAAGGTCATATCCTGGGTAACTTTCACCGAGGAATCCAACGGTGACCTTGGATTTGACTTCGAACCTCATTTTCTAGGTCATGTTGAGGTGAACCTTGTTTTTTAAAAATGGTAACCCCTATTTTTGGCGCCAGAATCGAAAGGAGCGAAAAATGTTACGTTCAGGAATGTGTTTAGGTCTAAGCTTAACTCTACAGTTTAGGGTGACCTCCACAGGTCAAATAAAGGTCAAGGTACGCTGCCATAGGACCTCGTAGGAATCTCGCAGAATTAATTAAACGGTGACCTTGGATTTGACCTTGAACCCCATTTTCAAGGCCATTTCAAGGTCACTTTCGCTAGGTTGATTAGGCTCAGATTTTGAATATTGATGTTGAAGTCAATGTAATACCACCGTTGGATTCCTCGTTGCAACGTACCCAGCGTATGACCTTGAGTAATTTTTTCCACTAATTTTGCCAGATTCCTACGAGGTCCTATGAAAGCGTACTTTGGCCTTCATTTGACCTGTAGAGGTTACGTTAACGCTTGACCTGAATACATACTCGAACGTGAAATTTCCCGCTCTCTTCGATTCTGGCACCAAAAATAGAGGTTCCCTTTTAAAGAAACAAAGGGTGGTAAACAAACTTTTTAATTTTTTTCTCAAATGGCACCTCTATAAATTATTTCTTTTGGTGTTCTTTTGCTCCCCCAAGTGAGTTCATTACAAAAAAATGCTCATTTTATTTAAATAATTATTGCTAACGGATTTTTTCACTTCGACAGGCATACAATGTACTTTTCTTACTCAAATAATACAGTGAGATTTTAGGCAGATTTTTCAAGAAAATGTAGCTTTTATTTTCAAAAATTCATTCGGGCGTCCCATAAATATTTACACATATTTGAACAAATGTAAAAAATTGCTTAAACAATTCAGAAATCAAATTTTAATTTACCAAAATGGTACACATTATTTAATAATAAACAAAAAAAATTGTTTCAGATGTTGCAAAGTATGTGCGCGAGTCGAAGGAGAGCCTTGTGGTGGACTTTTCGGGTTTTCCGGCAGTTGTGCGATAGGTTTACAATGCATAATCAAGAATTTATTACACCATGCTCGAGAAGTCGACGAAGGAATCTGTACAAGTAAGTGCACATAGATTTATTCCAAACAATTTCATTGGCTTGCCAATGAAATATGTTTTTGTACGTAGAAAATAAGGAAACACGTATTTTTTAAAAATAAAATAGCAACATCTTGACATTTTTTATAAATATTCAAAAATTTTCAGCGCAAAGTAAGTTTTTTTGCAAATTTTACTTTAAAACCCGTGCCATTTTGGAAAATTTTGAGATGCTGATGTTTTTATTCTTTCAATTTATTCAGTTTATTTATTTTTTTAAATCTTGCCCTTTTAGCAGTTTTTTTTCTTTTTTCTTCTTGTTCCAGTTTGTCAAGTTAGTAGGTAAGATAGGAGAGTTATAATTATAGATTCCCGTTACCGACATGTTACCGATATCAAGAATATTTGATATCTGAAGTGGTTCGTGTCCATGCTAAGTTTCTAGAATATTCTTGAAGTACACTTGTACACCTGTATCTTGTGCGCGTTAAATAAATAAATAAATAAATAAAGAATTTTGTTATTAAATGTATTATCTATAAGGAAGAAATAAATCATCCTTCTTTTTCTCGTACCTATACTAATTGAGATAATAAATAACCTTGAAGATGTTTACGCAATATTCGTTACTCACAATTGCGTCATATCATTTTATGACGTCATCGGTAATCTAAGAGAATACTGACTATGCTAGAAACTGAGCACGTACACGAACCACTTCAGCTATGAAATATTCTTAATGATGGTAACATTTCGGTAACAGGAATCTTTAATTATAACTCTCTTTACTTAATAACTAGCTTGACAAAGTGGAACAAGATTAAATAATTCTAGAACAATCTTCAAAATCTTAAAAATGGTTAAAAAGGCAATATTTCGACAAAAAGATCAAAAAAACTTTTTATCTTCTGAAAAACATAAAAATACCAAATGAGAAAATTGACCCGCTGGATGCAATAACCAGCCAGACGCTCGAAAACGCGTAAAAGTATTGTACGATCGTCTCAAAGAAAGAAAATTTTTTTCTTATTGTTATTTATTCTTATTATTAAAAATAAACTGTTGGCAAACAAAAATTCTAAGAGGAAATAGTTTCACTTGCTTATTATCTAGAATTCTACATTTTCAAAAAATTGATTTTTTGATTTTGAAAATTTTATTTCTTTGAGAAGATTGGACAATACTTTTACGCGTTTCGAGCGTCGGGCTGGTTATTGCACCATGGGCTCAATTATGGTAAGTAGAATATATTCAAACCTATTATTCCGAAAAATTTAAGAAAAAAGGTAAGGTTTTCGAGAAATTTTTCTTCTTGTTTATGAAAAATCTAAATGAGTTTACTATTTCTATTATTTTTAATTTTTTTTTCAGATTTTGAAAGTGTGCAGAAAGATTTTGAACAAAAGATTAAAAAAACTTTTTTCCTCCTGAAAAACATAAAAATACCAAATGAGAAAATTGACCCGCTGGATGCAATAACCAGCAAGACGCTCGAAAACGCGTAACAGATCGTAAAAGAAACGCGTCCGATCGTCTCAAAAAAAGAAAATTTTCAAAATCGAAAAATCAATTTTTTTAAAACGTAGAACTCTAGTTAATAAGCAAGTGAAACTTTTTCCTATTAGAATTTTTTTTGCCAAACGTTTATTTTTAATAATAAAAACGAAATATTGAAAAAAAGTTTCTCCCTGATTTAATTAAGTTTTAAAACTTGAATAGTTTTAACTCGGCCAAATATTATTGAAATGTGTTCATATTTGTAGGACGTATTCAAAATACTCTAGCGATGTCTAGGAAATCATGGAAAAGTTAACAATCGCTTATTGTTTAATAATATTTAATTGTAAAATGAGGTCAATCGATAGTTGTGTTTTCTTGGTTTCGCCGGTAAAAAGTATCTAGGTAACTTCGACTTTCAAACAACTTACAGTGAGAGATTTGCTCAGCAATGTTGAATGAAGTTTTTTGGAAAATCTCATATCAAATCGTTTAAAATTTCCTGAGATATTCATATTTGGAAAAAGTACTCGACGTCTACCCGCGCTTTTAGCTAATGCGTCGCGAGGACTGCTCTGTCAGGAAGCGTTCTCGAGGTTCAGTCTGCGCGGGCAAAAGTCGAGTACTTTTTCCAAATCTGGATATCTCAGTGAATTTTCAACGAATACATATGAGATTTTTCAAAAAACTTCATTCAACACTGCTGAACAAATCACTCACTGGAAGTTGTTTAAAAGTCGATGTTACCTAGATACTTTTTACCGGCGAAACCAAGAAAACACAATTATCAATTGACCTCATTTTACAATTAAATATTATTAAACAATAAGCGATTGTCAAATTTTTCATGATTTCCTAGGAATCGCTAGAGTATTTTGAATACGTCTTACAAATGTGAACTCATTAAAATAATATTTGGCCGAGTTAGAACGATTTAAGTTTTGAAACTTAATTAAATCAGGGAGAAACTTTTTTTCAATATCTCGCTTTTATTATTAAAAATAAACTTTCGGCAAAAAAAATTCTAAGAGGAAATAGTTTCACTCGCTTATTATCTAGAATGCTACATTTTCAGAAAATTGATTTTTTGATTTTGAAAATTTTATTTCTTTGAGAAGATTGGACAATGCTTTTACGTGTTTTCGAGCGTCGGGCTAATTATTGCACCATGGGCTCAATTATGATAAGTGGAATATATTCATACCTATTATTCCGAAAAATTTCAGAAAAAAGGTAAGGTTTTCGAGAAATTTTTTTTCTTGTTTATGAAAAATCTAAATGAGTTTACTATTTCTATTATTTTTATTTTTTTTTTATATTTTGAAAGTGTGCAAAAAACTGGATGAATTGAAAGAATAAAAACCTTCGTATCTCAAAAATTAGATAAATGGCATAGTTTTGGAAGTATAATTTGCAAGAAACTCATTTTACCTTTGAAATAAAAAAATATTCGTAAAAATTTAAAAATGGTAATTAAAAAAATACGCGTTACCTTATTTTCTACGTAAATAATCATATTATTTCATTGGCATGTCATTTTACTTTGCACTTCAATTTATTGGAATACTAGCCCGTACATTCAAAGTGCATATGAATGATAATCTGTTTATAATTATAGAATTTGTGGCGTATGTGAAATAATTAATAAACAGTCGAGATAAATATTATCATACGTCAGCACATATAAAAATATATGAGATTATGATTTTAATACTTCACTAACATTTGCTTTTGCGGCCAAATACGAATATACATACCTAGGGTGCACACAGTTTCCCCTATTCCCCTGTGTGTACCCTTTTTCATATTCTCTTTTTCACCTATTCTCGAAAAACTTCCCATTTTTCCTATAAATACACGAAATTTGAAAATACGATCGTTCGTTTTATATCTACGAAATTGTTCTATTCAAAACTAGAATATGCTACCGCGAGTATAGAAAGCTTTTTTTTTAACTTACACAATTATCTATTACAATAATTTAACTTTTTTAAATTCAACTAATTTTAAACTAAAAGATTTAGGATTTGAATAAAACTTTAAGGGTGAAATAATTTTTCGTTGAATCTATACAAATTAAGTATTTTTGAAATTAACTATTATAATAAAGTACAATGATCTGTCTGTCCAGATCAAGGTCCTTCAAACGAGGCGGTTTTTAGAATAATACAAAATACGGCTACAAGGATGAATTGATTGATGTAATTTTTCTACCACATAATCTAAAGACTTATACATGTGCATGACTAGAGCTCTTTTTTCAAAAAATAATCTTGTTTTTTTTTTGTTAATTGAAAATATGCTGAATTTTCTGCGCCTGGAAACGGGCAACGCGCCACTGGGAGTGTACTCGTGGAGACCGACAACAGGCGCTTACCGTTTCAAAGTGCGTTTCAATTAACAAAAAAAAAAAACATTTTTCGAAAAAAGGGCTCTAGTCATGCACATGTATAAGCCCTCAGATTGGGTGGTAAAAATATTACATAAAACAATTCATCCTTGTAGCCGTATTTTGTCTTATTTTAAAAGCCGACTCGTTTGAAGCACCTTAACCGTAAAAGAAAAATTGTCACAGGCCCATACCCAGTGAAGTGGCGTCATCTGGCCTTATATGTACTCATACTATCAGCTTCTCATAGTTCGATAAATTTAAGCGTAGTTTTTAGTAGATGATAAATGTTTTTTCTTTTAATATAAATTCCATATAATATGCAATTAATGTGAAGAAAAAATGCTCTCTTTTACTTTTTCTTAAATGAAGGAATCTTAGTTTTTCTTTGAGACCAAAATAAAATCAAAAAATTATATTTTTTGTTTAGAAATTAGAACAATTTTTGAGTAAAAATTGTTTTATCCTTTAGTATTTAATTTGAAAATGTTCATAGTTAAGTTTTTTAGTTTTACTCTGTAAATTTACCAATTGAACGATTTTGATTTTGTTTTATTAGACAATTTCTAGACATTTTAAATTCAACAATTGTATATGCAAATTTGTCCAAATTGAAAAAATGTTAATGAGAGATTTTAAAAAATTTCTACTTAAAATTTAACAATATTTATGTAAACAGTTAAGGTCTCCAGATACGTAAAACATATTGGCATCCCTGAAAATATTAAAATTACGAAAGTAAGAGTCTTTTCAAACATTTCTTATTAACTAAAATTAATCATTCAAAAAATATAAATAAAATACGTAATAGGCAAAAATAATGTTTTAAAATCTTTTCAATTGTTTGAAGTGGAAACAACTAGTTGTTACTAATTAACTCTGTTAATAGGATCTCATCTTAATTTATTTGAGTTTAAAAATTTGTTAAATTTATTATTTAATATTTAACTTTATGTAAAACTTAGTCATTTGTTTCAGACTTAACATTGAAAAAAGTGTATTCTACATTTCTCTATTCGTTTGTTGAAATCTCTTTGATGATAATCGTTTAAAAAATTGTAATAATTTAAAAAAATATTTAGTGAATAATTTCGAGTTAAACTGTTACTTAATACATTCGGAATTTATATAAATTTAATAAATAAATATGAATTAATTCGGCCAGATTTTGTTGATATTCGTTATTCATGAAGTTTAATAATAGTTTCAACATTTTTATCTATATTTTTGATTTAAAAATTCGATTTCCAATTTATTGAAATTTATAACATTAATATCTACTTGGCTGTTTAAAAGAACAGTTTAAAAACTATGAAAGAATTAATAATAATCATATTGATAATAATAATATTGAAGAGTCTTCAATTGCAAATATTCAAAATAATGGAATAATTTGCAAATCCATATTTTTAAAATTGAATAATTTTTCATTGTAAGTCTTTAAAATTGCAAAAATTTGAATTGTCAAACCTTAAAATTGACAATTTCCTATTTACAATTAAAAGTTATAAAAATTTTATGTTTTAAAATTGAAAATTCTGCAATTTTAATGATTCACATGTGAAATTTCATCAATTTGGAGCATTTGAAATTGAAATTAAGCTACTTGGAGAAAAAAAGCCGTACATAAAGTACGTTACAAATTTTGATCATAAATTTGAACAGTTTCGACATCACTTTTATATTTCAGTTTAAAAATTTAACTATTCGGTAAAAAATTGATGAATTCCCACTTTTTGACTTTAAAATGTAACATTTTGGGTGACATTTTTTTCTTTATGGGTTAAAAAATATTTTGCAATTAAAAATTCAACTCATGTTTAAAATTAGTCTTTCGATTTGAAAACGTATCTCTTTTGGTATAAATTTCATCTTCTTCGTTAAAAATGGAACTACTTTGTTATTCCATAAGAAAGAGTAAGATTTTAGCACACACAGAAAAATATTTTTTATATATAATATGATAAAGGCTCGTCATTCTTACAAGGTTTCGCTAGAATTTATGTAAATATTCTTATCAATATTCAAGCAAATATATGTAGCTCAGAACGATTACCTTAATATAAAAGTAATTTTGGATGTAATAAATTGTACATAAGGTGACACATTTTAATCTATAAATCCAAATATCTTCTAAACTACCCCATCTACATAAAAAACGGTTCATAAAAAACTTGACCAGGATATAGGGGGCCATTTTTTAACTGTACCATTGATTTTGACCTTGAGGTCAATTTTTAAGGTCATTTCCAAGTCAAGACGATTTTTTAAAATGGAATCCCCTATTTTTGACTGCAGATCTGAATAGTGCGGAAAATTTTACGCCAAAAATGTACTACGTAAATCTTGTTTTTGTGTCCTTAGAGAAGTCAAAAATCAAGGTCAAATGTCCAAAAAACGATCAGATGCCCTTTTTCTGAATTTACGTGGTTTTCTGGGTAAAGCAAACGTTTAAGATGCTTTACAAAAGTCGATAAAATGTGAAAGTGTGAACCACCTTCACCACCTTGTCAGCCTCTACCTTCAGGTCAATTTTCAAGGTCATTTAAAGGTCACGACGATTTAAAAAAATAGAAATCCCTATTTCAGACTGCGGACTCGTGAAGAACGGGAAATTGTACGTGAAAATTGGTATCTTAAAATCTTTCATTCTGACATGCAGAAGGTCATATAAAGGTCAGTTATTTAAAAACTGCTTAGAAGCTTTTTTTCATTTACTTGTTTTCTGAGCAATCTCAACGTTGAAGGTGCCTTTAAGAAGTACAAGATAAGTTGCTCAAATTTCGACGACCTTGACTAAATTGATCTTCAAGTGTATTTTCAAGGTTTATTAAGGTCTACGTCACCTTGGTCACCTTGGAAATACACTTGAAGGTCAAGTTAGTCAAGGTCATCGAAATATGTGCAACTTATCTTGTACTTGTTAAAGGCACCTTCAACGTTGAGATTGCTCAGAAAGCCAGTAAATTGAAAAAAAAGCTACCAAGCGCGTTTTAAATAATTGACCTTGATATGTCCTTCCACAGGTCAAAATGAAAGTTGTTGAAATACCAATTTTCACGTACAATTTCCCGTTCTTTACGAGTCCGCAGTCTAAAATAGGGAATTCTGTTTCAAAAAATCGTCTTGACATTTAAATGACCTTGAAAATTGACCAGAAGGTCGAGGCTGACAAGGTGGTCAAGGTGGTTCACACTTTTACATTTTATCGACTTTCTTAAAGCATCTTAAACGTTTGCTTTACCCAGAAAACCACGTCAATGCAAAAAAAGGGCATTCAATCGTTTTTTGGACATTTGACATTGATTTTTGACCTTTACAAGCATGGGGGTTTCCATTTTAAAAAATCTTCTTGACCTTGAAATGTCCTTGAAAATTGACCTTAAGGTCAAAATCAATGGTACAGTTAAAAAATGGCCTTCTATGTCCTCGTCAACTTTTGTATGAACTTTTGTATGTAGATGGGGTAGTTTAGAAGATATTTGAATTTATAGATTAAAATGGGTCACCCGTATACTGTAAATCTGTAAGCAGGTTGATGAAATACAAATATTTAAAAAAAATATGCTCCTCGTTTCCAAACCATCGTACAAAGAATGAAATAATTTAGATGGACGAATGAGATAGCGACCTTTATATGTATATGGAATATTTTGATGAATATTTATTAGTTACACTACGATAAAGAATTTCTTCATCAGTTTCTTCGAGTTAGAAAAAAATTAGGCTCTTTGGTCCACTGGTCATTGCTTGAGCGATAATTCATAATTCTATTGGTAAATATACAAAATTATACTAAACATTAATAATAATCTTGGAATTGATTCATGCAGATTCTCCACATTGAAGCTCCTATGTGTTCGCTCACTTATTGTGTTCTTTTGTTTTTTTCACTTTTTTGTAACCACACTGTTAGAAATGTTCCGAAAATTCTGACATTAGTATACTAAAGTAACTGAAATTTACGAAATCAGGTTGCTGAAAACGAAATTCAGTAAATTTTATAGTTAATTTAATTTAATTTAATTTAATTTTTTTAAATTTACTAAATTTTTATTAACGCTCAGGAACCGTATCTGAAAATTACAAATAGTTTTCTAAAATTCCTAAATGGTAACAGAAATATAAGTTATCGTGACCAAAAGAAGTGCGCAGTTAGCAACAGCGCACTCCTCGCTTCTCGATCGCGTTCGAAGTGGGTAAAGCATGGTGGTTGTGGTCATGGGCGTCAATGCACTGAAAAAAATTGTTTTAAATCATAACGATGCAGTGAACCTATTTTTTTCCTTATTGAATGATTTCAAGCGTGAAAAGGATTCGAAATTTGGAAAGACTTAGAAGCTTGGTTGATGAGCGAATTATCTTTGCAATAAAATAGTTACAAGATACTGCGATCTGCCTCGTAAATTAACTTCTAAAAAGGTACATCAGGACCGCAAGTGACTAGCAGCAGCTGCGTAAATTAATAATTAATCCAAGTTTCAAGTGAATGGTGAGTCCGCTCTTTACCTCAAATGACACCCTCTTGACTAGATAGGTTAAATCTGTAATTTTTAGTCGTTCCGTTGGTTCATTAATTTTAATATAAATTTGCAGTATAGGATGTCCAAAAAGTCTCGGGACGGCTAAATATTTCCTCAGGTAAGATATTTTTCAGTGCGGTCAAGGTCATTCTTGAAGGAACTTTCAACAAGGAATTCAATGGTGACCTTTATTTTGATCTTGACCACGACCTTCAGGGTCATTTCAAGGTCAAATTGATTTTTTTAAATGGGAACCTCTATTTTTGACCCCGGGAACTGAGAGATCGGAAAATTTCACGTCCAGATATGACCTTGACAAATCGAAAATTTGACCTGGAAAGGTCAGGGCAAGATCAAACAACGTGCAGCAGGATGACTCGACTGGCATGCATTTTTGAAGAAAATGTCCTAGTGAAGGTTCTCGTCATTGGCAAGGTCAAATTCAACAATCGATCGGGAGTATAAAATGCTACAACTCTTGCGTTGAACATTTTCTTCATAAATGCATGCTGGTCGAGTCATCCTGCTGTACGTTGTTTGACCTTGCCCTGACCTTTCCAGGTCAAATTTTTGATTTGTCAAGGTCATATCTGGACGTAAAATTTTTCGCTCTCTCAGTTCCAGGGGTCAAAAATAGAGGTTCCCATTTAAAAAAATCAATTTGACCTTGAAATGACCGTGAAGGTCATGGTCAAGATCAAAATAAAGGTCACCATTGAATTCCGTGTTGAAAGTTCCTTCAAGAATGATCTTGACCGCCCTGAAAAATATCTTACCTGAGGAAATATTTAGCCGTCCCGGGACTTTTTGGACACCCGGTA
Organism: Andricus curvator; assembly: GCA_932195095.1. Taxonomy (NCBI): domain Eukaryota; kingdom Metazoa; phylum Arthropoda; class Insecta; order Hymenoptera; family Cynipidae; genus Andricus; species Andricus curvator. The sequence continues at coordinate 200,403 of CAKNYM010052516.1, read as the reverse complement.
TATTTGTCTTAACAATATAAATTATAGTAAGACTATATTCACTCATATTTTATAACTATTTATATTGTGACGACAAATATAGAATACATATTTTATATTGAAATTAATAAACTGAAAAAAAATTTCAATCGTTAAAATTGAAGAATTTTCCATTGTAAGTCTTCAAAATTGAACTATTCCAAAACAATGTTCCTAAGTACATACCTTTAAAATATATTTCTCCAAAATTGAATAACTTGTGATTCCATATTTTCAAAATTCAAGAATTTGCAATTGTAACTCTTCAAAATTGCAGAACCTCAAATTGCAAATCTTTTCAAATTGAAAATTATTCAATTTTGAAAATTTACAATTAAAAATTAAAAAATTATTAATAATAACCTTATTCATAATATTGATAGTATGTAATATTTCATGATCATTTTAATTTCATAATTGAATAATAATTTATAATAATTCCATTATTTAATATTCTCACAATCCATATACTACGTTACTAATTTTAGGGGGGGGGGGGGGGGGACCCCCAAAAATACGGGGTGGGTACGAGAGGGGGTGGGGGCTGCAGTTGAAGTTACGTTAAAAAAAAAGTTCATTCTTTTTGGTTGAAAAGTCTACTATTATATTCCTGGTTCGGAATGCATCTATTTTGGTTAAAACTAATATTATTTGGTTAAAAATTTTATTATTTCGTTGAAAATGTAACGATTTTGTTAAAAAGTCATCTTTTTTGGTCAACAAATTCAACTTCTTTGTTGAAAGTTGAACTACTTTGTGCAAAATTAATTTTATTTATTGAAAATTCAACTATTTCGTTGAAAAATCGTTTATTTTTGGTTTAAAATTAATTTTTTCAACTGAAAATTTAACTATTACATTTCTAGTTGAAAATTTATCCTTTTCAGTTCGAAATTCAACTATTTGGTTGAAAATGTATCTTTTTCAGTTGAAAATTCATGTATTCTGTTGCAAATTCGTATTTTTTGGAAGAAAGCTAATCTTCTTAGATAAAAATTCACCTCTTTGGTTCAAAATTTAACACTTTTTGTTAAGAATTCATTTTTATATTGAAAATTCAACTACCTGGCTGCAAGTTGAACTAATTTGTTAAAAATACATTTTTTGGGGGGAAGATTCATCATTCTAGTAGAAAATTCACTTTTTATGGAAAATTAAACCAGGTTCTTTAAACTGAAAATATATTTATTCCAATTTTGATTGAAAAATTATATTTTTGAATGAAAATTAATTTTCTTGTTTAAAAATCCATCCGTTTTGGTTGAAAATGCAACTGTTTGGTTGAAACTTAACATGTTTTGTTTGACAGTTGACCTATTTTGCTGATAATCCGTCCTCTTCGGTTGAATTCAATTTTTTTTTTAAATATAAAATATTTTTGGTTTCAAATTTCAAGTATTACCGATTTCGTTGAGTATTCCTGTTTAAGGTTTAAAAATTCAACTGCTTCGTAGAAAATTCGTCTTTTTGGCTTGAAAATTCAAATATTTGGTTGAAAATTAAAAATTAAACTATCTGGTTGAACATGCACTTTTTGCTTAAAAATTCTTACTTTCGGGTTGAAAATTCAATTGTTTTGCAGAAAATACGTCTTTTTTAAAATTCATGTCTTCGTAAATTTGGTGAAAAATGCAACTGCTTGGATGAAAAATAATCTTTTTGGCTGAAAATTCAACTATTTTGTTGAAAATTGAACTATTTATTCAAAAAATTTACTACTTGGTAGAAAAAAAACTTTTTTGTGGAAAATTCTTTTTAGTTAAAACTTCAACTATTTGGTTGAAAATTCAACTATTTGGTTAAAAAATAAACTATTGATTTGAAAAATCAACTACCTGGTAAAATTCACGTATTTTGTTGAAAATTCTCCTCTTTGGGTAGAAAATTCATCTTCGTCTTTAAAAATTTATCTTTTTCACTGTACGTTCAACTATTTTCTTCAAAATTCGTCTTTTTTCGTTCAATTTTACTCGTATAAAATTTGTTTTTTGACGAAAAATTTTTTTTTCATTAAAAATATAATTATTCCATTTTTGGTTGAAAATTATCTTTTTAGTTAAAACTTTAACTATTCGGTTGAAAATGCAACTATTTTGGTAGAAAATTCAACTATTTGGTTAAAAATAAACTATTCATTTGAAAAATTAACTACTTGGTAGAAAATTAACTTTTTTGTTGAAAATTCATAGGGTCGGATGGAATATTCAACTGGTTTGTGGAAAATTTGTATTCTTGAATGGAAATTTTTTTTTTTTTAATTAATTTGTTCCGTTTTAGACTAAACTATATATTTTAAAACTTCGTGTTTTTTGGTGCAATTTAACTGGTAGAAAAATAGTTTTTGTTTTCTTGAAAATTAATTTTTTAAACTGAAAATGTAACTATTCTATTTTTGTTGAAATTTATATTTTTTTAGTTGAAAATTGATCTATTTGTTTGAAAATTCATCAGGATTTTTGGAGAACTTTAGGGAAGAAATTAAATTTTATTTCAAGGGTTATGAAGGACAACGAAATTTCAAATAATTTCAAGTTATCTTAAAAGATTTCAAATAATTTCAAGAGATTTCGTTTGAAAAAATGTTTGAACTCTTAGTATTAAAAAATTTGTTGTTGTGGATTTATTAGATGTGTACTTTATGTTTTTAATATTATTATAGAAAATGAGAATCCAGAAACGTGAATGCGCGCTTTGCTCTCATGCATTTTGTTTAAAGGGGTTTTTGAAAGAGAAATTTATATTCATGAAATTTCAAATCGAGGACTCCAAGGGACATCAAGGACTTCAAGGTACATTTGACACCTCAAGAGACTGCATGCGATTTCAAACACTTCAAGAGATTCAATGGGAATTCAATGGACTTTGAAGACTTCAACGTCATCAGGGGACTTCAATTGGACTTCAATAAAATTCAAGGTACTTCAAGGACTTCAAGGGACTTCGAGGACTCCAAGAACTCCAAGGGACTTCAAGGACTCCAAGGGACTTCATGGAACTTCAAACACTTCAAAAGATTCAATGGGACTTCAAGAGATTCAATGGGACTTCAATGAACTTTGAAGACTTCAACGTCGTCAGGGAACTTCAATGGGACTTTGAAGACTTCAATGGAATCCAAGGTACTTCAAGACACTTCATGGAACTTCAAACACTTCAAGAGATTCAATGGGACTTCAATGCACATTGAAGACTTCAACGTCGTCAGGGGACTTCAAAGACTTCAATGGAATTCAAGAAACTTCAAGGGACTTTAAAGAATTTAAGAGCAAGTGTACACCGGATTTCAACGGTGGTTAACCTGTCGATCAGATTACAAAATTTGAGGAAGTTTCGAAAAATCATAAAGAATACCTTTCATTGTCCCACTGAACTGTGCGTTTTCTTCTTTCTTATTTCTATTTTCCTTTTTTCTTTTCTATTTTCTTTCTTCTTCTCTTCTGAGACTTCTTTCTTCGATCTCATTGCGCGGAAACGATCCCAATCAGTAGCTCGGCCAACTACGAGTCCCATTAATGAGTAGAATTTGCTTTCCTTCAAGCTGTACTTGGAGCACAGTGAACCTTGAAAATTGGCAAGGCATACAAATATCGAACTATAATATACACTTGATTGTGGAACACATTTGATTATTTTACAAAATTGAGTATCCTTGAAGATTAAACTTTTTTTGTCTCTTTTCTTTTGAACCGTGTATTGTATCACGACGTCTCTGAGATATACTTGTGTAGAATGTTCCTCATGCTTCTTGGTGCAATGTCGTCTTTATCATAGAGTTGAGATAAAGTTTCTCTCTGTTAGAAGCAAAGGGATATAATAATCATCACACTTTTCAGCATATTATAGAAATTTAAAAAAAAAAGGAAGGAACATTTTTTACTCAAAGCTTCCAAAATTTTCATAATATCCTTAAAGTATATTTGAGAAACCTGTATTTGTCAAGAAATTTGTTGTAACAGTGAAACAACTTCGAAAATATGCCACTCACAAGGCGGGTTAGGTTGGTGTCCGGCGCCGATTTTTTTGTTACTTTGCAGGTGAAAAGAGGATCCCAGACTATGAAAAAAAATGAAAAAATTTGGGCAAACGTTCACATTTAGGTGTTGAAATCACCCCTTCTATATTTTTGAGTCTTTTGGTGTTTTAAAAAGTAACATTGTTTTTTATTTATTGTTTTTACACAACATTGTTCTAATTGATTAATTAATTACAATATTAGCGTGAGTTGTAAAAACACTTACCCCATAGAGTATCATAATTTAGAAAATATACCCCTAGAATGCTTCGCCATATGACATATAGTTTAAGATTTTGGACTTTGTTGCTGCAAACATCTTGTTTTGATATTAAATATCAATGAATAAGAAATATATTTATTAATATAACATTTCTGTAAGTAATGGATTAAAATATTTGGTATGGACAATCGATAATAATATAACTGATTTTTTGTTCACGATGGCACTTGTTCTTATATTAATAAACCCTTGTTATGTAAAAACCACCCCTAAAAAAACTTTTTATGTTTTGTTTAGCAGGCAATTTTAATGATGATACACATAACAGAACTGTTTACAGTATTTTTATTTAGGTTCAGGCATGTACATATTTCCGTTGAAAATTGCTCAGGGCTTTCGACTTACAATATATCTTCTACGAAATAAAAAATAAATGTGCCAAAAATAAATGAAAAGAACAAACAAAATATTGTATTTCACAAGTTGGGTGTGTGATATGATAAAGTTGTTATCATTTTGGCATTCGTAATAATAACTGCGCATATATAAAATTATCAGGCATGTATATGAGCCATTATCAGGCATGTATATAAAACGTTATCAGGCATGTATATAAACCGAAAGAAAAGAACATTTGTTCAGTTACAAATTTGCTTGTGTGACTATCGTGTAAAGTATTACCACATAAAATGATAATCAATCCGTTAAATATAATATCGTTATTGACAATAACGTTCAATGCGGAAAAACTCGGCATTCAGCCTTCACAAATAACACCTGAGGAAGTACATCTACACGATGTAATAGAGGATATTATAAGGAGAAATATGTTTGATTCCTCATTTATTATTAAAAACGTAGTTGACTTACAATTTGGTCATGGGGATAGTCAAATTGACATACAGCCGATTGAAGATGAAGAACAAGAAGAAGAAAACGATTATGGTGAAGTACCTAGTTGTTTATATCAAGAGGAGAAAGTCAATTTCGACTATAAAAAAGAAGCTGTTGACTGTTGGAATTCTGGAAAGAAAAAGCGTTTATCTTTTCCATCCGTTCATCAAAGGTTCAAGAAGCTTCGTTCAGAGCGGCAATTGAGAAGATGGGCTTTACAAAAGAAGCGTGAATTGGACATGCCATGGTTTAAAGCATCACGTTGGTGGGTATGGAAATTCAAGAAACTGCATAACGTTGTTTCGCGAAAAATCACAAAATTTATATCTGTGTTATCTTTACATGAAACTAGAGATATAGAACAAGAATGCGATGTTTTTAAAAACAATGTAAAATCAGAAATTCTGAGGTATGGGGAAAGCAAAATTTTCAATTCCGATCAAAGTGGCTTCAATTTGGAATTACATAGTGGAAGAACTTTGAGCTTTCAAGGAACAAAAACTGTGGAAAATGTTGTTCAATCGGTTTCCTCCACCACGCATAGCTATACAATTCAGCCAACCATATCTGCCGATGGAAGATTACTTTCACCCCTTCTTGTAGTTTTAAAAGAACCATCCGGACAATTTGGACCAAGAGTAAAAGAAGGACTTTTTAAGGCAAACAATATTTATTTGCAAGCATCTAAATCCGGTAAACTTCCTTCAGAATTGCTTCAAATGTGGCTTCAAGATGTATTACGAGCAATAAAGATATAGAGGGCGCGTGGGCTTTATTACGGGAT
>CAKNYM010052516.1:173849-194072 GCA_932195095.1 Andricus curvator | reverse complement strand
ATAACAATTTTGTGAGGCTCTTCACTTGGGGTGATCGCTAGAGAGATCGATCAACAACCTGGGTCGGAGCAGTGTTGCGGAGTAAACGTGTCATTTAAATAAATAACACGAGAATTCCAGATCAATCTAAAATATATATACCTAACACTTATATACCTATCCACCTCATACCTATATTCCTACCTACCTTATACCTTTATACCCATATGCACACTACTATTCTCCAACCGAGCAAGTCACGCCTACCCCGAAAGGGAAATGGCTTAATGGTATAATAATCAGGCATGTATACAAACCGAAAGAAAAGAACAATTGTTCAGTTACAAATTTGCTTGTGTTACTATCGTGTAAAGTATTACAACATAAAATGATAATCAATCCGTTAAATATAATATCGTTATTGACAATAACGTTTAATGCGGAAAAACTCGGCATTCAGCCTTCAGAAATAACACCTGAGGAAGTACATCTACACGATGTAATAGAGGATATTATAAGGAGAAATATGTTTGATTCCTCATTTATAATTGAAAATGTAGTTGACTTACAATTTGGTCATGGGGATAGTCAAATTGACATACAGCCGATTGAAGATGAAGAACAAAAAGAAGAAAACGATTATGGTGAAGTACCTAGTTGTTTATATTAAGAGGAGAAAGTCCATTTCGACTATAAAAAAGAAGCTGTTGACTATTGGAATTCTGGAAAGAAAAAGCGTTTATCTTTTGCATCCGTTCATCAAAGGTTCAAGAAGCTTCGTTCAGAGCGACAATTGAGAAGATGGCAAGAACAAGTCAAAAGTGGTGGTGACCGAGAAGATAAGCTATACAACGTTGCAAAATACACTTTCGACAATTTGAAGGAGGCTATTGATTCGAAGATGACAGTTCACGATATAGATCTTCGAAGATGGGCTTTACAAAAGAAGCGTGAATTGGACATGCCATGGTTTAAAGCATTACGTTGGTGGGTATGGAAATTCAAGAAACTGCATAACGTTGTTTCGCGAAAAATCACAAAATTTATATCTGTGTCATCTTTGCATGAAACTAGAGATATAGAATAAGAATGCGATGTTTTTAAAAACAATGTAAAATCAGAAATTCTGAGGTATGGGGAAAGCAACATTTTCAATTCCGATCAAAGTGGCTTCAATTTGGAATTACACAGTGGAAGGACTTTGAGCTTTCAAGGAACAAAAACTGTGGAAAATGTTGTTCAATCGGTTTCCTCCACCACGCATAGCTATACAATTCAGCCAACCATATCTGCCGATGGAAGATTACTTTCACCCCTTCTTGTAGTTCCAAAAGAACCATCCGGACAATTTGGACCAAGAGTAAAAGAAGGACTTTTTAAGGCAAACAATATTTATTTGCAAGCATCTAAATCCGGTAAACTTCCTTCAGAATTGCTTCAAATGTGGCTTCAAGATGTATTTTTCCCTAACGTAGGAGAAAATTCTGTGTTATTATTAGCTTCTTGGAGTGGCCAGTGTGAACGAACCGTGTAAACAGCAATACAAGAAGGTAAGACCCTTTTACTAAAAACCATTCCAAAAGCACAACTGGGAGAATTCAGCCCTTGGACGTGTTTGGCTTTAGGATTTGGAAGAATTTCGCACGAAAAATCTCTGACGCTACTATTCTTTTGAGATCTGATATTAACTTGCATATTAGGAATAACATTATAAAATTACATTCCCTTACACATAATCAAATGTCTTCACCTAGATTTATTGATGTATTGAAATATTCTTGGTATGAAAGCGGATATACAGAAAATAGACCTCCACATTTTGATAACCCTGTAGAATTTTGTTTCAACAAAGATATGGAACCTTCTTGTGATATTTGCGGTTATGTTGCAGTAATAACATGTGCATGGTGCAAGAAGAGGTAGTGCCTAAAACACTTTTTCGAAGAATATCACTACTGTGAAAACTTCGTGCCTTAAAGATCGAATGATATTGTTTCTTTTCAACTAATCTTTTATTATTTGAAAACATTTTAGATTAGAAATAGAATTAAAATTAGAATAGAATTTTATGCGCCGTCTTACAAATGGTGAAATTAAAACACACTTATCATATCACACATTTACTTTATATTTCGTAGAACATATATTGTAAGTCAAAGGCCTTGAGCAATAAGGGTTAAAGGGACGATATGTGTAAGGGTAAGTGTATGCGTGTGCAATTTTCAACGGAAATATGTACATGCCTGAACCTAAATGAATATTCTTTAAACAGTTCTGTTATATGTATCATCATTAAAATTGCCTGCTGAATAAAACATGAAAAGTTTTTTTGGGTTGGTTGAAGAATTGAAGAAAAAACTTCGAAAAACAATTGAAATTAGTCAGGGAAAATGAAAGGAAAATCAGGAAGAGGAATTAAGATTAAGTAAGACATTTCAGGTTATGTTCAGCCATGGAAGCCATTGGAGTACTCTTTCTGGGTGAAAACCGGTGAAAAAAGGTCCGAAAGTTTAGACATACATACCTAATAAAGACTCCGTCTCCAACGCATCAATCGGTCATCGATGAATGCATTTTGGAGTGTAGTTACGGGAACAGAGTATACACAAGCCTATAGCGCGAACTCGGCGGGTATATTATTCTGACAGTTCAGTCGGTAATATCTAAGGGGAAAAGTGTAGAATGCCCACGAACTTTTCGAATTGGTCAAAGTGAAGTGAGCTTAGTGGGCAATGATAATAAACTATAAAAATCAGAAATAAACGCGAAACATGACGTCTTCATACACTCGCGTTCATTAATGCCTTCCTTCTGGTTAGGTTATGCGCACCCTGAATCTGGCGGCGCAGAACCTAAAACAATCAAACTGGAAGGAAGGCATTAATGAACACACCGCACCGTTTAATAGAATTTCAATAATTCATTTATGCACTGCTGGTTTCCAATTCACATCATTTTCTTTTCGAAGCTTGACCAGATGTCTGGAATAATGCAGAATGAAAAACAAGCATCATCAAAAGGAGTATTTTTTGCTCGTACTCTTGACTGTCGGGCATGGTGCTGGTCTGCAGGGCAAGGCTAAAAATTTTCTGTGTCGATAGAAAAAAAAAATTTCTCGTGGTTTCAAAATTTGACGAAATGTCTGAAATGATGCAGAGTGAAAAAGAAACATCATCAGAAAAAGTATTTTATTTCTCGTAGTCTTGACCGCCACGCATGGCGCAGGACCGCCGTGGGCCTGCATGGCATGACTAAAAATGTTCTAAGTGACGACGGAAAACAATTTTTTTTCATGGTTTAAAAATTTGACTAGATGCCTGAAATGATGCGAAATGAAAAAGAAACATTTTCAAAAAAAATATTTCGTTCCTCGTAACACCGACCGTCTGGTCTGGCGCGTGCCACGCGACCGGCCCGCGCCAGGCTTGACAGTCGTGGCCTGACGGACTTCAGATCGCCAGGCCTGGCGCGGGCCCGACCTCAGACCGTCATGATATTTTTCTACACGGAACATAACAAATTTTCAGAGGATTTTAAAGATTTTATTTTTTTTTTAAAGATTCCAAGGAATGTCAAGCTTTTCAAAAATTTGTTGAACTCTTAATATTAAAATATAAAAATCCAGAGACGTGAATATTTATGATTATGAGAACTTTTTAAAACATATAAAAATGGTTTATTTAACTATGTTTCCTCGGACTTTTTTATATTGCCGTGAATGGATTTTCAACGACCTATAAGCATAATATCTGATTTGAAGAAATAACTTCTTTAATGGCATAAATCATTAAAATATCATTTAAGAATATTTAAAAACTAAACAATTCTTTATACAAATATTATTTCTTCTATTGTAAATGTGAAAACCAATGTTTAATATTTTCCTTATTTTCCCCCCTTTTCGTAAAAAAATCCTCTATTTTCGCTTTTTTAACTCTTTTTGCGCTCTGCTAGCGTTGCATTCTATAAATGAAATATTTATACGAACGTAGGATATGGAATCCAATTTTCGATCAAATGAATTTCGTATATAAAATTAATTCGGACATAGGATAACCTTTGGAATGTAAAGTTTACAAATATTCCATTGAATTTTCTGCATTTACTGTGCACGCTTGGAGAATAGAATCTTCCCTTTCAGGTTCACATAGAACGAAAATCCTTGTTGTGTCTGCAGAATTAAGAAACGAAATTTCGTTCAGTCTATTCAGTTCGTGAGCTGAATTTTTCCCCTGATATTTCTTATCTTTCAAAACTTTAGCGATGGTTGAATTACACACGAAAAACAATTTATAGTTCAAACAGAAAAATATTGAAAAATAAAATCAACAAAACTAAAATATATTTGAGAAAAAAGTAATTTTTTTTAACAGCAAATTGCATCGCTAATTTTTGGATAAGTATACAAATTTGAAAACTACTTCTGCTATTTATTCCACTTATTTTTAATTCAATTGGACTTTTTGAATCTTTATAATTTTAACGTATAAGCTGTGAACTCAATTATAAATTTAAAAACTCTGTCAAAATTATTCCTATTTAATTAACGCTATATTCAAAATTTTAACATTTTTATTTCAACTACATAATATCCTTAATTTAAGAATTTAAAAATGAGGCTCATCAATCTATGATTAATGATCTAGAATAATATTAATAAAAAACAAGGACAATACTTTCTATAAAAATTGATAGAAATAGATATCTCAACTTCAAATAAAAATTGTTAAGATATCATATTATCGTTAAAATGTTGTAAACATTTTTTCAAATCCATATTTTAATTTAAAATACGAGTATTTGATTCAAAACACTAACGTAGCATTTGTTTAAAATCGCGAATTCTCCGTGCAAATTGTTAACAAAACTTAAAATTGTAAATCTTCTTTGGAATCTATACCGATTGTCAGTGAAAAACGGGAACCTAACCTAAAATTGTTGAAAAATGTTTATTTTTGAATCCAAGTTTTTTAAAATTGAAAATATCGATTTCCGGTATAAAATTCCAACATAACCTAAAATTGTACCAAAATTGTGAATCTACTTTGAAATCCAATAATTTTTTCGAATTGTGAATACCAATTTTTAACGAAGAACACTAACGTAACATAACAACAAATTATTCAGAATTGAAAATCTTCTTTGCAATTTATTATTTTCTTTAATAAAAATATTTTAAGAAATTTTCGATAAATTAAAAAATTTCAAACGATTTTAAAGGATTTAAAATATTTTAAGGTACTTTGAACGATTCTAAAAAATTTTCTTTTGGTTTCCATATTTTTCAAAGATTTAAAATATTTTAGGGTAACTTTGAAGATTTCAAAAAATTTTTAAGAGATTGAAAAATTTTCAAAGGAATTCAAAAATATTGCAAATGATTTGAAATATTATAGGGCAATTTAAATGATTCCAAAAAATTTTTCAGAGATTAAAAAAATTTCAAAGGAATTCCAAAAGATTTCAAAAGATTGAAAATATTTTAATGTATTTTGAAGGATTCTAAGGAATTTTCTTCATAGTTCTATATATTGAAGAGATTTCAAAGGATTTTGCGATATTTTTTAAAGATTCAAAGGAATTTCCAAGACCTTTGAGAAATTAAAAGAATTTACCTTTAAATAAAAAAAAATTTAAGAAACTTCAAAGTATTAAAATATGTCAGGGTGTTGTAAAAGATTCCAAGGGATTTTGAATAGATTTCAAAGGATTTCAAAAATTCTATGGTATTTTTGAAAATTCCAAAAAATGTTCAAGAGATTAAAAGAATTTCGAAGGATTTTCAAACGAGTTCAAAGAATTTGAAATATTTTAGGGCATTTCAAAAGATTCCAAGGAATTTTCAAGAGACTTGTAAAATTTCAAAGGAATTTCAAAAGATTCCAAAGCATTTAAAATATTTTAAGGTACTTTAAACGATTCGAAGGAATTTTCTTTAGATTTCTATAATCTGAAGGGATTCAAAAGGATTTTAGGGTATTTTTAAAGATTCCAAGGCATTTCAAAGGATTTGGAATATTTTAGAGCATTTTAAAAGATTCCAAGACATTTCCAGTTGATTTTGATAATTTGAAGAGATTTCAAAGGATTAAAAAAATTAGGGCATTTTTAAAGATTCAAGGGAATTTTCAACAGCTTCAAAAAATTTCAAAGGATCCGAAATATTTTAGCTTGTTTTTAAAGATTTGATTGAAAATACAAATTTCTGACGAAAAATACTATCATAAACGAAATGTGTTAAAAATTTATAAATATTGTTAAAATTATAATTATTTTTGTTTAGAAATACAAATTTTCGATTTAAAATGAAAATATAATTTTAGTGAAATTGCTCAAAAATTGTGAATCTTCTTGGAAAGCCAACAAAGTTTGAATACAAATTTCAGTTGTTCACAAAAAAAAAATTATTACAACTTGAAATTGTTCAAGATTTTAAATTTGATTGTATTTTGTACAAAAATCCTTGAATTGAAATCTAATGATTTTTGTTCCAAAATACTTTAAATAACTGTCAATCAGAATAAATTTGAAAATTGTCAATTTTTATTTGAAATTGCTTTATTCCGCTTATAAAAGATATAACATTCTTTTTAGACATTTATTTGCTTTGTATTTATATTTATTTTTTTGCAGTTGCTTTCTCCTGAAAATTATCTTTTTAGTTGTAAATTTTATTATTTGTTTGAAAATTCAACAGTTTTGTTAAAAAGTCAATCTTCTTGCTTGAAAATTCCACTATTTCGTGAAAAATTTACCTCTTGAGAAAAAAATCATATTTTGGCGTTGAAAACTCTATTGAAATGTTTTTTGAATAAAAATCCAACTATTTTTTTTTAAATTTGTCTTTTTGCTTTAAACATTCATCTGTTTTAGTAGAAATTTCATCTTGATTGGATAAAAATGCAACTGTTTGGTTGAAAATTCAATAATTTTGTTGAAAAGTCATCCTTTTTGTTCGAAATTTTAACTGTTTTGTTGAAAAATCGCCTAAAATCTTTTTTGGATGAAAATTCGACTATTTTTTTTGAAAATTTATCTTTTTTATTTAAAAATTCATCTGCCTGAGTAGAAAATTCATATTTCTTCGATAAGAATGCAACTGTTTGGTTGAAAATTCAATAAATTTGTTAAAAAGTCATCTTTTTTGGTCCAAAAATCTAATGTTTTGTTGAAAATTCAACTATTTCGTAGAAAATTTACAATTTGAGGAAAATTCACATTTTGTGTGGAAAAATCACCTGAAATCTTTTTTGGTTGAAAATTCAATAATTTTGTTGAAAAGACATCCTTTTTGTTCGAAATTTCAACTTTTTTGTTGAAAAATCGCCTGAAATCTTGTTTGGATGAAAATTTGACTTTTTTTTGTTGAAAATTTATCTTTTTTATTTAAAAATTCATCTGTCTGAGTAGAAAATTCATATTTCTTGGATAAGAATGCAACTGTTTCGTTGGAAATTCAATAAATTTGTTAAAAAATCATCCTGTTTGGTCCAAAAATCTAATTTTTTCATGAAAATTCATCTATTTCGTAGAAAATTTACCTTTTGAGAAAAATTCACATTTTGTGTTGAAAACTCAATTCAAATATTTTTTGGATGAAAATTCAACTATATTTTTTGATATTTGTCTTTCTGATTTAAAAAATCATCTGTTTTAGTAGAAAATTAATCTTTCTTGGATAAAAATGCAACTGTTTGATTGAAAATTAAAAATTTTTTTTGTAAAAGTCATCCTTTTTGTATGAAAATTCAACTGTTATTATTGAAAATTCGTCGTTTTGGGTTGAAAATTCAAGTATCTTCGTAGAAAATTTACTTCTTATTTAAATTATTTTGTTTGAAAATTTTGTTTCAACCGCTTTGTTAAGAAATCATTTTTTTGTTGAAGATTCATATTTTTAGTTGAAAATTCATCTCTTTGGTTAAAGATTGACTATTTAGTTGAAAACTGATCATTTTTAATTGAAAAATTAACTGCGTGGGTAAAAGTATTTTGTTGAAAATTAATTTTTTTGCTGAAAATTAATTTTTTTGCTGAAAATTCCTATTTTTCTGGTTGAAAATTCAATTTTTGTACAGAAAATTCGTCTTTCTGACAACGGATTTGGAAATTTTATATTCTGAAAATGTGAATATTCGACCCGACAATATGAATTTTTAACAAAAAAGTTAATTTACTACTAAGTAAAATAAATAGTCTAAATAGTTTAATTGGTCCAATTTCTAACCAAATAGTTGAATTTTCTACCAAAAGAATCGAATTTTAAACCAAATAGTTGAATTTTCATCTGAAAAAGATAAGTTTTTAACCAAAAATATTATAGTTACATTATTAGTTAAAAAAATCTGCCCGCTTCGCGGGCACATTCTCATGGCGCGCTTCGCGCGCGGCTCGCTTCGCTCGCAAGTTTGAGCGCGCCTAGGGCGCGCGACTGTTGGATCTCGCGCTTCGCGTTCGATCATATATTTATCTCGCGCTTCGCGCTCGATTATGTATTCACCTCGCGCTACGCGCTCGGGCGTATTTGCATCGCGCTTTACGCTAGGCTCCTCTAGATTTTTGAACTTCGTGTTCGACTTCAATGAAAAGAAAAAGTTTGTTTGCAAATATTATAAAATTATCAAAACCTCTACATATTAAGTGATTGTTAAATTTTCTTTTATTTTAGACTGAAAAGGAACTTTATTTACTCAAGGTTCTATCGACCTTAAGGAACACATTCTCATCCAGACACTCGCGCTTCGCGCTCGATATTTGATTTGAAAATCATTTGAACCGTATGATAGAAACAAAAAAGTTGGAGCGCACTTACGGCGTGCGATTTGGTAAATACACTGAGCGCGCACTTTGTGCTTCGTGTTATATGTTCTTCATATACAAATTACTAAATTTGTATTTGATTTCAAATGAAAAGTAATGATATAATTGAGGCGACAAATTTTATTAGTTAACATTTTATTTTAGCTTGTGCCGTTTATCAAAGAAGTTAATTTTTTAATTTTGAATATATTCTTACCACAAAAATTGATTACGGGTGTGTAAGTCTTTTTTGAATGCACAATTTTTGTTCATTTATATGTTTTCGTATCTTGCATTGTTTTTTTCAAAACTTTGATTTTTTTTACTGTCAATGTTATTTTCACGAATAAAACAAAAACCACGCATCCTATCGAAACATGAGTCACAATAAATTTGTACCTCTTCCATGGATGAACAAATTTTGTTTCGGTCATTTTTTCGTAGCTGGTAATATTCGTCTGAAAATTTGATTTTTCTATTTTCAATGCTGTTTTTTACGAATAAAACAAAAACTACGCGTCATATCAAAAAGTGAATGATAAGAAATTTGTAGATCTTTTTTAGGTGCACAATTTTGGGGAGATGATCTTTTCTGGTATCTTGCATAGTTTTAGAGCAAAATGGCTTTTTTGATTTTTCATTAATTTTTTGTGCGATCAAAATTTGAATTTTTTATTTTTCGAAAAATTCAAAAAGTTGTCATGAAAATATTATAGGGTGTTCAGGAATCAACGTTTTTCTCCTCTTGACTTTTTTTCATATCGTGCGTTTTTCGGCTTAAAATGTTCATTTTCGTTTGTTTTTTGGAATTTTGAAAATGCTATAACTCCAGTAATTTTTTTTTTATCACGAAAAGTCATAAGAATATTTTGTTCGTCATTTTACGTACTACTAATAACCGTACATAGAATTTTCAAATCTTCCAAAAAAGTGGTCTCAAAAATTTTCAAAATGTGCTCACTTTTTGGATTTTCATCCAAAATAGCTGGTTAACGAACTCGTTCTCTATTTTTCGGCCATAAAAAAGTGTGCCAAAGCTCAATCAAATCTGATCATTTTTTCGAAAGTTATCGTGGCTACAGACAGACAGACAGACAGACAGACAGACAGACAGACAGACAGACAGACAGACAGACTACAGACTACAGACAGACAGACACCTTCGTAAAAATCGTTTTTTCTGACTCAGGAGGTCTCAAAACGTGGACATTTGATGAAAACCGACTATGTCAAATTTTACATAAAACCAATACCTTCTCATTAGAATGAGAATGTAAAAAATAATTTTCAACAAAAAAAGAAAATTTTCTACGAGTTAAAATAAACCGAAGAAGACAAATTTTTAACAAAATAGTTAAATCTACAAAAAATAAACGTCAAAACAAAAAACGTCCGTGGACAAATTGATTTTCAGAAGACAATTATTATCCGATTTTAACATTTTTTTAAAAAAGGAAGCTAATAAAATTTCGCATCGAACTGTAATGGCCGAGTTTCAAATTTTCGTTTAATTAATAACAAAAATGAAAAAAAAAATTTGACTTTTGACGTATACCGGTTTTTGAAAAATGCTTTGATTCAATCAAAAATACCTAGAAAACTGAGAGCGACAATGTTAAAAAATGTATTGAATTTGTTATAAATAAATAAGTTATTGAAAATAGTTCCTTGGGGATTGGCGGCGAGTCGTCACATGATTCGCACTAAACTTGAACAATTTATGGACAAAAAAAGTTTTGTAGTTGAATTAATAAAAGTTAATGAATAATTTGTTATTTTAAAAGCAATTTTTATAAACAAATATCCATATCAGGTACTTTTGATGGAATAAATAAAGTTTTTTCTATGGAATAGATCATATATCGCTTGGAAATAAAACCTAAGTATCATATTTCGTCACAAATGAAAGTAAATAATTGTTTAAACTACCTTAATTAACAAATGCATTATTTGGCTATTTTTCAGCAGTTGAACTTCTTTTTTTGTGTAATCAACTGTTAATAACACATTTTTGAACTTTTTTTGATAGTTCGATACCGATCCACTATTTTTATTTTTATTAACAATGTAGTAAACAAATTTTTCTCAGCTAATGCATTTGTAAACTAAAATTTTTTTTTCTTGTGGAATATAATTAAAATTATTTCACAATAATTCCTTGCCATAAGTTGTTAAAAATTGATGATTTATTAAAGAAACTTAATTACTACTTGACTTTCTTTTTCGGTTTATTTTTTTTTAGAATTAGTTTGATATCATAATAATATCCCCACCTGTGAAATACTTGTAAAAATCTTATATTATATACCGTGTATGGCTACGTTAATTAAATTATCAATAAAAATAAAAATAGTGGATCGTTATCGAACTATCAAAAAAAATTAAAAAATGTGTTATTAACAGTTGATTACACACAAAAAAAACAAGTTTAAATGCTGAAAAATAGCCAAATAATGCCTTTGTTAATTAAGTTTTGTTAAACATTTATCAAATTTTATCGATTCATAGCAAAAAATCATTGCTAAATAACTGGCTGTTAATTCCGTGGAAAAAGCGGTATTTTATTCATAAATACGTAAAATGATAAAAATTTCGTCAAACAATTGTTATTTACTATAATAAATTGTTCAATCAATTTTTTAACATTTGCATTGCTATCGGACATCTTTTTTGGGTAGTTGCTTTCAGTTTCCTAGGTATTTTTGATTGAATCAAAGCATTTCTTTAAAACCGGTATACTTCAAAAGTCAAATTTTTATTTTCATTTTTGTTATTAAATAAACAAAAAAATAAAAAAAATTTGAGAATCGGCCATGACAGTTTGGTGAGAAATTTTATTAGCTTTCATTTTCAAAAAAAGTTGAAATCGGATAATGATTGTCTTCTGAAAATCAATTTATCCAAGGAAGTTTTTTGCTTTGACGTTTTTTTTTGTTGATTCAACTATATTGTAAAAAAATTCTTTTTCTGTTTGAATTCAACTAGCTGAAAATTCTTTTTTTCGATTAATTTTTAAACTAAATATTTGGCTTTTTGATTTTTGGTTGAAAACTTATCTTTTTTAGTTGAAAATTCAACTATTTGACTGAAAATTCAATTAGTTTGGTGAAAAATTCAACTATTTGGTTAAAACTCAAAGTTTGTATTTGCAAAATGACCTACTTCCTTGAAAATGACCTTTTTTGTGCAAAATTTATGTAATTTGTTGAAAATTCGTCTTTTTGCGTAGAAAATTAATCTTCTTTTTTAAAAATTAATCTTTTTGGCTTTGGATTCAACTATGTTGTTAAAATTTGTCTTCTTCGGTTGATTTTAACTCGTAGAAAATTCTATTTTTTTGTTGAAAATTATTTTTTCAAACTAATAATGTAACTATTCTATTTTTGGTTGAAAACTTATCTTTTCAGATGAAATTTCAAATATTTGGTTTAAAATTCGATTATTTTGGTAGAAAATTCAACTATTTGGTTAGAAATTAGACCAATTAAATTATTTAGACTATTTATTTTACTTTTAGTAGTAAATTAACTTTTTTGTTCGAAATTCATTGTGTCGGGTTGAATATTCAACTGTTTTATGGAAAATGCATGTACTTGTCAGAAAATTCATCTTTTTGGGTAAAAAATTAATCTCCAGACTGTGGATCCAACTATTTGGTTCAAATTCGTCTTTTTTTGGTTCTATTCAAGTGATAGAAAATTCGTTCTTTTTTTTGGTAAAATAATTTTCGAAACAGAAAATATAGCTATTCCATTTTTTGTAAACTCATATTGTTTAGTGCATTTTTCGGTTATTTTATCAGTTTTTACTGGAAATTGGCTTTTTCTGTTATGTTAAAACTTAGAATACCAAAATTAAAAAATACTATTTTCCACCACTTTAGTTTATGTTGGCGTATTTTACCTGAAACTGGTATTTTTAAACAAAAATCATTAGATTTCAATTCAAGGATTTTTGTACAAAATACAATCAAATTTAAAATCTTGAACAATATCAAGTTGTAATAATTTTTTTTTGGTGAACCACTGAAATTTGTATTCAAACTTTATAAAATTTCCAAGAAGATTCACAATTTTTGAACAATTTCACTAGAATGATATTGTCATTTTAAATCGAAAATTTGTATTTCTAAACAAAAATGATAATTTAAACAAGATTTATAATTTTTGAACAAATTTCGTTCATGATAGTGTTTTTTGTCAGAAATTTGCATTTTCAATCAAATCTTTTGAAACAACCTAAAATATTTCGGATCCTTTGAAATTTGTTAAAGCTGTTGAAAATTCCTTTGAGTCTTCAAAAATGCCACCATTTTTTTTAAATCTTTTGAAATCTCTTCAAATTATTGAAATCAATTGGAAATGTCTTGGAATCTTTTAAAAAAACTCTTAAATATTCCAAATCTTTGGAAATGCCTCGGAATCTTTAAAAATACCCTAAAATCTTTTGAAATCCGTTCAAATTATAGAAATCTGAAGAAAATTCCTTATAATCGTGTAAAGTACCTTAATATATTTTAAATACTTTGGAAACTTTAAAAATGCCCTAAAATATTCCAAATTATTTGAAATCGTTTGATAATCCTTCGAAATTCTTTTAATCTCTTCAAAATTTTTTGAAATCTTAAAAAATACCATAGAATTTTTCAAATCCTTCGACATCTATTCAAAATCCCTTGGAATCTTTTGAAACACCCTGACATATTCTGCCGTGATTTGTAAAAACACCGTTAACTGCAAAAAATCGAAAAATGAGTTTTTTATATCGTTGGAATCGTGAAAAAAAGATACACCTGATTATTAAAATAATTATTTTAAACTGTTAATAACTTTAAAAATAATTATTGCATAATTTTTGGAAAACACCGTTAACTGCAAAGATTGACGAGTTGTGATTTGAGAGAGAGCCGTAACTGACCGTTAACTGCAGGCGTAAATCAGAGACGACGAAATACGTGACGTCAAAATTCGAGAAAACGCCGTAACGGGCAGTTACGGACTTTACCAAAATTATTGGACGGCGATTTCGAGCCTTCGTAATTTCGGAGAGGTCCGTAAGTGCTTACGGCGTTCTCCGGAATCATCGAACCCCAAGAAAAAATGTTTGTGATTCGAGAAACGCCGTAACTGCACTTATTGTTAGTTATTGTATTCTTTTGGCGTGAACGGCGTTCTCTCAAATCACGGCAGGCCTATTTCTGAGGTCCATCATTCGAAGAGAGCCGTAACTGCTCGTTGCGGCGTTTTCTCGAATTTCAGCATCCCAATCAACACCGTTAACTGCATTTTAGATAATTAGTCAACATTTTTTAACCATTTTTCTTGCAAAAATGAAAAGATCGTATGCAAATTAGTCAAGAACAACAAAAAAAATGCAGAAAATGAATAAGAATCCGCGATACACGCGAATAAATATTCGAACAGTTTTCGTCGATTTTCTCGGCTTCGTTCATTTTGTAGTTAACGGTGTTTTCCCAAATCACGGCAGTATTGTATTACCTTGAAGTCTTTTGAAATTCCTTTGCATTTCTTAAAGTTCTTGGAAATTCCTTTGAATCTTTAAAAAATATCGCAAAATCCTTCGAAATCTCTTCAATATATATAGACTCTGAGCCATTCTGAATATCCATACACTGTATGAAATATAATCCTAATTAGCCAGAAATATATTGGAATATATTACAAGTTATATAAATGTAAAGCTTTTAACAAATTTCATTATCAACTTGAAAAGACATTTCAGTCAGGTTAAAGGAGTGGTAAAATATAGTTGCAAACTAAATTTGCAAGCATCTTCTCGCGTTTAAGTTTGCGCATGTGAGGCTTTCCATGACTTTGACATCTACTTTGTATTCATAGAATATCGCGGTTGGTACAGGAAGATAGAAATTAGTTCACCTGCCGCGAATTTACATGGAATTTACGTTATCCCATAAGTGTATTTTTACGAACTGTCGATGCAGGGCGAGTGTTTTTTCCTATTTTTATGGAAACAAAAAAAGTCACCGATAAATACAAAATTTTGTACAATATTTCATTGGTCAGAGAAAGTTAGGGAATTTTTATATGAGACACTTAAAATAACTGTCAAGGATAATAAATTTGACATTTTTAAATTTTAATTTGAAATTGTTTTATTCTGCTTATAAAAGAATCTATGTTGAAAATGTTACAATAGTAAGATCTTAATTAAAATAAGAAGCACTTATATAGAAAGAATATTAAGAGAAATTGAAAATTGAAATAGAAATTACTTACAATATTTTCATGGAATTTTTTGTTGTGTTTTTCTAATTCTTTTTTTCTGGTTAACTCAGTTAATATTTTATAGCAATTATGTCTTCAGGCATATTTTTATTTATTATTAAAATTTATTTGTCAGGGAAAGTCAGAGATTTTGAAAAAAATCTTTCAAATTTCAGGGAATTTCTCTAACAAGGGGGGTTAGGTTGGTGTCCGGCGCCGATTTTGTTGTTTCTTTGCAGGTGAAAAAAGGATCTCAGACTATGAAAGAAAAAAAAAATTTAGGCAAACGTTCACATTTAGGGGTTGAAATCACCCCTTCTATATTTTTGAGTCTTTTGGTGTTTTGAAAGGTAACATTGTGTTATATTTATTGTTTTTACACAAAATTGTTCTAATTGATTAATTAATAATTGATTACAATATTAGCGTGAGTTGTAAAAACACTTACCCCATAGAGTATCATAATTTAGAAAATCTACCCCTAGAATGCTTCGCCATATGACATATAGTTTAAGATTTTGGACTTTGTTGCCGCAAACATCTTGTTTTGATATTAAATTCTATTAAGAATCATCAATGTTATTCGAAATAACCCCTAAATCAGGTGTCATCCACCCCTTTAATATTATCAATGAATAAGAAATATATTTATTAATATAACATTTCTTTAAATAATGGATAAAAATATTTGGTTGGCACAATCAATAATAATATAACTGATTTTTTGTTCACGATGGCACTTGTTCTTATATTAATAAACCCTTGTTATGTAAAAACCACCCCTAAAAAAACTTTTTATGTTTTGTTTAGCAGGCAATTTTAATGATTATACATATAACAGAACTGTTTAAAGAATTTTTATTTAGGTTCAGGCATGTAAATATTTCCGTTGAAAATTGCACACACACATATACTTACCCTTACACATATCGTCCCTTTAACCCTTATTGCTCAAGGCCTTCGACTTACAATATATCTTCTACGAAATATAAAGTAAATGCGTGATATGATAAGTGTGTTTTAATTTCACCATTTGTAAGACTGCGCATAAAATTCTAATCTAATTTTAATTCTAATTCTAATCTAAAACTTTTTGAAATAATGATAGATTATTTGAAAAGAAACAATATCATTCGATCTTTAAGGCACGAAGTTTTCACAGTAGTGATATTCTTCGAAAAAGTGTTTTAGGCACAATCTCTTCTTGCACCATGCACATGTTATTACTGCAACATTACCGCACATATCACAAGAAGGTTCCATATCTTTGTTGAAACAAAAGTCTGCAGGGTTATCAAAATGTGGAGGTCTGTTTTCTGTATATCCGCTTTTATACCAAGAATTTTTGAATACGTCAATAAATCTAGATGAAAACAATTGATTATGTGTAAGGGATTGTAATTTTATAATGTTATTCCTAATATGCAAGTTAATATCAGACCTCAAAAGAATAGTAGTGTCAGAGATTTTTCGTGCGAAATTCTTCCAAATCCTGAAGCCAAACACATCCAAGGGCTGAATTCTCCCAGTTGTGCCTTTTGGAATGGTTTTTAGTAAAAGGGTTTTACCTTATGGTATTGCTGTTTGCACGGTTCGTTCACACTGGCCACCCCATGAATCTAATAATAACGCAGAATTTTCTCCTACGTTAGGGAAAAATTACATCTTGAAGCCACATTTGAAGCAATTCTGAAGAAAGTTTACCGGATTTAGAGGCTTGCAAATAAATATTATTTGCCTTCAAAAGTCTTTCTTTTACTCTTGGTCCAAATTGTCCGGATCGTTCTTTTAAAACTACAAGAAGGGGTGAAAGTAATCTTCCATCGGCAGATATGGTTGGCTGAATTGTATAGTTAAGCGTGGTGGAGGAAACCGATTGAACAACATTTTCCACTGTTTTTGTTCCTTGAAAGCTCAAAGTTCTTCCACTATGTAATTCCATATTGAAGCCACTTTGATCGGAATTGAAAATGTTGCTTTCCCCATACCTCAGAATTTCTGATTTTACATTATTTTTAAAAACATCGCATTCTTGTTCTATATCTCTAGTTTCATGTAAAGATGACACAGATATAAATTTTGTGATTTTTCGCGAAACAACGTTATGCAGTTTCTTGAATTTCCATACCCACCAACGTGATGCTTTAAAAAATGGCATGTCCAATTCATGCTTCTTTTGTAAAGCCCATCTTCGAAGATCTATATCGTGAGCTGTCATCGTCGAATCAATAGCCTCCTTCAAATTGTCGAAAGTGTATTTTGCAACGTTGTATAGCTTATCTTCTCGGTCACCACCACTTTTGACTAGTTCTTGCCATCTTCTCAATTGTCGCTCTGAACGAAGCTTCTTGAACCTTTGATGAACGGATGCAAAAGATAAACGCTTTTTCTTTCCAGAATTCCAATAGTCAACAGCTTCTTTTTTATAGTCGAAATTGACTTTCTCTTCTTGATATAAACAACTAGGTACTTCACCATAATCGTTTTCTTCTTCTTGTTCTTCATCTTCAATCGGTTGTATGTCAATTTGACTATCCCCATGACCAAATTGTAAGTCAACTCAATTTTCAATAATAAATGAGGAATCAAACATATTTCTCCTTATAATAACCTCTATTACATCGTGTAGATGTACCTCCTCAGGTGTTATTTCTGAAGGCTGAATGCCGAGTTTTTCCGCATTGAACGTTATTGTCAATAACGATATTATATTTAACGGATTGATTATCATTTTATGTAGTAATACTTTACACGATAGAAACACAAGCAAATTAGTAACTGAACAAATGTTCTTTTCTTTCGGTTTATATACCTGCCTGATAATGGTTTATATAAATGCTTGATAATGGTTCATATGCATGCCTGATAATTTTATACATGCGCAGTTATTATTACGAATGCCAAAATGATAATGCCTTTATCATATCACACACCCAACTTGTTAAATACAATATTTTTTTTGTTCTTTTCATTTATTTTTGGCACATTTATTTTTTATTTCGTAGAAGATATATTGTAAGTCGAAAGCCTTGAGCAATTTTCAACGGAAATATGTATATGCCTGAACCTAAATAAAAATTCTTTAAACAGTTCCGTTATATGTATCATCATTAAAATTGTATGCTAAACAAAACATAGAAAGTTTTCTAGGGGTGGTTTTTACATAACAAGGGTTTATTATTATAAGAAAAAGTGCAATCGTTACCTAAAAATCAGTTATATTATTATTGATTGTCCAAACCAAATATTTTAATCAATTACTTACAGAAATGTTATATTAATAAATAGATTTCTTATTCATTGATAATATTAAAGGGGTGTATAACACATAATTTAGGGATTATTTCGAATAACACTGATAATTCTCAATTGAATTTAATATCAAAACAAGATGTTTGCAGCAACAAAGTCCAAAATATTAAACTATATGTCATATGGCGAAGCATTCTATGGGTAGATTTTATAAATTATGATACTCTATGGGGTAAGTGTTTTTACGACTCACGCTAATATCGTAATCAATTATTAATTAATTAATGTATGAAATTAATTATTCAATTAGAACAATTTTGTGTAAAAACAATAAATAAAACAAAATGTTACCTTTTAAAACACCAAAAGGCTAAAAAATATGGAAGGGGTGATTTCAACCCCTAAATGTGAACGTTTGCCCAAATTTTTTTTTTGCTCTGATAGTCTGAGATCCTCTTTTCACCTGCAAAGTAACAAAAAAATCGGCGCCGGACACCAACCTAACCCCCCTTGTAAGAGGCACTTCAAATAAGTTTCAAGGATAATAAATTTAAAAAAAATTAATTTCAATTGGAAATTGTTTTATTCCGCTTATAAAAGATTATATGTCAAAAATGTTACAATAGTAAGATTCTCGTAGAATGTTTTTTTTTTTTGATTGCAGGCTGCAATCCAATTTTATTAGTGAAGCTAATAATTATGATTAAAAATACAAATTTCTTGGATTAGAATTAACTGATAAATCTGATAAGATTTTCAGTAAGATATGAAGCGCTCATATGGAAAGATTAATATCAGAAATTGAAAACTTAAATAGAAATTATGTTTTTTTTTCATTTATAGAATTTTTAGCAACTTTTATCACGGCTACATTCCTAAAGATACCTACTCTTGTGTATCAAAATGTTTGTTTTGTATAGAAAGACAATATTTTCATGGAATATTTTGTTATATTTTTTATTACTTTATTTTTCATTTAGTTTACTCAGTTAATATTTCATAGCAAGTATGCCTTTAGATATATTTTCATTTATTATTAATTATTATTTGTCAGGGAATGTCAGGAATTTTGAAAAAAAGTTTTCAAATGTTTGGCAATTTCTATAAGAGGCACTTCAAGTAACTGTCAAGAATAATAAATTTGAAGTTTTTAATTTTTTTTATCCCGCTTATAAGAGATTCTATGTAAAAAATGTTAAAATAGTAAGATTCTGGTAGAATATCTTTTTTACATACAAAATTTTTATACAAATTTCTTGGATTAGAATTAAGTGATAAATAGGGTAATATTTCAAATAAGATAAGAGCGTTCATAAGGGAAGATTAATATCAGAAATTGAAAATTTATGTAGAATTTATTTTTTTATTTGTAGAATTTTCAGCAACCTTTATCATGGCTACATATCAAAAGATACCTTTGTATATCAAAATGTTTTCTTTTATTGAAAGACAATATTTTCAATAAATGTTTATTTTTTTATTACTTTATTTTTCATTTACTTAACTCAGTTAATATTTCACAGCAATTATGCGTTCAGGCATATTTTTATTTATTATCCAAATTTATTTGTCAGGGAAATTCAGGTATTCTGAAAAAATAAATCTTTCAAAAGTCAGAGGATTTCGATAAGAGGCACTTCAAATAACTGTCAAGGATGATAAATTGAAAAATTCTAAATTTCAATTTGAAATTGTTTTATTCCGCTTATAATAGATTTTATTTTAAAAATGTTAAAATAGTAAGATTCTGGTGAAATGTTATTTTGAATTCCAGGTCGCGAATGAATTCTATTTTAAATTCTATTTCAAATTCTATTCTGTTAAATTCTATCTTAATTAAGATAAGAAGCGCTTATATGGAAAGATTAATATCAGAAATTGAAAACTGGAATAGAAATTACTTTTTACATTCTCATCTAGAGAAGGTATTAGATTTGTGTAAAATTTG
>CAKNYM010052516.1:154555-168466 GCA_932195095.1 Andricus curvator | reverse complement strand
GAAGCGCGCTATGAGAATGTGCCCGCGAAGCGGGCGGATTTTTTTTTTTATTTCTACAATTTCTAGCAATTTTTATACCGGCTACATTCCTGATTTTCCTGAATTTTATTGGTTAGGGAAAATCAGGGAATTTCTATAAGAGGCACTTCAAATAAATGTCAAGGATAATAAATTTTAAAATGTTAATTTGAAATTGTTTCATCCCGCTTCTAAAAGATTCTATTTTCAAAATCTCGCAAGATTAAGTTTCTGGTCTTTGGATAATCAAGATCAGGGAAAATAAAAAAATTTGTCGTGGAAAAATTAGGAAATTTTGAAAATGAAGTTTTGCGGCCACCCTGAAATAATATTCTTGGTAGAAATTCATTTACCAATTATTTGTTTTATTTCTTTTTTTTGCAGTTACTTTGACCTGGCGATTATTCTTTTGTAGTTAAAAATTTTATTATTTAGTTCGAAATTCAGCAATTTTGTTAAGAAGACATCTTTTTCGGCTGAAAATTCAACTGTTTTCTTTAAAATTCCTTTTTTTTCGATGAACATTCAACTATTTTAGTAGAAAATTAACTTTTTGTCAAAAATTCATATTTTGGTGTTGAAAAATCAACTGAAACATTTCTTAGTTGAACATTCAACTGTTTTTTTGGTTTAGAATAGATATTTTTTAGTATAAATATCATCTTTTTTTGATAGAAATGCAGCTGTTCGGTTGAAAATTAATCTTCCTTGGTTGAGGATTCAATTATTTTCTTGAAAATTCGTCAACAATTATATTATTCGTTAAAAAATCATATTTTTTCTTTGAAAATTGAACTACTTGTTCAAAGGTTGAACCAATTTTTCAAAAAGTAAACTGAAAATTTAAATATTTCAGTTGAAGATTAATTATAGTTTAAAATTTATTTCTTTGGTTGAAAGTTGAACTATTTTGTACAAAATTAATATTTTTTAATTGAAAATTTAACTACTTCAGTAAAAATGATAATACTTGGTTAAACTCTTTTTTTTTTTGGTTAAAGGTTCATCCCTTTAGTTGAAAATTTAACTATTTTGTTGAAAATTTTTTTACTTTTTTAGTTAAAAAATATTTCTTTTAGCTGCTTTTCCATTTTTGGTTGAAAGTTGATCTTCTTTAGTTCTTCGTCTTTTTTGTTTAAATTCCTCTCTTTTTTTGGGAGAAATTTGATCCTTTTTGGTTAAAAATTCAACTATTTGGTTAACTGTTTTGTTGAACATTTGCTTTTTTTGGTTAAAATATCAACCATTATAGTTAAAATTCAACTCTCTTTTAAAAAAATCGTCTTTTTGGCTTGATAATTTAACTATTTGGTTGAAAATGCAACTTTTTTTAGTTGAAGTTTAATCTTTGTTGATTATGATCCCGAAAACTTTGTTGAAAATTCATCTTTATAGGTCGAACATTGGACTATTTGGTTAAAAATTTAGTTGTTTTTTGTTGAAGTTAAATGTTTTATTTTTGAAAATTCGACTATTTGATTGAAAAATAATTTTTGTAGGTAGAAAATTAGTATTTGGTTAAATATTCAACTATTTTGTTGAAAATTCATGTATTTTGGAATTTTCAAAATTTTAATCTGAAATTTTATTGGACTTCCAGTTCGACGTGGATACAAGGTGGATGTGTGCAAGGTGCCAGTGTGAGTTTTGGAGGTTTTAATCCGGAAAAAGTGAGAAGAAAGGTGAAAGGAAGTTTTGAGAAGGTGTAGCAAGGTGACTGGGCTCAGTGGGAGTGAGTGTGTGAAGGGAGAAGGACTAGTGGATTAAAAAAGTGAAGGAGAAAAAAGTGGCACGCCGAGAGAGTGAGGTTAGGGTCGGACCGGAAGGACGCTGAAAAGAGGAAAGCAGTTGTAACGAGCGACTATTGCGACTGCTTCTCGCTCGATCTCATTTGATTAAATTAATCGAATCCCTTTATGCGGGAACTTTCAAATAAATTCGCTGAAATATTTATAATGCTTCTACCGTGGGAAGATGTTAGAATCTGTTGAAAAGCGAAATTCTCACGTACAGAATAAATGATAATTCAGAAAAGACCTTGGGGAAAGGGTGTACATTTATTTAGGAAAGAAGGTATTTTATTTACCTTTAGAATAAACTAAAAATGTGTCTACGAGTGGTCAACGCAGCTGTACATTATAAATTTAGTTTTAAGACTTTTTGTAAGACCCTGAATTTTTATGTACTAGAATTAAGGAAGAGATACTAAGTCTGGATAGTAGGATAGAAAATAAGGCATTTTTAGAGGATAGGGCCCTAAAGTTGCTAGGGTTAATATATTCCGTAAAACGGCAACTTTCTATAATCCGCTTAGGGTTCAGTTGAGCACGTAAAGGAATGATTTAAATTTATTACATTTATGAGTGAGGAAACTCTCTTTCGCCTACAATATCCGAAGGAATACCGGATTTAACCGGAAAAGTTCGGGTTTCTTCGGGGAGGGTCCTTTTCCAGTCGTGTAACTTCGGAAAGTGGACCCACCCCGACGGGGCCTGAAACAGAGAGTGGGGGATGCTTGAGGGTGGAGCGACGGCTGAGTGAACGGTGACAGGAGACAGACTCGTCAGATAATATTCTACTCTCAACCCAGCTACATGTTCCCTCGTTGAACTGTAGATTTTTGTACTCGGCACTAATAATTGGAGTAGAGATCGCGAACTTTAGATGTTGTTAAATCCAGACTTAGTTGTGGCAGAGTTATATAAATAAAAATTACTATATTCTTTACCTCATTAATCAGTAGCATTTTATTCATTGACATTTTAAATTTCCCGGTTCCTTTTCAGGATTAACATCAGACAGAACTCGACCAATTAAATAAATTCCGCGTCTACGACATGCGCGGCTCGTAACATAGTGCTAGCGCTAGTGACACCTGGTGGAGAGTGGAGTAAGTGAAGAAAGGAGTTTGACTCGAGCAGTGGAGACGAAAGCGTTTGAAAGATCAGCTGGGCTGCGTGAGAGTAGAACGAAGAGAAAGAGTGTGACAGAAGAAGTGCTAGCACACGAAAAAAGCGAGATGGGAGATGAAAAGAAGGAGAAGAAGCAGAAGAGGGAAAAGGAGGAAGCGAGAAAAGAGGCGTGGAAACATGCGGTGGACATGCTGGAAGTGCGGCAGGACAAGTTCATCACGGACCTGAAACTGGAATGGGAGATAGAAAGAGCACACATGAGAGGTGAAAGGGAGATAGACAGGAGAAATTTTGAGGGAACACTCAATAATTTGGTGGAAAAACTCGAACGGCTTAGCGCAAGGATGGAGAGACTGCAGGAAGGAAAGGAAGAGAGAGAAACGAAAGAGATTGGATGCCAGACGGAGGAGGAAGAGAGAACGTGGAGGGAGATGCCGAAGAAGCTAACGCAAGAAGAGTGCGAGAGAGAAAAGGAAGAGAGAACGCAGAGGAAGAGAAATCTCAGAGTGCTAGGAGTAAGCAAGGAAGACAACGAGGTGACGAACGTGGTAGGGGTCTTGGCCGCGCACACGAAGGTGGTGGCGAAAGTGGAGAGTTCGAAGAAAATAGACGGTGGGATGCTCCTTACTTTAAAGACGTGGGAAAACAAAAGGGACCTGCTCAACGTTAAGGGCAGACTGAGAGGTACAGGATTCTGGATGGAGGAAGATCTGACGGAAAGGGAAGAGGTGGTACAAGAATGGCTGAGGAGGGAGAAGCGGAGAATGGAATTGGCAGGGAACGAAGTTGAGCTTAGGTTCATGAGAGCGAAAGTAGGAGAGACGATCTGGCACTGGAACGAGATGGAAGGAGAGATGATGGTAGCAGGAACGGTGACAATGGCTAAGAAGAAGGACGAGGAGCAAGAAACGAAGAAGAAGAATACGGAGGAGCATGGTGGGGGGGGGGGCCTAAAGAATATGTGCGGGAGTGAAAAGCAAAGTAAATGGGGCAAGGTGTATGTGGGGTGAGAAAAGGGGGTGCTGGGGCACTAGGAGTGAGACGGGAATGCAAATGGAATGTAAAGAATGAAAGTGTTCCTCTGTAATTGTGATGTGTTAAACAGGACAGTTGGTTGTAAAATGAGGCTTAAGAGATAGAGTTGGGTAAAAGGGTGCTAGGGCACTATGTTTAGAGAGTTAGAGAGAAGGAGAAGGACATACGTAGAGACGTTAAGAAGTACAAGGAGAAGGGTACAGAGAGAGGGAGAACAGAGATAGGGCTTCCGTTTCGACTTGCCATTTAATGTAAGTAGGGTTAAGTTAGGCTAATAACTTTGAATGTAAGGAGAGGAGGTAATTTTGTAAAGATGTGTTTTTAAGACTCTCAAACCCGTAAAAGGGAGAGAGTATAATAAACTACTTGAAGAAGACTTGAATCTGAAATTTTATTCCATTTAAAAAAAATTTATGTTAAAAATGTTACAAAATTAAAATATTGGTCTTTGAATATTAATAGTTAGGGAAAATGAAAAATTGGTCAGGGAAAAATTAGGGAAAAGTCAGGGAAATTTGGAAATTAAGTTTTTCACGACCCTGAAGTTTGCCACAGGTATGGATTTGAAATTTTTGCAATTGTCATTGCATTCGTCTCCGAAATATGTAGGTGCGCCTTTTTTTAAACAATTTTTTAACAATTAAATCATTTTTTCATAAGCGCAGATAGTTTGTTTATATAATCAATTTGAAAAGTTTCAAAATCCATATCTGTGGCAAACTTCTGGTTCGTAGTTTTTCGGTTACTCTTGAATTAGAAATTCACAGAAATTCGATTATTTGTGTAAACATTATTGACACATACATTACACACATGGATATATAAAATAATTTGATTCTTGTGAATTCTCTTTCGTTAAAGCTCCTTGGGCTTTAACCAACACATTCTCATAACGTATCTCGTGTTTCTCTAAAAATTTGGTTCTTTATTATTACTTTAATAGTTGTTCCTTAATTGGCATTAATCTTTATTCGCAGCTACCCTGAAAAATGTATCATTTCAATAAATGTATAATTATTATTACAATTCACTATGTGCTTTGATATTGAAACAGACGTATTTTTATTGTCTTGTTTTTATAATTTAGAAAACTGCGCGTCCGATCGAAAAAATAGTTCAGAGCCAATTTGTAGATGTAATATAGACGAACAATTTTGTTTTTTAACATTTTATTGTAGCTTGTATTGTTTTTCTAACAAAATTAATTTGTATTTTAATATGATTTTTACGATTAAAATAAAAACTACGCGTCCAATAAAAAATTAATTGATAACAGATTTCTCGATATCGTTTTGTTGAACAACTTTTGTCCATTATTTTTTTTCGGACCTTGTGTCTTTTTTACAAAAAATTTAATTTTTTTCAAATGTTATTTTTACATATGTGAAAATGAAAACTGCGCGTCCTGTCAAAAAATAATTTGTAATAAATTCGACGATCTTTTTTTTGATAAACAATTTTTGTCAATTAATTTTTGTTCGTATCTTGTGTTGTTTATGAGCAATTTTATGTCAAATCATCTCAAGAAATTTAGCTACTGTTAGTACATTAGTACTGTTAGTACTGTTAGTAATTTTGATGAAAATTTAAGGTGTATTTCTTTAAAACGATTCATAATAAGAAACGGTTTTAAAGAAACATTTTTTGGAAACAAAATCAAAAACTTCTTATATTTTGCAATAACAAATTTTCAAACGGAATTTCTGAAAAAATCCACTTTTTATTTTCTATATATTTTTTTTGAAGGCGTATGTTTTTAATTATTTCTCGAAAAGTAAGCGAGATCCCATTTTGATATTCACAGGTTTTTGTACAGGATATTGTGAGTTATCTATTAAAAAATTAGAGAAAATACAAAGTGGATTTTTATCAGAAATTCAGTTAAAAAATTTGTTTTTGAAAAATCCAAGAACTTTTTGAAAAAAAGAGATCACAATTTTCAAGTTTGAATATCTTCTAAGTTTTAAGAATTCTTCAAAAATTATGTTCGGATTTTTCTTTCAACACCTAAGCGAAATGATACTATAATTATAATTTAATAATAATAAAATAATAATTAATAATTAAATCATAAATAAATTAAATAATTGGACAAGGAATTGCTCTTATCGAAAGGTTTTAATTTTTTAAAATGCTTTCTTTACGATTAAGATAAAAACTACGTGTTCTATCCAAAAATGATTTAAAATAAATTTGTTGATCTTTTTTGGATGAACAACTTTCGTCTATTCATTTTTTTTTCGTAACTTTATATCTCTTTTTTGTGTGGTTTTTCTGTCTGTGATAAATTCAAATTTTACATAAGACCTTCTTCTGATTAGGATAATAATTTGAAAATGAAGGAAAATATTGTATTACATAATTTTTCGAAACGTTACGAAAATCTGAAAATTAATATAAAAAGTCGAAGTTAGATACATGCATTTGAAGATATTTATATGAATATGTCGGGGATTCCTGCCAGTTCTGATTAGCTATCTTGACTCATAGATACAAGCTTTTTTAAATAAATAATCTTATTCTGCTGAAAATGGACAATCTTTTAGAACTTTATTAATTTTTGCATCTCATTTTATAAACCATTTGACACTTATAGCTAATTTTGCTTCTTTGCAAATTTTCCTATCTCTAGAAATGTAGAATGAAATTTGAAAATTAGTCTGAAAATCATTTGTTCTTTAAATATCTCTTTATTTTCCTGTTATTGATAAGATTGCCTACATCATTTATCATCACACTGGAAAAGTTTTTAACCAATCGTGAATGTGTGCGAATAAGAAGGGGTATAAACAGAGAAGGCATAAATTCTGTTCAAACTCTTATAAATGTAGGTTTTGTAATGAAGAGCTGAAAGTATTGACTATTTTTCTACCTGAAATGTGGGGAATTATCTGAAAAAGAAGGTAAATTATAAAAATAATTCAATTTTTAAATAATAAAAACTTTAAAATAAATATTTAATCAAAATATCCCATTTTCTATTCTGCTTTTTTTAAGTTTAATTTTTCCCGTTTTTGAGTAGCCTAGTGTATTTTTAATTTTTAATATAAAAAATATAGTATAAAAGAGACACGCGGAAAAATTCTTGAATCCAAAATGGTATTTTTCATAAATTCTTCTATATCTTAGGCTGTTTATATCAAACAAAATTTTGACACATTTATTTTTATGAAATTCAATGCTCTTTCAATAAACTTTTCGAAAAACTTTTTCAGTTTAAGATAAAATTCTTATAATGCAATTGATAAGACCCGGATTTAAAAAATACAATTTGTTCATTCTATCGCCTTTGGATTATTTTATAGCGCACAAATAGTAACAATTTCTTAGTGATGTGAAAATTTCCTTTGGAAAATTTCAAAATTAAAAAAAAATAGCTCGAAGGCTAAAAAAACTTTTTTTTTTAAATCTGTTGTCACAAGTTCATACACAGGGCTGCCACACAGTCACTCAAGTCAATTTGAGTCACTTTTTAAAGCAAAAGTCACTTTAATTCATCTCATTTTAGTTTTATCTAGAAAAAATTTAATTCCTCTTTTTGCCCTATTTTCAAGAAACTTCCTCTTTTTCTTGCTTTTTTTTATTTTTTGCTAAAATGTGAATTCAGAATTAATCTTTCTTGGTTAAAAATGTTATCATTCCTTTTAAAATTTAATTATTTTATCGAAAAATTCAACTATTTTGTTAAAAATTAATATCTTTTAGATAAAAATTCAACTGTTTTCTTGAAGCTTCGTCTTTCTGGATAGAAAATTCATCATTCTTTAACTATCTTCTAAAAAAATCGTCTTTTTGACTTGAAAATTTAACTATTTGGTTGAAAATGCAACTGTTTTTGGCTATAGTTCAAAATTAATAATAATTAATTGAAAATTTACTTTTTTGTTAAAAATTTATATCTTGGTTTAAAATTAATTTTTCACTTCAAATTTAACTATTCTATTTTGTTGTTAATTTTTTTTTTGTAACTGGAAATTTAAATATTCAATTTTTGGTTTAAAATTTATCTTCTATTCTTTGAAAATTTAGAAAGACATTTTTTTTTTTGGTTGAAGATTCATCATTTTGGTTCAAATTCATTTCTTCAACTATAAATTTAGGTATTTCATTTTTGTATGGAAAATTAATCTTTTTTTATAGAAATTTAATCTTCTTGTTTATAAATTCATCAGTTTGGTTACAAATTTAACTATTTCTTTAAAAATTAATTTTCTTTGGCTGGAAATTAATTTTGTACAGAAAATTTATCTGTTTTATTTTTATTTAAAAATTCATCTTCTGGGTTAAAAATTCATCCATTCGGGTAAAAATTCATTATTTTTGGTTAAATATTCATCATTTTATTTCAAAATTTATATCTTTGGTTGAAAATTTAACTTTTTTCTTCAAAATTTTCGGAAGAAAATTAATCTTCTTCGTTGAAAATTCATCTTCAAATATTTGGTTGCAGATTTATATATTTTTTTGAAAATTCGTCTTAGAAGATATACTTTTTTGTTTGAAAATTAATACTTTTGATTTAAATTAGAGTACTTGGTTGAAAATTCCACTATTTTCTTAAAAATTCATTCATTTTATTGAAAATTAAGTTATTATGGTAGAAATGTATTCTTTTTTGTTTAAAAATGCAACTGTTCAGATGAAAATTAATAATCTTTTTTGTTTAATAATTCAACTATTTTGTTCAATACTCATCTTTTTCGGTTGAAATACTTATTACATTCTTTGTCAAGAATTCATCTTTTTTGGTTGAAAATTGAACTACTTGGTTGAAAGTTGAACTACTTTGCCAAAAACTAGTTTTTTTTTGTAACAGATTCATAATTTTAGTTTAAAATTTCTCTTTTCTTCTGAAAATTCGAAGTTTTTTTTTTGTTTTTTTTTTGTTTTGAAAATGAGTGGTTTTAACTGAAATTTGAACTATTTCTCTTTTGATTGAAAATAGATATTTTTTTAGTAGAAAATTCAACATTTTGTTTGAGAATTCCTAACTTTCGTCGAAAAAATTCGTGTTCTTCAGTAGGAAATGAATCTCTATGATGAAAAATTCAATTATTTTGTTGAAATTGCAATATTTTTATTTGAAAAGTTTTAATATTGAATTCAATGTGCTACCTACATTTTATTCAAAAGAAATGATTCCCCTATTGTTGTAAAAAATCACCCTATTGACCCTGTTTTGAGAGAATTTTAAGCTGTGAAGTCTGCAATATTAAAGCTTAAATTATTTTAAGTTTATAATTTTTGTGACTTTCTTTTTTCTATTGTAAAGCATCGAAAAATAAATAAGGCAGTTTAGTGTCAAAGGTTTATTTAGCTTTTAATAAAATTTATTACAATTCATCTCAACGTTACTTTTAGAATTTATTCTAGCAATTATGACTTTTGAAGAATCTTGTAAATGCTTCATCCCTTTTAGCTTGAATTAGTCACTTTTCCCATTTTCCAAGTACATTAGTCTGTAGCAGCCCTGTTTATATAGCTAAAATAAAAAATAGTCCGTAACCTGAATAACTGATATCAGTCCAGAAATATAGATTCTTTAAGAGCTTTCATTTGATTTATTTCAGATAATTCATCGATATTTTCATATTGGAATTAGAGAAATTAAGTCTTCTTTCGCCTTGGATTATCGACAACGTAATAAATTTGGTACAATATTTTTGTCAAAACCCTAAAAATGAAGGTGCTATTATTTTGGTTTCCAAGCTTACTAACACTTTCTTTGGCTAAAAAACTTGTAAAAATCGAAGGAACAACCGGAGATATATCAGATATTGTTGTGGACACGGAAGACAGATGGTACATTGTAAAAGACAAAACACTATATTCTTCATTTGATAAAGGAATAACATTAAATAAAATAGAGTTACCTTCAAAAGAATTTGTTCATACAGGCTTAGGAATTGATCTCTTTGATAATATTTATGTCCAAGATTATAACTTAACAGTCTTCATCGTTGCACCTTCTGTATATAATACATTTGTTTTTCAAGAAATAACTTTAGCGTATGGGAAAGAAAGATTAGTTGGTAGACCATTGTCGAAATACATTAGTAATACAGTTTATATTGCGACTAAGAGTGGTTTGATGAGACTCGAAAATGGCGAAATTATCTGTAAACCTATCATTTCACCACCAGTAGTTCGAGCAGAAATTACTGGAATGGTGAATTACTATTTAAGTGTTTATACACAAGGTATAATTTACAGCGGTGGAAATCCTAGATATTGGATTTATAAGAAAGAGACACTTTCTGAAACTCCAATCTGCCAAACAAAGTCCTTTGTCAAATATATGAATGAAGGACATGCTCATATTTTTTTTATTGTGAATGGTGAAAAAATAGTCAGAGTTCTTCAAAACGCAAGGAAACCAACGATTTTGGAAGGAATAGATGCCTCGAATATTAATAACCAAACTGATTTTGTTACATACTACCGGTATGGAGCATATGATACTAAAGTTTATATTTTTGGTAATATCAACACCTCAGGGACAATTTATGAATTAGGTGAAAGAAAAGTTAATAGGGAAAACGTTATTGAAGTAATGTCAACGCTTAAACTGAATAATGTACGCCTTATATGTTCCGTTAGAATAGGTAATGAAATATTTTTTGGGACTTCGAACGGTGTCTACCAGTTGACAGATCTTACTCCTATGATTGAAGTGTGAAACGTTAGTTGTGTTAATTTCAGCATAAAATAAATGATTGATGCGAGAAAGCAGTTCTTCTTTTAGAATTAAGTGGGATGAATTTAGTGTAGGAAAGTGAAAATATTAAAAGAAATCCTTTTATAGTCTGTGGGATACAAGTTTATAATTATTTTATTATTATTATAGAAAAGAAGCTTTCTCTCAGGCTTAAGGTGCTTCGAACGAGTCGGTTTTTAGAATAATACAGAACGAGGGGTAAACCACTCTCAAATCAGCGAGATAACGCTCAGTGTTATATGGACGTTGTGCTCTGATTTTTTGATATCGGTGACGCTAAAGTAACTAAAATAAGGAATCTGTCTTATGAGCCTGTTAGAATAACATCAACGCAAGAGGCGATCGTTATTCGTAACGTTGGAATTATTCATTGAGTGCAGTTCCACCGACCGAGCTTAGGCGGCGTGGCGTCGCTTATACGTGAGTGGCGCGGCCTATCTTGCGCCTTGGAGGTGGAGGGGGTACACAGGAGTGAGCGAGGTGTCCGAGAGTGGTATCCACCTTCTCTTTCCAACCTATGTATCCCCTCCACCTCTAAGCCACTGGATACGCCGCGCCACTCACGTATAAGCGACGCCACGCCGCCGAAGCTTGGTCGGTGGAACTGCACTCTATCTTTCTTGTAACCTAGCTATAAGCTCGTTGTCGCTAGCGGCGCGCTACAAATGCCCAGTCCGATAGCTTCTCGGATGATTTTTTCCTTAAAAGCTAAGAACCGTTCCTTACAGGTCGTTGATACCTCGATTTTGACGCTAAGGGAGCGTTCACAAATTATCTAACGTTATTTTCGAACTTTTTTAACCTCACCCCTAACCGCA
This sequence comes from Andricus curvator, assembly GCA_932195095.1. NCBI lineage: Eukaryota > Metazoa > Arthropoda > Insecta > Hymenoptera > Cynipidae > Andricus > Andricus curvator. The sequence continues at coordinate 156,965 of CAKNYM010052516.1, read as the reverse complement.
GTTACGTAACATTTGTTGTATTATGTTTATAAACATAATAGACGTTTTCTAAATAAAAAAATGTTTCACAGAAAAAACAGAAGATAAACTTTACATCGATTTCCGACGTAAGATTCTCTGCAACAAAAATTATCTTCAGAGGATAAACTTTACACAAATATCGGTTAAACTTTCTTTTGTTTTTGCATGACAAACACATGTATTTTGAAAGACGCGAAGTTGGCTAAACAAAACTTTATCGCTCTGAAAAATTTCCTGCAACAAATTTTATTCTTAGTTTTTTCTGTGTTTTCAAGATGAAGTGCTGTATAGAAATAAAGAAAGCAATATTTTTATGTAACACTGGAGGCTTTTTGAATATTTTTTTTTGTCACACAAATAATAAAATTACTTACAAGAAAAGAAGTATTATCAGTTTGTTTGTAAGTTTATATAAATATAAATTTTATAATATTCTAGAGAAAATTAGAGAAGATTTTTAAATATTTAAAACCTCTCAAATTCCTTACAATATTTTTAGCTAACTCGAATTTTTCTTGAAATTCTGAAAAATCATTCAAAATGTAAGGAAATTGCCTTATAATCTTCAAAATTTTCCTAGGAATTTTAAGAAAATTTGTTTATTTACTTAAAACCTTTCAAAATTATTTCAAACCTTCTGAAGGTTTGGTTTGAAATCGTTAAAAAAAATCTGAATTTTTTTGAATCTTTTACAGTTTGAAATTCTTTTTCAATCTCTTAAAATCTTCTAAATATTTCTTGAATTTACTCGATTTTTTGTTGTTGATTTTTTAATCATACCAAATTGAAACATTTTTCTTCAAAATCTTCTACTCTTTTTCGAAATTTAAGGAAATCTTTTAAAATTAAAATTCCTAAAATATCTTATAAGTTTTTATTATTTTTGAATCGTTTCAAAACGGTAGGAAATTAATGTTCTTGGTAACTAATTTAATGTTTGGATGAGCATCAATCTTCTTCAGTTGGAAATTCATCTATTTGTTTGCAAATTTCCGTAATTTGTTAAAACTTTGTATTTTCTGGTAGGATTGTAATCTTCTTGGTGACTAATTCACTTTTGCTTGAAAATTCAACTATTAGGTTAAAAATTCCATTAAAAAATGAAATATTTGGTTAAAAATTCATGTATTTTGTTGAAAATTATTCTTTTTTGGTAGAAAATTAAACTTTTTGGTTGAAAATTCATTTATGTCGTTAAAAATTAGTGTTTTAAAATTAAAAATTACTTTTTTTTAATTAAAAATTACTTTTTGTAATTACAAATGTAATTGAAGTTTTTGTCGAAATTTTTTTTTATAGACATTTAATCTTTTTGTTAGAAAATTTATTTGTTTGGTTGAAAATTTAACTTATTCGTTGAAAATTTAGTTTATTTACTTAAAAACGTTTTTCTTTAACTGAAAAGTAAACTATTTTATTCTTTGTTAAAAACTTAACTTTTTTAGTTGAAAATTCATCTATTTTGTTAAAAAAATTGTCCGTTTTCGGTAGAAAATTAATCATTTTGATTAAAATTTCATTTCTTTTGTTGAAAACTAGTTTTTTTATTGAAAATTTAACTATTTTGTTGAAACACTATTTTATTCGCTTCTAAACTTATTTTCCTGATTGAAAAATAAACCATGCTATTTTTTGTTGAAAATTTATCTTTTTTTAGTTAAAAATTCATCTATTTTGTTGAAAATTTGACTTTTTTTGGTAAAAAATTCATCTTCTGGGTTGTAATTTCAACTATTTGATTACATGTTAATTTTTTTGATTGTAGATGTATCATTTTAGTTAAAATTTCATTTCCTTTGTTAAAAATTTAACACATTTTTTTTAATTCTTTTTTCTACTAAAAATGTAGCTGTTTCATTTTTGTTATAAAATTGATCTTTTTCAGTTGGAAATTCACTTATTTTATGGAAAACTTGTCATTTTTAATAAAAAATTAAATTTTTTTGATAGAAAATGCATATTTTTCTGTTGTAAATTCAACCCTTTTTTTAAATTCGTCTTTATGACTTTAAAACTCAACATTTTGGATAAGATTTTTTTTCTTCATTAATTGAACAATCTGTCTTTGTTAAAAATTCAACTCTTACGTCGAAAAGACGTATTTTTTGGTTTAGCAGTGTTTTTATTGAAAATGAAAATATTGTTTGGTGAAAATATCAACTATTACACTTTGTGTTGATAAATCATTTTTTTTATCAAAGATTTATCAGTTTTTTTGAAAATTTAACTATTTTGTTGAAAATTCCCTTTTCCTTAATTGAAAATTAATTATTTTAACTGAAAATGTTATATTAAAATTTTACATTAATAAATCTTAAATTTTTGTCAGTTCTTTTTTAGAGAAAGATTAAAAATGTTACGTACTCGAGTTAAAAATTGGGGGGGGGGG
>CAKNYM010052516.1:105127-143295 GCA_932195095.1 Andricus curvator | reverse complement strand
AAAACAATGAAATATTGTGAAAAAACACACCCGAGATGAAAAATAAAGTAAATAAGCAAAGTTTTGATGAGAATGTGCCCGCTTATCGGGCCGATTTTTTCACTGTTAATGTTATTTTTTACGAATAAAACAAAAACTACACATCCTATCAAAAAGTGACCCATGAGAAATTTGTAGATATTTTTTGAATGCACAATTTTAGTCCAGCCATCATTTGTCGTATCTTGCATAGTTTGACCGTAAAATTGATTTTTTGGATTTTTCATTACTTCTTGTGCAATAAAAATGTGAATTTTCGATTTTTCAAGAAAATTGAAAAAGTCATTATGATAATCTTGTAGGGCGTGCAAAAAGAAACACTTTTCTTGTCGTGACTTTTTTTCGTATCGTGCGTTGTTTGGCTGAAAATGTGAATTTTCGTTTTTTCTTTTGGATTTTGAAAATGCTGTAACTCGGAAAATTTTCATTTTATCGAAAAATGTCGTAAGAATAAAATATTTGAATTTTCAATTACTATAAGCAGCCGTACATATAATTTCCAAATTTTGAAAAAAAACGGTCCAAAAAATTTTCAAAATGCCCTCACTTTTTGAATTTTCATCCAAAATGGCTGGCTAACGAACTTGACCTTTCGTTTAGGAGACTAAAAGAGTATACCAAAGGCCAGTCAAATCGGTCAATTCTTTCGAAAGTTATCGTGTTCACAGACAGACATACAGACAGACAGACAGACAGACACATTCGTAAAAACCTGTTTTTTGGGTTCAGGGGGTCTCAAAACGTGGACATTTGACAAAAACCGGGGGGGTCAAATTTTACACAAATCTAATACCTTCTCTAGATGAGAATGTAATATTAAACTTTGTTACCAGAAAAAATAAATTTTTATGCCAAAAGGACGAATTTTCAACAGAAAAGTTACATTTCAACCAAATTTTGGTTGAATTTTCATACTGAAAATATTAGTTTTCAACAAAAAGGTTAATTTTCTACCAATTAGTTTAATTTTCTAGCATTTTCAAACTAGAAAGACGAATTTTCTACAAAAGAGTTAAATTTTCGACAAAAACATTAATTTTCAACCAAATTTGGACTTTCTATTAAAATACTTATATTTTCAACAAAATACATGAATTTTCAAGCAATTGGTTGCATCATCATACCGAAAATATTAATTTTCAACCAAAAATTTAATTTTCAATCAAATAGTTGTATTTGCTACCATTTTCAAAAAAAAAGACCAATTTCCGACAAAACAGTTAAATTTGTAACAAAAAAAGTAATTTTTCACCCAAATAGTTGAATTTTTTAGCATTTTCAATCAAACAAACAAAAATTTCTACAAAAGAGTTAAATTTCTGAGAAAAAAGGTAATTTTCGACGAAATTTGGACTTTCTACCAAAATACTTAAATTTTTAACAAAATACAAGAATTTCAAACCAAACAGTTGAATTTTCATATCGAAAATATTAATTTTTAACAAAAAAGTTGATTTTCAAACAAATAGTTCAATTTTCAACAATTTAATATACATATTATATTAATATTGATATATGTAATATTTAATATATTAATATATTATATTAATATATTTTTATATACAAAATAGCTGAATCCTCAATCAAACCACGTTAATTTTCTATCAAAATAGTTGAATTTTCAACCAAAAAACTTAGATTACTTTACAAAAAGAGATTAATTTTGAAACCGAAAAGCCGAATTTTGAACCAAGTAAGAAAAAATATATCCACTAAATTGGTGAATTTTCAAACCCAAAAGACAAGTTTTCTACAAAACAGTTGCATTTTTAAACAAAAAATATTATTTTTACACAAAAAAGTTACTTTTCAACAAAATAAAATAGTAGCATTTTTAACGAAATGCATTAATTTTCAACCAACGAAAAATATAAGAGTTGATATTATTGCAATCAAAAAATATTTTAATTTGAAATCAAATCCCGTTAAATTCAACCAAAAAGGGCGAATTTTCAACAAAATAGCTGAATCGTCAACCATATCGTATTAATATTCCATCAAAATATTCGAATTTTCAACCCAAATAAATTAGATTTTTTTTTTACCGAAAGTGATCAATTTCGAAACAAAAAATTCGCATTTTGAAACAAAAATGAAAAGAATTTCCACCGAATTGTTGCATTTTCAAGCCAAGAAGACGAATTTTCTACAAACCAGTTGTATTTTCAAATGGAAGATATGAGTTTCCAACCAAATAAAATAGTTTGACTTTTAACAAAATGCATGAATTTTCAACCAAAACAGATAAATTCTCAACAAAAAATATAATAGTTGATATTATTTCAACCAAAAAAATACTTTAATTTGAAATCAGTCACAGTTGCAACCAACCAAAAAAGATGAATTTTCAAGAGAACAGCTGAATCCTCAAGTAAAAGAGATTAATTTTCCACCCATAACTGACCCATAAAACATAATAGGATATAATATACAAAAATACAAAGTAACTTCAAAGCAACTAACATTAAAGTTCCAAGTTACTGCAAAAATCGTAACTAAGTTACGTTACAAGTTACTTTTTAAAAAAGTAACGAAGTTATCCTAAAAGTTACAAATAATCTAACTTTTCAGTAACTTAGTTCCTTGTCACAAGTGACTACCCAACTCTGAAAGTATTAATGTTTTTTAAATAAACATTGATATTAATTCTTTTAATGAACTCTTCAAGCGTTAGAGAGACCTTGCATGTACGGCAAAGTAACTTTTAAATCTTTATTGTAAGTATCAATCCATTTCTTTTCTTAATACTACTATTATATATCTCATGAATATAAAAACACTTGTTCTTGTATGGAATTCCTGAAAATAAAACAAGAATTCAACGATCAAATTTGGACAAACACCACAAAATGCTCCTATTGCGATTCCTAAAAACAAACAAAATTTGTTTCTTTGCGCAAAAATAAAAAAGAGGAAAGCAAAATGAGAAGTCAACCAACCAATTCCCCTTCCTTCTCTTTTTTATTTCTTTCGTCTTTATTATTATTATTATTATTATCAAATCACAGTATGAAAGTATGCACAATATTTACCAACGTTTCGGTGCTCACACAGCACCCTTATCAAGGCAACAAAAATTAGAGCAGGTAGGAACAGCGACGAAATAACGACGCTATCACCTCGATACCTGACAACTGCATGTGGGTCAAAAGACAAATCCGTTCTAAACAAACAAGAAATGAGAGAAAGTCAAGACCCATGAAAACATATTGCTAAATGTAATTAATCATACTAGAATAACTTTTGTTTAATTTATCCAAATCAGTTTTTAAATTAATAGACAACTTATTTTGTTTTTTAATATGAAGCATTTCCATAAATTCTCTCTTTCTCTCATTACTTTCACTGTGTAAAATTTCAACATTATCCCAGTCAAACTCATGATCAACATCAACAAACCCTCTCGTATGGCTAGCAAGAACACTCTTATAACAACGTCCTAAACGAACATCACTTTTGTGTTCCTCCACCCTAGTATTGAGAAGTCTGCCAGTCTGTGCCACATAAGTCATCTTAGAGATCTTGCAAGTGATCTTGTAAACAACACCACCTTTTACACAAGATTTTTGAAAGAGAAGATAAGGATCCTTGGTTTGTAAATCATGGTAAATTATGGCATATGGTCCTGAAACCATTAGAATGGTTAAATTATGGTGTGATATCAACTAAAAATTAAGAGGCAGTATCCTTCAGAAAAGGTTTTTGTTTGAATGTCGAAGAAATTATGTTTTACCTAAAAAAATATTTTTCTTTGATAACAAATTTCGAGATTTTGCTTTTCACAGTAATTTTTGCAATAGACAATTTGAACATAATTTAAAGAATTTCAAACTCTCAATGCTGAATTTACTGATCAAGGATGTTTCAAATCATGTTCATTTTTTAAAAGTAAAAATTTCAAGGATCAAAAGTGAATTAGAAGTATGTTTCCCACAAGATAAAATCATTGATCTTTTAAAACATCAGATTTTCCTTAATCGAAGATTTTTAAACGATGATAAAAAACATGAGAACAAACTTTATATTTTGATTGATCAACAAACTAATATTCAAGAGCAAAATTTAAATTTACACAAGATTCTTGAAAAAGAAGATAAGGATCCTTGGTTTGTGAATTTTGCAAATATTCAAATTCCTGATTCAGTTACAGATATTCTCAGATTAGGTAAAGGTTTTAGCAACCATGTGATTAAAAGTAAATCGAAACAAATGATGGAAATAATCAAAGATGTTGAATTAAGTATACACAAAATTCCAATATTAGATGAACAGGATTTCCGAAACAAGGTTTTACACTTGTCGAAGAGCTTTGTTGATAAAAATTGTTTGCACATTAGTAGTATTGATCGTAAAATTTCTAAAGGTTTCAAGATAACGAAAGGTTTCCTTAAAAACAATCCTGATATAATTTGCATGAATGCTGATAAAGGCAATATTACAGTTTGTATGAAGAAATCAGATTATTTAGGGATATGGAGGTTTTACTTTCCAATCGTGATAACTTTGAATTATTGGCTGAAAATCCGTTGAAACAATTAAGAAGAGACACTTTCAAGATTCTAGACAATTGGAGAAAGAAAGGACTTTTGGAAAAGTATATAAGATGGACTGATATAAATACCGAAGACACAGTTTTTGCAAGATGTTATGGTTTGAGAAAGATTCATAAAGATGGCTATCCTTTGAGATTGATTATTTCAACTATTAACATTCCCACGAAATTTTTAGAACAAAACTTTAATTTGATACTGAAAGACTCAATTACAACTTCCAAATAGAATATTAAAAATAGCTGGGAATTCCAAAAAATTATTATTCAAAAAACTGTTCCTGATGACCATGTAATGATTCCTTTGGATGTTGTTGCAATGTTTCCAAGTATACTCCTTGAATTGGTTAAACAGGCAATTTTAAATAGATGGGCTAATATAAAAACACGTACTCGATCAAGTCAAAAAGATTTTATTGAAGGGATAGTTTTCATTATGAACTCAACTTATTTTAAATTCAATGGATTTTTTTATAGGCAAAAATTCGGTACTCCCATAGGTTCAGTCATTTCTCCGATGTTAGCAGAAATAGTAATGGAAGATTTGGAGGTCTTTGCTTTCAAGAAGCTGGATTTTGTTTTGCCCTTTTACTTTCGGTATGTTGATGACACCTTATTATGTGTTGCTCTAGCAAAGTTACAAGCAGTTTTTGATGCTTTTCACAGTTTTCATTCAAAACTTCAGTTCACCCATGAAATAGAGAACAATAATAGAATCAGTTTTTTGGACGTAGAAGTAATTAAGGGTCAGGATGGTAATATTATCACCAATTGGTATAGGAAAATTACATATTCAGGTAGAATTTTAAATTTCTTTTCAGCTCATCCTATTTAAAACATAATTGCAGTAATCAAAAACTTAGTTGACAGAGCTCTAGGTTTGTCCCACATTTCATTTCACAAAGAAAATTTAAATATAGTTAGGAATATCCTTTTTTCTTAATCATTACCCACAAAAGTTGATTAAGCAACATATATCACAATTAGAATTCAACAAATCAAAAGCAAACAAAGTAACATCTTATCTACAAATAATCAGGAAGAATTGAGAGAATATAGTTCTTTCAATACTTTTGTTCTTCCTTTTTTTGGTCAAATTTAGAAAACTATTGAAGTTACGTTAAAAAAATTTAATATTCATACTATTTTCTGTATACTATTTAAAATGGATTCAATAATAACTTTTGGTAAAGATCCTTTAGATAAATTTGAAAAAGGTAGTGTTGTTTACAAGATCACTTGCAAGATCTGTAAGATGACTTATGTGGGACAGACTGGCAGACTTCTTAATACTAGGGTGGAGGAACCCAAAAGTGATGTTCGTTTGGGACGTTGTTATAAGAGTGTTCTTGATAGACATACGAGAGGGTTTGTTGATGTTGACCATGAGTTTGACTGGGTTAATGTTGAAATTTTACACATTGAATGTAATGAGAGAATTCATGGAAATGGTTTATATTAAAAAACAAAATAATTTGTCTATTAATTTAAAAACTGATTTGGATAAATTAAACAAAAATTATTCTAGTATGATTAATTACATTTAGCAATATGTTTTCATGGGTCTTGAATTTTTATCATTCCTTGTTTGTTTATAACGGATTTGTCTTTTGACCCACATGCAGTTGTCAGGTATCGAGGTGATAGCGTCGTTATTTCGTCGCTGTTCCTACCTGCTCTAATTTTTCTTGCCTTTATAAGGGTGCTGTTTGAGTAACGAAATGTTGGGAAATATTGTGCATGCTTTCATATTGTGCTTTGATAATAATAATAATAAAAAAGACGAAAGAAATAAAAAAGAGAAGGAAGGGGATTTGGTTGGTTGACTTCTCATTTTTCTTCCCTCTTTTTTATTTTTGTGCATAGAAACAATTTTTTTTTTAGGAATTGCAATAGGAGCATTTTATGGTGTTTGTTCAAATTTGATCGTTGAATTCTTATTTTATTTTCAGGAATTCTATACATTAACTTGATTATTGGACGTTAAATGGGATTTTGAATTTGATTCTGGTCTAATTTAAAATTCTTAAATTTCAACACTCGTTCTCCAAAGAAAATATACTAGTTCACTAGTTTCTATAAATACTAGTTCGTTAAAAAAAAGTTGGGAACTTAAAAATATTCTAAAAAACGTTAATGGACCTAAAACCCATTCAATGGTTTCTTCAGATGTCTCAATTTTTGATAGCATCCCTCTAGATCTTGCTTTAGATTGCATTGAAGAAAAACTTATTTTTAGAATGAATAGTTAATAGTTACTAGAACTGTTTTCAATGATACAGTTTTTTCTTTTAATAAGAAATTCTATAAACAAATATCAAGCTATCCTATCGGTTCGTCTTAATCCCGAGTATTTTCTGATTTAGTTTTACAAGTTGTTGGAAAAAGAGCTTTTGGATTATTAGAATTCACACTTATTCTTTATAAAAGATACGTTGATGATATCCTTGCAATTGTTCCTTCTGACGAAATTGATGCTTTTTTAAATGTGTTTATTAGTATAGAAGATCGTATTAAAGTCACCCATGAACGTGAAATTGATAATGTTATTAACAATCTGGATTCACAAATAATTGAAACTCCAAATGGTTATTTATTAACAAGTTGGTATAAAAAACCTTGTTGGCTGGGAGCTATCTCAACTGCAATTCAAATAATTTATTTTGTTATTTGGTTTTATAAAAGGTTTATTTGGTAGATGTGCTAAATTGAGCGACACTCAATTTAGAAAAGAAAATTGCAATCAATTAAAAACAACAGTATATGATAATGATCCTTTTCATTTAGTTGATGACATTATTACTAAACACGTTCATAAGATATATGTATAATAGTACTAGTAAGAAAAACAAATGGATTGATACTTGCAATAAATTTGATTTGAAAGTTACTTTAACGTACATACAAGGTCTTTCTGACCGCCTGAAGAGTTTATTAAAAAATTTTAATATCAATATTTATTTCAAAAACACTAATACTTCAGATAATTATTTATTAAAGAAAAGAGACAGTCATAGCATTACAATTTTGACTGCTTTTATTTGTTTGATAAGATGCAAATGTTACAATAAAGTTTACACAGGTGAAACTGGGAGGAGATTAAAAGCTAGAATTGCTGAACAGAAAAGAGATTGTGAAATTGAAAAAAAAATACAGATTTGTCACAACAATCTTCGAATTTTAATAATGATTTTGATTTTAAATTCAATACTGACTGAACATTTAAACATTAATAAAATTTATCAAAGCATTATAAAATAATGTCATCTTTTTTAGTCACAATTTATTTATTTTCTTCACAATTTTAAATTTAATTCAGTTTCGCGCTTCTTCGTCAGTAGTTTTCTGAAAACTTGCCCATAGTAACTTTGACGTTCATTGAATATTGTCTTCAAGAAACTTTCATGTAACCTTTAGCTATAATTTTCTGTTTGTCCATCCTATCCATTATAATGTTCTTTATATTTTAAAATAATGTAGTTCTTTACGTAATTGAAGTCTCTTTAATTTTAAGAGACGTAAGGAAAGTTTTCTGAAAAAAATATGAGTTAAACGATGGCTCTGTCTGTCTTTTACTTTGATGTGACCGTAAGATGAAACGAATTACTTCTTCAATTTATAATATAAAAAGGGCAACATTTTTCAGAAGAGATACAACCCACGTTTAACTGATTATTTAATAATAGATTTATTCTTCTCTGTGTCAACATTTCTCACAAATTCAATAATAATGTTTATTCTGGCTGACGAATAATGCAAGCGAGGGTGGAGTGAAAAAGGGAAAAAGAGTGAAATTGTCTGCGGGAGAAATTTTTACCTCGATCTACCTTCATATCACCTCACTATTTCATTTTTATTTTTCCCCGTCCGTGTATTTGCGTATGTAGTATTCATAATTATATTTAAACAAAAAATATGTTGATCCACATATCTTGTAAATGTACCATTCTAGTTGATTATAAAAGATGAACATTAATGTTTCACCGAATGAAAGAAAATGAGAGGTTGGCACCTAAAAAATATTTTTAAATGGCTTTTAGGCTCGCTTATAAATATTCGCAACTTGGAGGATGAATTTATATTTAAGTGCAAAAGGAAGGAAATATTTTTTGTGACCTCGAAAAAACGAGAAATGACCAAACTTTTTTTTGTTTGGATTGGAAATTATTATAGTTTTTATTAGAAAACGATTTGAATGGTTTAAATAACAGTTTAAAATTTTCAAAAGGCGGCGATTTTTTTTTTGAAAAGATAAAACACTAGCGATTATATTATTTGTCAATTTTTTGTTATATATTTTTATAAGGAATACAATCGTGCGGATTTTACGCGGATATACTTTTTTTGAGGGGGGGGGGGAAAGAGGAAAAAATGTTTCGTGGACAGGAAATTTCTCCTTCATAAAATCCATTTTTAGCATTTTTGTCAGAAACAACGAAAGAACTTACGAGAAAAATTTGTAAATTCAATTTTGAGAAAATAAATTTTGTTTTATTTTATTCATAATAATTTTAATTAATTATTTATTTTAAAAATGGAATGTCAAGAGAAAGTTAAAAAAGATTTCAAATTATTTCAAATTGTTTCGTAAAATTTCGAAAAATAATGTTGACCATTTTAAAGGAAAAATGTTATTTTTTGCAAGATTACAAAATTTTAGAAAAAATGCGAGTATGTTTAAGAGATATTTAAGAGTTTTTAAAATATTTAAAAATAATTCATAACTTAAATAGATTTAGAAATTTTTTTAACAAAATGTAGCTTTTTGACGATTTCGAACTAAAATTTTGAAGCTTTTTAAGGAATTTAAAAGGTTTCGAGATAATCAAATTTTTTTTAAGATTTCTGGAAAAATTCAAACGGATTTTTTATCATGAAAAATTAATTTTGAAAGAATATTTAAAAAGATTTTTCAACATTTCAAAAGATTTCTAAAATATTCAAAATATAATCTGGAAGACATTAAAGAATTTTTTTTATTTTGCTGAAATTTGAAAAGATTACAGAAAATGTGAAACAAAATCTCAATTTTTGAAGATTTCGAAGCTTTTCAAGAATTTTGGAAGGTTTCAAGAAAATAAAAAACTTTTGAAATTTTAGAAATAATTTGAGTCAATTTAAAAGATATTCAAGAATTTAAGAAGTTTCAAAGAGATTAAAAGTATTTTTAAACTTTGAAAGATTTCCTAAAATTTGGTAAAATCCTGTAACATGAATAAAAGATACTCTTTTGACATATCTGAAATCTTGAAAAATCTTTTTTGATTATCTCGAGAATTTTAGAAAAATTAAATCTATATAACCTTAAGAAGAATTAAAGAAATAAACTTAAAAAATAAAGGGTGTTTCATAAATTTTATTTTGTAATGAAAATTTTTTTCCCCTTATATTATCATTTGTTGGAAATTCATCTTCTTGGTTGGGAAATTTATGTCTTTTGGCAGAAATTTCTTCTGCTTTGGTTAGAAATGCAAGCGCTCTGTTGCAAATTAATCTGTTTTGGTTGAGAATTAAACTAGTTTGTTGAAAATTTATCTTTTTTAGATCAATTAAAACTTTTTTTTGAATAAAAATAAAAATATTTGTGTTGAAACTTGAACTTTCTAGATGTCTTGTTGAGAATTTCATTCATCTTCTTGGATTCTTAAATTCTTCTTGGATCTTCGTTAAAGTATCGAAGATCATTCGTCTTTTTGGATAGAAAATTTGTCGTTTTGGATTGAAAATTCATCTTTTGGTAGAAGTCATCTTTTTTGCTTGAAAGTCAATTCAACGTTCAGGACGTTGAAAGTTAATTTTCTTCTCTAAAGCTCACTATTATATTTTTGGTACAAAATTCTTTTTTTGGTTGAAATATAATCTTTTTTCTTTGAAAATTCGATCATTTGGTTGAAGATTCATCTTCTTTGGTTGAAAATACAACCATTTGCTGAAAAATTCAACTTTATTGTTGAAAATTCGTCTCTTTTGCTTGAAAGTTCAACTATTTGGTTAAAAATTATTTTTTGTTTAAAATCTTTTTTTTTAATTATTATTATTTTTTTTAATTCAAAAATTTGCTTCAAAATTTATCGTTTTTAGTTCGAAATAACCTTTTTTGAAAATTCATCTTTCCGGGATAAAAAGTCAAATGTTTTCTTGAACATTCGCCTTCTTAGCTAGAAAATTTAACTATTTTCTTGAGAATTCATCTTTTTTTTCGTTGAAAATTCCACAATTTTTTTGAAAATACAATATATTTTGACCTAAAATCTTAGAAATGTGGTTTCTACAATAATGGATTTTAAAAGAATTTATTCCCCTATTTCTTTTAACTAACCTATTTCTCCTGTTTTGAGAGCATTTCGGGCTGTGAAGTCTGAAATTACTTTTACAATAATATTTGAGAAGTCAGCAAACAAAACGTGGTGAATGCATTTTTGGAAAAAATTGAGATAATGATTGTGTATGTTTGGTATATCATCAATTAGATTATCAAACTTATATTGGAGAAACAATTTGTTTTCTTCTCGGTTTTAATGTCTATCCATAAAACAAAATTGAAAAAAATTAAATTTCGGTTACAGATTAATTACGTAAAAGGGTAAAACTTTTCAAACATGTAAACTCATTTTAATAAATAAATAAATAATAAACAAATAATTTCAAGTGGATTAATCCAGTTTTGTTCCCTTACCCCTCAATTTAAATTGTATATTTTATATTGAAGTTCTAAAATGTTCAATTCTTTTTAAAATTTGTATAACAATGAAATCAGTATTGAATAATTATTATCATAAACGCTTGAAATTCAATCGCGAAAAATGTAATGTTGACCGGGAAAACGCCTGGATTTTTTTGTTTAAAATTTCAGTGACCATCCTGTTGTTCTATTAACTGCTGTTCATTAAAAAATATTTCTTTAATGACCGGGAGAAAATGTCTAATGACCGGAAATTAACCGTGAAATGATCGAGAATCCCCCCCCCCCCGTCGATTAAAACGACCACCCTGAAGAATGGAAATTGAAGGTAATAAGGGAATCGGGGTCTCCAAATGTCGTATAATCAGTGTTACAATTGTTACCCCAACTGATGCTGGTGGAAGATTTCGGGAGAGCGTTGAATGCCAGTTTCCCAGCGTCAGGCAACAAATCTTGAATAAGGTTCTGAGCTTGACTGTGGGTCTAGTATACCCACATTTACCATCTGTTACGTTTCAGTACCAGTAAATACTTTGGAACATGTAGGAAAGACCGTAGATCACGTATCTACGATCACGTAGGTATAAACTGGAACGACATGTGTGCACATATAGGCGAACAAACGCGTTTCATACACTTCCATAGAGCACAGAATCTCACCAGAAAGTACGTATCGAAGAAGTACCTACCCACCCCTGGGCTCTACTAAACCACCGAGTTTGCCACAAGCACCATTGCCACTATTATCGTTATACATCGCTGCAGGGTAGACCATAAATGCGTTTTCATACTCGAGTATCTTTAGGTACTTATTTCACAACTTGATTATTGCGCATAAATATCCGTTTAAAGTACCAAAGAAGGGGAGAAAAGGAAAAGGAATAACCACAAAGTGTGGAACTATCTGTGAATTCGATCTCGGGTGTTTCCAATTTCTTTTTATTTATGAATTAGCAAACATGAATATATATCCATAAAAGGCTTCTATTAGTATATGCGTTTATTTGTTGATCTTGTTTAACGACTCGTTTCGATACAGATCTGTATCATCTTCAAGTTATTGTGCAGAAAAGCTTGTTGAAGATCTAAACAAAAATGATCTTTGTTTTGTTATGGTTAAAACAAGACTTTTCCATTCCTTGATGACCCTAGATGTATAGAAATCTTAATCTTCATCAAATCTTTTGTATTAACCTTTGCAGTTGTTAATGATGTTGTTTGTATAAAGCCAATTAAATAATTTTAAGGCAAATAATTTCAAAACATTATTTTGGTTAGACTGGTTAGATTAATAAATATCCATTAGTAGTTTCCACCAGTATCTGCATTTATTTGTTGATGTTGTTTAACGACGCATGCCGATACAGATCTGTATCCTCTTCAAGTTATTGTTCACAAAAGATTGTTGACGATTTAAACAAAAATCTTCTTTGGTTCTTACGGTGTTCACGGTAAAAAGCAAGAGTTTTCCATTTTTTGACGATGCTCCATGTGTGAAAATCGTTATATTCTTTAAGCCTTTTGTAGAAACATTTGCAGTTTCTCTTGGTGTTGTTCGTTTAAAGTCACATGAATAATTTTAAGGATAATAATTTCAAAAAATTATCTTGATTAGACTGTTTAAATGAATAAATATCCATTAGTGGCGTCTATAAGTATATGCGTTTTTTTCTCAATGCTGTTTAATGACGTCTTTCAATATAGATATGTATCCGCATTCAAGTTATGATTCACAAAAGATTTTTGAAGATCGACACAAAGATCTTCTTTGGTTCTGATGGTTTTCAGAGTGAAAAGCAAGACTTTTTAATTCTTTGACAATGCTAGATGTGGAGAAATCGTTATCTTCTTCAACTCTTTGGTAGAAACCTTTGAAGTTCTTGATGTTGTTTGTTTGAAGTCAATTCAATAATTTTATAGATTATAATTCCAAAAAATCAGCTTGATTAGACTGGTTTAATACATAAATGTCCATTAGTGGCGTCTATCAGTATATTCGTTCATTGGTTGATACTGTTTAACGCCGATACAGATTTGTATCCTCTTCAAGTAATTGTTCACAAAAGATTGTTGATGATTTAAACAAAAATCTTCGTCGGTTCTTACGGTTTGCAGAGTAAAAAGCAAGACTTTTCCATTCTTTGACGATGCTACATGTATAGAAATCATTACCTTCTTCAAGTCTTTTGTAGAAATCTTTGCAGTTGTTCTTGATGTTGTTTGTTTAAAGTCACATGAATAATTTTAAGGCGAATAATTTCAAAAAATTATCTTGATTAGACTGTTTGAATGAATAAATATCAATTAGTGGCGTCTACAAGTATGTATATGCGTTTTTTTTTCGATGCTGTTTAATGGCGTCTTTCAATATAGATATGTATCCGCATTTAAGTTATTATTTACAAAAGATTTTTGAAGATCGACACAAAGATCTTCTTTGGTTCTCATGGTTTTCAGAGTAAAAAGCAAGACTTTCATTCTTTGACAATGCCACATGTGGAGAAATCGTTATCTTCTTTAACTCTTTGGTAGAAACCTTTGAAGTTCTTGATGTTGTTTGTTTAAAGCCAATTAAATAATTCTATAGATTATAATTTCAAAAAATTAGCTTGATTAGACTGGTTGAATACATAAATATCCAGACTGGTGGAATACATAAATATCCATTAGTGGCGTTTACCAGTATATTCGTTTATTTGTTGATGTTGTTTAACGCCTATACAGATCTGTATCGTCTTCAAGTCATTGTTCAGAAAAGATTGTTGACGATTTAAACAAAAATCGTCGTCGGTTCCTACGGTTTTCAGAGTAAAAAGCATGACTTTTCCATTCCTTGATGATGATACATGTATAGAAATCGTTACCTTCTTCAAGTCTTTTGTAGATATCTTTGCAGTTGTTGTTGATGTTGTTTGTTTAAAGTCACATGAATAATTTTAAGAATAATAATTTCAAAAAATTATCTTGGTTAGCCTGGTTAAATTAATAAATATCTTTTAGTGGCTTCCACCAGTATATGCGTTTATTTGTCGATGTAGTTTTACGACGCATTCCGATACAGATCTGTATTCTCTTCAAGTTATTGTTCACAAAAGATTGTTGACGATTAAAAGAAAAATCTTCTTTGGTTCTTGCGGTTTTCAGAGTAAAGGCAAGTGCTTTCCATTCTTTGACGATGCTACACGTGTAGAAATCGTTATCTTCTTGAAGTCTTTTGTAGAAACATTTGCAGTTGTTCTTGATGCTGTTTGTCTAAAGTCGCATGAATAATTGTGAGGAAAATAATTTCAAAAAATTATCTTGCTTAGACTGTTTCAATGAATAAATATTCATTAGTGGCGTCTACCAGTATATGCGGTTATTTGATGATGTTGCTTAAAGACGTGTTTCGATAAAGATCCGTATCCTCTTCAAGTTATTGTTCAGAAAAGCTTGTTGAAGATCTAAACAAGTATCTTCTTTGTTTTGTTATGCTTAAAGCAAGACTTTTCCATTCCTTGATGACCCTCGATATGTAGAAATCGTAATGTTCATAAAATCTTTTGTATTAACCTTTGCAGTTGTTAATGAAGTTGTTTTTATGAAGACAATTAAATAATTTCAAGGATATCATTTCAAAACATTATTTTGGTTAGACTGGTTAAATTAATAAATATGCATTAGTAGCTTTAAGCAGTATATGTGTTTATTTGTTGATGTTGTTTTACGACGCATTCCGATAGAGATCGGTCTCCTCTTCAAGTTATTGATCACAAAAGATTGTTGAAGATTCAAACAAAAATCTTCTTTGGTTCTTACGGTTTTAAGAGTAAAAAGCAAGATTTTTCCATTCTTCCACGATGCTACATGTGTAGAAATCCTTACCTTCTTCAAGTCTTCTGTAAAAATATTTGCAGTTGTTCTTGATGTTGTTTGTTTAAAGTCACATGAATAATTTTAAGGATAATAATTTCAAAAAATTATCTTGGTTAGACTGGTTAAATTAATAAATATCCATTAGTGGTCTCTACAAGTATATGCGTTTTCTTCTCGATGCTGTTTAATGACGTCTTTCAATATAGATATGTATCCGCATTCAAGTTATTATTCACAAAAGATTTTTTAAGATCGACACAAAGATCTTCTTTGGTTCTCATGTTTTTCAGAGTAAAAAGCAAGACTTTTCCATTCTTTGACAATGCCAGATGTGTAGAAATCGTTATCTTCTTCAACTCTTTGGTAGAAACCTTTGAAGTTCTTGATGTTGTTTGTTTAAAGCCAATTCAATAATTTTATAGATTATAATTTCAAAAAATTAGCTTGATTAGACTGGTTGAATACATAAATATCTATTAGTGGCGTCTACCAGTATATTCGTTCATTTCTTGATGTTGTCTAACGACGCATGCCGATAGAGATCTGTATCCTATTCAAGTTATTGTTCACAAAAGATTGTTGACACTTTAAAAAAAATTTTTTTTCGCTTCTTACGGTTTCAGAGTAAAAAGGAAGAGTTTTCCATTCTTTGACAATGCCACATGCATAGAAATCGTTATCTTCTTCAATTCTTTTGTGGAAACATTTGCAGTTGTTCTTGACGTTGTTTGTTTGAAGTCACATGAATAATTTCAGGGATAATAATTTATCTTGATTAGACTGTTCAAATGAATAAATATCCATTAGTGGCGTCTACCAGTATATGCGTTTATTTGTTGATGTTGTTTAACGAAGTGTTTCGATGCAGATCCGTATCCTCTTTAAGTTATTGTTCACAAAAGATTGTTGAAGATCTTAACAAAAATCTTCTTTGGTTCTTATGAGTTTCAGAGTAAAAAGCAAGACTTTTTCATCCCTTGACGATACTACATGTGTAGAAATCATAATATTCTTTATGTCTTTTATAGAAACCTTTGCAGTTCTTGATGTTGTTTGGTTAAAGCCAATTGAATAATTTTAAGGATCATAATATCAAAAAATTATCTTGATGAGACTGGTTAAATAAATAAATATCCATTAGTGGTGTCTACCAGTATATGCGTTTATTTGTCGATGTTGTTTAACGACGTGTTTTGATATAGATATGTATCCTCTTCGAGTTATTGCTTACAAAATATTGTTGTAGGATTTTAGAAGTAAAGAGAAAGATTATTCCATTCTTTGACGATGCTCGATGTGCGTGGAAAGTATTTCTGCATTGTTATTTCAACAGAAAATTCAAAATTCGCAGCCACTTCGAAACAGGGAATTTTTTATTAATTTTTAGAGTTAGGCACCTTTAAAAATTACTATATTGCAACAATACAAAAGGGTAGTTACTTTTAAAGAAAGCTACAAGTTTCCAGCATCCTACGGACAGCAGAAAAAAATTTTAAACTTTAATTTAAGGGTTGGGTGTGAATTGAAAACTTATCTATGTTAGCTTCAAATTCACTAAAATACTTTTAAAAATTGACTCTATCACATCAAAGCAAATTCTAGCTTTCGAATTTGAAAGAAAATTTGAAGAAATTTGAAGAAATCAAATTTGGCAGCTTTCGAGGAATAACACAGAATTTTTCAGAATCTTTCAAAGCCAGGGGTTAGATTACCTTGAAAATTTACTTTATTACACCAATGCAAATTTTTCTAGCCTCTGCATAGTTACTGTATTTTGACTCAAGTTAATCATGTCCGAAAAATATTAAAAAAATTAATTTAATTTCTCTAAGATATATCAGACATTTATTTAAAAACATAAAAAATGTACTGCAGGATTAAATTTAAAACCTCGTCTAAAATTCTGCATTTAATTTAAAGGTTTCATTTTAATCGAACAAGCGTCTTACTTTCATAAAAGTTTTGACTCATCTTAAATTTAGTTTCAAATAAGTCTGAATAAATGTTGGCATTAAATTCAGTAAAATTATTCTGGAATGAAACATAATTTATCTGATTTCGATGTGAAATTTTTAAAAATTCAAGAATCAATTCTGGAATTCAGATAACGAAGCTCAAATTCAGACTCAAAATACAACAAATGATTAAAGAATAAAGCTATTCTATTGTAATAAGATCTTTTAATTTCTTCTTTTCTGATTTAAATTGATAAAAGGTTCATTAGGACGTTATACGTACATTACTTATATTCATGAGCTCTCGACAGAGAAATTGGTTTTTCACATTTATATGCTCGATAGCTTTTTAGCACTAATTATGAATACAAAAGCTTATTTTAACTCAAAAATAATTTACATCTTCGTTTATTATTCTCAATTAAATATTTCTTAGTTTACTATAAATATACTACATTTTAGTTTGGTTAAATGAAATGAAATTCGAAATTTAATTGCAATAACTGCTTCTATTACAAAATTGATTGAAGCTTCTCAAGAGTCTGATATTAAAGTAATCTTGAATGCAACGGATCTTTCATACCAGTTTTGGTATAACTTAATTAAAAAAGAAATAGGCATTAGTTAAAGTAAGATTTTTCAGTCACACTTTTTAACCAAAGAGTTGTACTTTTAACGATAAAAAGTTAGATTTTTTTACTGAAAAAAATTAATTTTGAAGCTAAAAGGACGAATTTTCAACAAAAAAGTTACTTTTGAACCAAATTTGGAAATTCTAACAAAGTAGTTAAACTTTTTAAAGAATACACGAATTTGTAATCAAATGATTGAACTTTCATACCGAAAATATTAATTGAAAAAAAATCTAATTTTCAACCAAATAGTTGAATTTTCTACCATTTTCAAACCAAAACGAATTTTTCACGAGAGCGTTAAATTTTTAACAAAAAAGTTAATTTTCAATCAAAACGTTGTGTTTATTAGAAAAATATTTAAGTTTTCCACCCCTATCCCCCTTCATAAAAACACGAATTTCAATGAAAATAGTTAAATTTTCAAACAAAGAGATGAATTTCCCAACCAAAATAAACTCTTATCAAAAAAAGAGTTGAATTTTCATTAAAACTGTTTATTTTAAACAAAATAGTTCAACTTTCTACTAAAATAGTTCAATTCATAAATGAGTTCAACAAAAAAAGACAAATTTTCAACAAAATAGCTGAATCCTCAACCAAACCAAGTTAATTTTATACCAAAGTAGTTGAATTTTCAACCGAAAAAAAATCGATTTTTTACCAAAATAGATGAATTTTCATACGAACAAGCCAAATTTTGAAACAATAAAGAAAGAAATGTAAATTGTTAAATTTACGAACTAAAAAGATGAATTTTCTACAAAATACTTACATTTTCAAACTGAAAATATGAATTTTTAACAAAAAAGTTACTGCTCAACCGAATAAAATAGTTGAATTTGTAGAACAACGCATGAATTCATATCAACAATAGATAAATTCAACCAAAATAAATGAGCGTTTTTCACTAAAAGAGATCAATTTGGAACGAAAAATTCGAATTTTGAAACAAGAAAGAAAATGATTTCCAATGAATTGTTGCATTTTCAAACCAAGAAGATTAATTTTCTACAAAACAGTGATATTTTAAAAACAAAAATATGAATTTTCAACAAAAAAGTTACTTTTCAACCATATAAAATAGTTGAATTTCTAAGAAAATACATGAATTTTCGATAAAAATAGTATTCAATGAAAAAAACAACGAATTTCCAAGAAATAGTTGAATTTTGTAAACAAAATAACAATTCAACCAAAATAGATGAATTCTCAAAAAAAAAAAATAATAAGTTGTATTCAACTAAAAAAGACGAATTTTCAAGAAAATAGCTGAATCCATAAACCTCTCTTAATAGGAGATAGTATACAAAAAACGCAAAGTAACTTCAAAGTAATTAAAATTAGTCACGTTGAAAGTTACTTTATAAAATAGTAACGAAGTTACCCAAAAAGTTACAAATAACGTAAATTTTTATTAAGTTAATTACTTGTAACAAGTTACTACCCGACTCAGTTTCATACCATACAGTTTGGTAACAGTTTGATAACAATTTCTCAGCAAATCTAGAACAAAGGATATTTAAATTTATGGAAAATTACCACTCAAGTTGTAAAATACATAGTAAAAGAGATGAATATGCCTTCAGCTGAATTGTACAAACGACTCTAGAATTAATTTCCGGCGCTTTATTCTTGATATAATATTTTGTGGCTCATAATATTTGCATAACTTTTATTGGCTTTTTCCTACAACTCTGAATACCACAATCTTTATGACTAAATGTTCTGAAACCTTACATTGTAGCAACACAGTACATCCTCTTTTTTATCTAATCCCCCTTTTTTGAGCTTAAATTTGAAAAATATAAATATATATTCCCGTGTTATTTATTTAAATAATACGTTCAACCGCAACACTGTTCCGACCCAGGCTGCTGATCAATCTCTCTAGTGATCACCCCAAGTGAAGAGCCTCACAAAGTCATCATGTGAAGCTACCCTCTCGAGCCCATTAGTATCCATTCTTTCCGCGGCCAATACTTCCTTAAAAAAGTCTCTCAAAGCGTCTAGTATCCCGCATGTATCATATAGCATTGCACCCTTGCTATTTCTCATGCTGAATATCTCTGTTCTTTTACCTGCCTTCATTGTGATTGAAACCCATTTATAAAACAGTTTCTTGCTTCTTCCAAAGTCAGTTAGCATTTTCTTCTCTTCTTCTGTTCTGATTTCATCCTACTTTCCTTGACTAATAGTTTTGCTTTCCTCTTTTTATGTTTGTAATCATTTTCAAGTCTATTTCTCTCCTCATCGCTAAGGCCTGTGATGTTCAACTTTCTGTCATATGCTTTTCTCTTTTCTTGGGCGGCTGCTTAGATTTCATCATTCCACCACGTATCACCACACATTCTTCCTACAACCGCAGTACCAGACACTTCAGTCACAGTCTTAACAATGCCACCCCGGATCATAGTCGATGCGCCCTCTATAAACACCTATTCAAGATTGATACAATTTTTACCTTTTCTTCCGTTTTTACAAGTTTTCGATTCATTTAATGAAAATGGATAAATGGAAATTTAAGAAATTAGAAAACTAGACGCTTTGAAAGAAGTTATTTTTGATGACATCAATTTTTAATATTTTCTCAACGATTCACTTGCTACATCTGTAGGTTTAAAAAATAAATCTCAAACGAAAATATGAGAATAAATTTTTTTAAATAAAATTAATGTAGCAAATAATAATGAATTCAACGGGAAATACATTGAATTCCTAATATTTAAAGTAAAAATATTGCATAAACAATAAAATAGAAGAATTTTAAACCAAAAACTTGAATTTTCAACCTCAAAGATTAATTTTCTACAAGAAAACAAATTTTCAATAAAAAAAAGATGAATTTTAAAATAAAATGATAAATCTTAAACCAAAAAATATCAATTTTTAACAAAGTTGTTCAACTTTTTGGAATCATGAATTTTCAACTGAAAAGTTTTTTTCAGGCAAATGGTTGAATTGTTCACCAAATCACTTGAATTTACAATAAAAAAGGATGACTTTCTAACAAAATTGTAAAATTTTTAACCAAATAATACAAGTTTTTCCCCAAAAAAGGTGAATTCTCAACGAAAAATTGAATATTTATTATTAATTAAAATAAAAACGATTTTAATTTTTATTAAAAAACAATTGAAGTAAACCAAAAAATACGAATTTTCTATAAAACAGTTTAATTTTTTAAGCGAAAACATCAATTTTAAACATAAAAATTATTTTCAGTCGACGATTTTTTTAACAAAACAGTTGTATGTATTTATTCTCTCCCTTTTACGGGTTTGAGGGCCTCCGCTCCCTTCACAGTACGTTACAAAACCACTTATACTACCTTAATAATACTTATTACCTAAATAATAATATTCTACTTATATTAACTTATTTACTATCGCTTTGTCTTAACCTAATTATTTTCGAGATTTGCTGACTATTGAGTTTCCTGGGCTTCCGTTTCCTCTTACCATTTCCGTTAACATGATTTTTCAAGCTTTATTTACATTAGTTTCCTTGACTAGGAGTACGCGCTTGGCCTTTCCCTACTACATGCCCTTTACTTTCTCTCATTTCTTCCAGTCTCATCATCCAGCTTGCCCCTTGTCCACTTCCATCCAAGATCCACCTTATCCTGTCATCCACACTCTCCCCACCTGTTTCATCCCCCGTACATCTCTCTAAAACATGCCCCCATGATTTTATCTCGTAATTACAGACTCTACATCTTCTTTCCTCTTCATCCATCCAGTACCTACACTCTCTCATTCCTTCTCCCATCCTAAATCGTATAACGTGGTTCCATTTACTCTCCTTTTTAATCTTTCTTAAATATTCTGGTTCTCCTTCAGCCTTCACTACCTTATAACACCTGTTATACTTAGATTCCACGATTTTTTTCCATCTTTCCTCCCCCTCCTTAATTATCAGTTCATTCTCTAACTCTTGCCATACTCTGACATCTGCTCTTATATCGCATTCCCTCTTCCTATGTTGTCTCTCTTCCTCCCACCTTGATCCTTCTGTGTTACCCCTAGTCTCTTTGTTTACTACTTCCCTTAGACAAGCTTGTGCTATCCTGCTTCCCTACCCCCTCTTTAGTTTCTCCTCAAAGTTCCATGCTCTCTTCATTTGTCTAATAACCATTTTACTTTTACTTAATTCCTCCCTCAACATGTATCCTGGGCAGCTCCAGCTCACTCCCATTACCCATCTCAAGAATCTCTCCTGCATACTTTCCACCCTCTTGTGCTCCTTCCATCCCCAGATCTCCACTCCGTAACTTAGGACTGACCATACCAACGCATCAAACATCCACAGTCTCATTTTCCAATCATCTTTAAACCTTCTCTTCCCTATACCCCACACCTGCCCCATTACTTTAGTCGCACATTCTATCCTTCTCCTCACCTGCAGTTCAACCCCTCCTTTCGACTCAAACCAGAAGCCTAGGTAACTAAATTCCTCGACCTGTTCCACTTTCTCGCCGTACATCTTCCATTCATATTCTACCTTTGTCCTTCTCTTCCTAAACATCATCACCTTCGTCTTATTTACATTTACCGTTAAGTCTTTAATTCTCACATACTCTTCGAACACTCTCATTATGAGACTCATCCCTCTCTCGTCATCCGCTAATAAGACTATATCGTCTGCATACGCTAAGGAATATACCTTGCTATTTCCCAAAGCCGTTCCCCCTTTTCCTTTCTTCTCCAGTTTCTCCTCTAGATCTGCCAACAAGAGACTGAATAGTAGTGGGCTCAATGGGCACCCTTGCCTGAGCCCCCTTCCACTCCAAAAAATCTCCCCTTTTTGTTTCCCAATCCTCACCCTTATCTTAGTCTCTTCGAATATCTCCTTTATCCTCTCGACCAACTCTTCGTCCACCCCCTTCTCTTTCATCACCTGCCATAACACCTTCCTGTTTACCGAGTCAAATGCCGCTTTAAAGTCTACAAATAAGGCCACTAATTTCCCTTTCTTCCTCCCTAAACTCCTATTCACAAGATAATTCAGTACGTAGATGTTGTCTACTGTTCCCATCCCTTTCCTGAAGCCCGTCTGATTGTGTGGAATAATCCCTTTCTCATCCACCTCCGTTTCTAATCTCTTTCTGAGAATCTCCGTATATATTTTGTAGCCCACCGACATAAGTGTGATTCCCCTATACTCCTCCACCTTCTTGCCCTCTCCTTTCTTAATTATCGGCACCACTAACCCTGTCCTCCATTCCTTAGGCCATCCCTCTCCTCTCCAAACCTTTTTGCATACCTCCCACAATTCCTTTCTCACCCTTTCTCCTCCAAAACTCAAAGCCTCGTTCTCAAAATCGTCCTCACCTGTTGCCTTGTTTCTTTTGAGCCTCCCTATCGCTCTATTAAATTCCTCCCTACTTATCCCATTATTGCTATCATCTTCTCCTTCTATTACTTTCCTCTTTTCCCCCAACACCTTATTTTCCACTCCTCCCAACAGTCGCTTAAAGTACTGGGTCCACTCATCCATCTCGATTTCCTCATTGATGCCCTTCCTTCCTCCTCTTTCCCTATTGATCACATCCCATTCCCTCCCATCCCTGATTGATTTTTCCACCTCTTCCATATACCTACTTTTCTCCAACTGCCTTTTATCACTTAACAATCTTTCATGTTCTCTCTTTCTCCTATTATATTCCTGTTTCCCTATCTCCCCTTTTCTCCACTTTTTTACATTTTCCTTCATTCTATCTTTACTCTCCTTACATTCTGCGTCCCACCATCCCCTCTTTATTCCCTCCTCTTCTCTTGGCCTTACCTCTTCTTTTATCCTCTCGGTTAGTTCTTTTATCTTTTCAAGGCGCGTGTCCACGTCTTCCCCTTCCATTCCTCTAATCTCCTCGTTCTCCATTCTTTCTTTAAATTCTCTCAATTTATCCTCTCCCCATCTACCCATTTTTACTTTCCTTTCGCCAGTTCTTACCCTTTTTTCGCTATGCCGCTTCCATCCTGAGCATTTCAATGTCGCTATTAGCGGGAAGTGTTCTGAGCCTATTTCATTACCTACTTCCATTTTATCCATTCTCTTCCTTATTCTTTCTTCTGCTAGAATGTAATCAATCACTGTCTCCCCTTTCCCTATAAAAGTCAATTCTCCTTCTTCATCTCCCCTTATATTTCCATACAGATAAACCACCCCTCCTCTCCTAATAAGTTCAAAAGAGTTTTACCCTCCCGATCTATCTCCCTGTGCTTAGAATTTCTTCGAAAAGTTTCGCTTTCTTCATCCCATATCTCCCCCCCTAACTCTCCTGTCCACGCGTTCAAGTCTCCTCCTATCAAGACCAACTCTTCATTCCTTCCCTCCATCCATTCCCTTAATACTCTCCATCCTTCCTCTTCTCCTCTCCTTCTATACACACAAACGATCGCCACCTTCTCTTTTCCCACCTTTATTCTTCTCACCATCACGCCTTCCAGCTTTTCTTCTCGCTCTTCCACTCTTTCATTTCTCATCAGCTCCTTCTTAACCCCTGACACCATGCCTTCCATCGCTCTTCCCTTCTCATGTTCTTTTCTCGCTTCTTGCATTGTCCATACATAACCCTTCGGCAACTTTCGTTTCAAGCCCTTCCAATCCTTTTCATCCACCCACGTGTCACTCAGCATTACCACGTCCCATTTTCCAATAGCCTCCCAGAACCCCTCGTTCTTGTTTTTAGCCCTGACACATTCCAGAAAGCCACACTCACTCCTCTCTTTTTGTCCTTCCCCCTCCTCCTTCCTGTGCTCAGTTTTTCTTCTCTGGTGGAAACCCCGCCCCGCCTCTCCTACTCTCATTACCTTCGTTTACGATGATCAAAAAAAAAAAAAAAAGAATTGTCAACAAAATAGTTAAGTTTCGAACCAAAGAGCTGCATCTTCAACCAAGAAAGATTTTTTAGCCAAGAAAAAAAATCCCAACCAAATTAATTATTTTTCAAGACAAAAAGACGAATTTTTGTCAAAAAAGTTTCAGTTTTGAACATACAGTTGAATCTTAAACCCAAAAAGACAAATTTTTTTAGAAGGCAGTTGAATTTTCAACCAAGAACTTTTCTACCAAAAATGATGAATTTTAAACCAAACAGTTAAATTTTCGATCAACAATGATGACATTTTAACAAAATATATAAATTTTCAAGAAAATAACTAAATTTTCGACAAAACGGTAGAATTTTCAACGAAATAGTTGAATTTTCAGAAAAATAGTTGAATTTTCAACCCAAAAAGACGAATTTTTAACGAAAAATATAATGGACGAAATTTGAAATATTTTGTTCACATTTTTTTAAAATTAATTTTTTCAACTGAAAATGTAACTATTCCATTTTGTGTTTAGGATTGATTGCTTTTAGTTAGAAATTCAACTATTTTGTTAAAATGTATGTATTTTGTTGTAAATTCGTCTTTTTTGGTAGAAAATTAATGCTCTTAATTGAAAATTTAACTACTTAATTAAAAGTTGAAATACTTTGTTAAAAATTTATTTTTTCAGTTGCAGGTCCATCTCTTTGGTTGAAGATTGAACTATTTTGTTAAAAATTAGTTTTTTTTTCAGGAGTTGAAAATTAAATTTAACTATTACATTTATTGACTGAAAATTAACGGTTTTTAGTTTGAAACTCAAGCATTTCTTTGTAAATTAACTTTTTTGTTGAAAATTCAAACGTTTTGTAGGAAAATCGTCTTCTTGGGTTAAAAATTCAATTCGTTTGTTCAAAAAATATTTTTTTGGGTTAAAAATTCGATTACTTTGAAAACAAATTCAATTAATTGGTTGAAAATTAACGTTTTAGTTAAAAATTTATATTTTGGGTGGAAATTTAATCTTTTTTGGTTAAAAATGCAATTGTTTGGTTAACAATGCATCTTCTTTTGGTTGAGGATTCAACTATGTTGTTGATAATTCGTCTTGTTGTTGTTTAATTTAACTCTATTTTATTTAAAATAAAAATATTTTTCGGTTGAAATATCAATTGTTATATTTTTCGTTAAGAATTCAACATTTTTGGTTATATTCGACTATTTTTTATTGAAAATTGAAATATTTTTTTGGTTAAAATATCAACTCTTATATTTTTTTAAAAGAATTATTATTTTTTTCTATTGAAAATTTCACATACTTGATTAAAGTTGTACTTCTTTGCTAAAAATTTATTTTGTTGTTGAAGATTCATCATTTTAGTTGAAAATTCAACTATTTTGTTGCGAATTTAATATTTTTATAATAATTTAACTACTTTAGATTAAAAACTAGATTTTCTTTTAAAAAATTTGTCTTTTTCGATTGATTATTTAACTGTTTGATTCAAAATGCAACCGTTTGTGGTTGAAGATACCTCTTTTTTGTTTAAAAATTCGAAAAATTGGTTGAAAATTCATCTTGGTAGGTTAAAAATTCATCTATTTGGTTGAAAATTCAACTATTCGGTTGAAAGTTCAACTATTTGGTTGAAAATTCAACCATTTGATTAAAAATTCAACTATTTGATTGAAAATTCAACTATTTGATTAAAAAATCAACCATTTGGTTGAAAATTCCATTATTTTGTGAAATCTAGTCCTTTTCATTTGAAAGTTCAACTTTTTGATTGAAAATTAAACTGTTTTTGGTCAAATCTTAATATTTTTTAATTGAAAATTTGACAATTTTGTTAAAATTTATCTTTTTAGGTCGAAAACTCAAATATTTGGTAAAATATTCAACGATTTGGTTGAAAATTTAATTATCTTGTTGAAAATGTATCTGTTTTGTTAAAAAGTCATCTTTTTTAATCGAAAATTCAACTATTTTGTTGAAAATTCATATCTTGTTTGATAGAAAAGTCCTTGGTTGAAAATTTAACGGTCTTCTAAAAAAATTTTCTTTTTCACTTGAAGATTCAACTATTTGTTTAAAATTGGAACTATGTGTGGTCGAAAATTGATTTCTGCTTGAAAATTCGACCATTTGGTTGAAAATTCATCTTTACGGTTATAAATTCCAACTGGTTACAAAATCTACTATTTTATTGGAAATTTCTCTCATTGGCTTGAAACTTCAACTATTTCCGTGAAAATACAATTTATGGCCCTATTATTCCGCTGTTTTCATGAAAAATCATCCTACTTCTCCTATTTTGAGAGCATTTTGAGCTGTAATGTCTGTTAACATATGATATTAGTAATTATTGTGTTTTATTTTAGGTGTTTATCAAATGAAATCGAAAAAAAAATTCAAATAAAACTGGAAGAGGGGGGGGGGGAGTTCGTATGTGTGACGTTAGCCTGGGGATTCGAGCTTTCTGTAATGATCTGTGTTAAAGAAGGGGAGAGGTGGAAAAAGTTTTTAAAGTAGCTTGACATAGTTTTTGAATGACTCCTTATCTATTATTTAATCTTTTATCTTCATCTTCAATTTTTCCCTGAGGTATTTTTATCAGTAGAAAGTGCTGAAGTGTTCAGCAGATTATTCAAAGCCAGCTAAAAAAATCTTTTGAACACAAAAACTACTGGATAACTTGTTAAAGAGATGGTGCTACTCTTAGAAGGCACTTTCGTTCAGTATTCACGAGATACCAATTTGGCATATGACAAAAATGATTTTAATAATAAATGGAATCCCCTTTCAATCCCATTTTTCGGAAAAAATCCCGTTTTAGGGTTTCGTAGCCCCGGGAAAAAGAGGGGAGGGAAATAAGGGGAAATTGGGGGTAAGTACGAGAAATTAGGGAAAGTGAAGAGAAATAATAGGAGGGAAAGTAGGGACAGTGATAGGAAATGACGAGAGGGAAATTAGGGAAAGTGAGTCGAAATGGGGGGAGGTGGAATAAGGGCAGTGAGCGATAACGAGCGATGGGGATGTAGGGGAACTTAGAGAGGGGAAGCAGGAGAACTGAGTGTGAGAGGAAGTAGTGGAAATAATTGGAAAATAGGGTGAGTAGTGGAGGGGAAGTGATCTAAGGAAGGGGAGTGTTAGATATGGAAGCAAGGAGAGGTGAAGTAGAGAAGGCAGAAGTTGTGCGAAGGGAGAGCGAAAAATGAAGTGATGAGTGTGAAGGGAAAGTATGAGAGGGGAATCAGGAGAAAAGAGTGTGAGAGGAAGCAGTGTTCCAATTTGTCTCATATGAAAATCAATTTTTACAATAAGCAATAATCATAAAGTATAAAGAATATTATTAATGACTTCCAATTTACATTGGTGAAGGAAGGTATTCCTTTCTTTAAATATCAAATGAATAATTTATTCGTAAAAAGTAAAATCAAATAGTTATTTCACCTTGCTCTCTAAAAGCCTATTTTGTGATCTGGAAATTGTCATTATTTCCATAATGATGATTTATTATAAAAAATTGATTTACACATGTAATAGTTTCGAAAAAAAGCGCCATTTACAGCCAATGAGACTGCCGATGCAACGCGTGCGCAATGCAGTTGGGGAGCCGGATTGGGAGCACCGAGAGGAAGTAGTGGAAATGATTAGAAAGGAGGGTGAGTAGTGGAGGGGAAGTGAACTAAGGAAGGGGGGCTTCAGCTAAGGAAGCAAGGAGTGCATAAGTAGAGGAGGAAGAAGTTGTGCAAAGGGAGGGCGAAGAGGAAAGTGATGGGTGCGAAGGGGAAGTAGTGAGTGTGAGGAAAAGTAGTGAAAATGGTTAGAAAGGAGGGTGAGCATTGGAGGGGAAGTGAAATAAGGAAGGGATCGTTAGCTAAGGAAGCAAGGAGAGGGAAGTAGAGAAGGAAGAAGTTGTGCGAACGGAGAGCGGAGAGTGAAGTGATTGGTGTGAAGGGAAAGTATGAGAGGGAAAGTAGGAGAAGTGAGTGTGAGAGGAAGTAGTGGAAATAATTGGAAATGAGGGTAAGTAGTGGAGAAGTGAACTAATGAAGGGGGGTGTTAGATAAGGAAGCAAGGAGAGGTGAAGTAGAGAAGGAAGAAGTTGTGCGAAGGGAAAGCGAAGAGTGAAGTGATGGGTGTGAAGGGAAAGTATGAGAGGGGAAGTAGGAGAAGTGAGTGTGAGAGGAAGTAGTGGAATTGATTAAAAAGGAGGATGAGTAGTGGAGAGGAAGTAAACTGAAGGAGGGAAGCTTTAGCTAAGGAAGCAAGGAGAGGTGAAGTAGAGAAGGAAGGAGTTGTGCGAAGGGATGGCGAAGAGGGAAGTGATGGGTGGGGAGGGAAAGTATGAGAGGTAGGAGAAGTGAGTGTGAGAGGAAGTAGTGGAAACGAAAAGAAATGAGCTACGAAACCCTTCCCTAAAATTGAACTACTGAACTGCTGTGATCCCTGGAAGTATGAATACCTATTTGAAAAGCACAAAATATTGAACGTTAGAACTGCGATCGACTCGAAGAAATAGAGCGATGAGTAAATACGTAGGTATATGAAATCTGTTTTTATTTTTGTATTTTTTTTTTGACTTTTTTATTTCCTCCACTGCTTGCATTTGTCATTCGATCGAAGAGAGGCTTGAGATAAAAGTGCAGGAAGGTTCTCGATGGAAGAGGTTTTCAATTCGACAAAAAGATCGTTGTTTTTCACATTGACTTTTTTTTCACCTTTTTTTGAACTACCAAATATGAAGGTTTTCAAATTCGGTCAATACAGTTTCATCAATTCTGGAAAATAATAGAAAATAATTTACTCGGAAAAGTAATTGAACTTTAGCATTATTCAATATTCACCCCCGGCTTAAATATAGGCCCTCATAATTTGGAAGCTAGATTAAATAAATTGGAATACAAAATTTCTCCAGAATTGTGGAAATAATAAATACAAATGCCTTTTTTACGCTTGCTACAGGTCAGAGAATTCCAGAAAGTCAAGGAATTTAAAACTGGTCAGAGAAAGTCAGGGAATGTTAGGGAAAACCTGACAGAGTCAGAGAATTTTCGATAAACTGAAGTTGAAGCTACAATCATTTTTTTGAAAATTCAATAACTTTTTGGATTGAAAAATCATCTATTTTGGTAGAAATTGCCTATTTTTCATAAAAAATCACAACTGGTTGGTTGAAAACAATTCAACAACTATTTTCGTGAAAATTCGTATTTTTTGGTTGAATTCAATTTTTTTTTGGTTTAAAATTAAAATATTTTTTAGTGGAAATATCAGCTTTTACATTTTTGCTCAGAACAACTGTTTTGGAAATTCATTTTGTTTGTTGATAATCTATTATTTCAGCTGAAAACTTTTTTTTTCAAAATTCTACTATTTTATAAAAAATTATTTTTTTTTTCAAATTTATTTTTTAACTGAAACTTTTCCATGCTTGGTTGAAAAATTTATCTTCTTTTGATCATCTTGTTGGCTGCAAATGAATTTCTGTGTTTGAAAATTCCTTCGAAAATTCAAATATTTGGTTGAAAATTCATGTATTTTTGTTCAAAATTAATCTTTTTTGTCAGAAAATTAATCTTTTTCGCTGAAAATTAATTTTTGTAGTTTAAAATTAATTTCTTTGGTTAAAAATTAGTTAAAAAAAAAAAATTTTAACAGAATATTTAACAATTCCATTTTTTGTCAAAAATTGATCTTTTTTGGTAGAAATTTAATCTTCTTTGTTGAAAATTCACCTGCTTGGTTGCAATTTTTAATATTGTGCTAAAAATGTGAATTATTTGGTTGAAAATAATTTTTTTACTGCTTATCGAACTATTCTATGTGTTTGGAAATTCTTTTTTTTAGTAAAAATGTAATCACATTATTTTAAATTTGAACTTTTTGTTTAAAAATTAATGTCTTTGATTGAAAGTTGATCTATTTTGTGGAAAATTCGTTGTTTTCTTTTGGGCTGAAAATTAATTTTTTTAACTGAAAATTCAACCATTCCATTTCTTGTCAAAAAATTATCTTTTTTGATCAAATGTGATGTTTTTCGTTGAAAATTCATCTGTATCATTGAAAATTTAACTACTTCACCCAAAATTGATTTTATTTTGTTCAAAAATAAATTTTTACTGTAAATTTAACTATTCCATTTTGTTGAAAATTTACTTTTCTAACTTAAAATTTGAATATTCATTTTTTGGTTTAAAAATTGTCTTTTTTATTTGAAAATTCAAGTATTTTGTTGAAAATTTGTCTTTTTTTAATAGACAAATAATCTTTTCGGTTGAAAAGTCATTTATTTGGTATTTATTTAAGTATTATTTTTTTGTGTGGAAAATCCATCTTATTTGATAGAAATTTAAGGTTCTTGTCTGTAAATTCAGCTGTTTGGTTGAAAATTTAACTATTTCGTTGAAAATTAATTTTTTACAGAAAGTTTATCTGTTTTATTTATGGTTAAAAATTCATCTTCTGGATTGAAATTTCAACTATTTGGGTTAAAATGTATTTTTTTGGTTAATATTCATCATTTTAGTTAAAAATACATTTCTTTGGGTGCAGAATTAACTATTTCGTTCAAAATTATTATTTCTTTAAAATTTAATTCAACTGTTTTTTATTGAAAATTAAAATAGTTTTTGGTAGAAATACAACTTTAGGTTATGTTCGTATGTCTCACCTGAAATAGTTACTTTTAAACAAAAATCAATAGATTTAATTCCAATCCTTTTTGTGTAAAATAATAAATGTTACCAGCTTGAACAATTTGGGATTGTGTTTTTTGTCGAAAAGTGGAATTTTTATTTTAAAAATCATTAAATTTCAAAGAAGATTAATAATTTTTCAACCATTTTAGGTTATGTTGGCTTTTTACTTCAAAAGGTGTATTTTCAAACAAAAATTATTCACTAATTTGAACAAGGTTTTGAATATTTCAACAATTTTGGATTATATTAGGTTTTTTCTTGAGAAATTGGCATTTTTAATGAAAAGAATTATATTATAAAGAAGATTCACACTTTTTAAAACAGTTTTAGGTCAAGTTGGCGTTTCACACCGAAAATCGGGGTTTTAAATAAATAATCATTAGATTTCAAAGAAGATGAAGAAAATCATATATTTATAATTTGTAGGTTAAATTAGTGGTTTTCATTGTAAATATAGATATAGATTTCAAAAAACATTCACAATTTTGGGAAAATTTAAGGTTACGTTAACATTTTTCACCGAAAACCGGTTATTTTAAACAAAAATCATTTGAATTCAAAAATGAATTTACAATCTTTAACAACTTATATTAGTGTTTTTTGCCGGAAATTGGTATTTTTGAATAACAATGCAACGTTTAGTTGGTCTTTACAAAATCATTCATCGAAAATATGATCCTTAATTTCATTTTATATTATTTTAGGTAAAAGATACTATGAAATACGAACATTTTATATCAATATTAATTTATCATTCTAATTCGATGGTTGCTTAAAATTGCGTGATTTAAAAAAAATCGCGCGCGCGTTTAGCTTCTCGTTTCTTTAAACAATTTATAAAAATGAGAGGTAAACTTTATTTTCTTTTCGTATACGAATATTTTTTCACTTATTGCAACAGTGGCTTTGTTAAAATTAGAAACGTTGCCTGATTCTACTCGACAAAGTAAGCTTTACATGAACCTCGTTGAATGCAAATGAAAGCATAAAAGCACGAAAATGCCTTTTGTAGCGTACACGTGAAATTTGAGCATTCTTGAAAATCAATTATTTTTATTAAACACGCTAGTTTTCTCAGTTATTTTTAATTTTCTGAACAAGCCTTCACGTTGCTTTGATACTAGAGCTTTTTTATATTCTTCCTTTTAATTTTCAATTTCCCCTCAAAGTGCGATGTACAACTAAAAAATCACATTTATTTATAATCCCTTACACGGTGAGACACAAACAACTTTAACATAAAAAGAATATTACAAGAAGTTTTTTTGCGGAATATTATTCTTACATAGTATGCGCATATTTTTCGCCACAGAATAAAATAATCACGAGAGCGCTTTTTTTTAAATTGAAAATTTTATTTATAAAGAGAGAATAAAATTTTTCATAAGAAACTTTTTTATTCTGGGATTGTTAAGAATTAAATATGGAGTTAAAAAAGTTCCACAAAATTTTTAGTGCAAAAGGTTATTAAAAAATATATTACAAGACTTTTTTTGCAGAATTTTCGCCTCGGGTGATGTTCAGATATTTCTGATATGCTTTTAAAAAAATCGCGGGAGCGCTTTTTTCAAGAAACAATTTTTATTCCTATTTTTGTTTATTTCTTGATTTTAAGTATAATAGACTTCTTTTTGCTTAAAAAGTGAGTAAAAAATTATGAAATATTGTTCCCAAATGAGAACTGTATGATATACAGAGGATTTTGTATATTTGAAAAAAAAAAACATTTTTATCATAGAAAAAGTTGTTGAAACAATTTTATAATCACCGGTTCATCTCATGTTGTCATTGAATGATTCTGGCCTGATCTTAATAATAAAAAAAAAAATTAAAAAAAAGCTCAAAATTTTGAAAAAAATGTTTGGAAAAAAATTGTATTAAAAATGTTTGTTTGAAAAGTACTTTTATGGCAACATAAAACAGTATCCAATAAATATGCAACTATTTTTTCACTTTGCCTTTGAAAAAATTTTCCAATTTAAAAATCGAAACTTCAAAAGATTTCAAGATTTCAAATGATTTTAAGGGTTTTCAAAATTTTTCAAGAAATTGTAAAGGATATTACAAATTTCAAGGTATTTTACGGGATTTTGAAGGATTTATAGAGATTTTACCAGACCAAAGCGATTTTGTAGGAACTCTGAGGATCTTAAACAATAAAAATGTTTTCAATGGATTTTAAAGAATTTGAAAGATTTTAGGGTATTTTACAATTACAAGATTCCAATAAATTTTGATATTTCAAAAGAACTTTTGGGTGTAAATGAAATTGAATGAAATTATAACTAACTTCGTGGAATTTCTACGGATTTTATGACATCTTAGTTTATTTCAAAGATTTTAACATTTTTTAAGAAATTAAAAAAATATGAATGATTTCAAGAAATACGGGATTTCAAAATATTTTGAGGGATTTCACAAGATTCAAGAGATTTTAAATTTTTCAAAGATTTTAAAGAATATAGTGCATTTTAAAAGTCCGCCGAGAAGTTTAATAAAATTTCCAAGAATTTCTTAGGATTATATATAATTTTCAGAGATTTAAGAATTTTTAAGGAATTTTGAATGATTTCGGAAGATTTCAGAAGATTAAAAATATTTCGAAGACTTCAACGAATTTTGCAATAATCAAGGTATTCATAGGATTTCAAGAGAAATAAAAAAATTCCATAAGATTATAAGGAATTATAAAATTTGATCATTTTTTAAGGAATTTTCAAAGATATTATAGATCTAAGATGTTTTACGGGATATTTTTCCTTTTTGGGGGATTACTAGGGATTTCACAAGATTTAAGGGATTTTAAAAGTTTTTAAAGAGTTTAGGGTATTAAAAATATTTCAAAGAATCTAGCCAGATGTAAAAATTTTTAAGTGTTTTCAAAGAATTTCAGAAAATTTGGAAGGATTTTGGAAAGTTATCCAGGATATCAATGATATTTAAAAGATTTCAAAGGATTACGAAGGATTTCTAGAGAACTTTAGGGAATAAATTAAATTAAATTTCAAGGGATTTTACAGATTTCAAGGGATGTTATCAGATTTAAGGGATTTCTACGAATTTTAAGGAATTTTTAATGAATTTCTGAGAACTTCAACAAATTGCAGAGGGTTATAAAGGATTTCAGTGGATTTGAAAACTTTATTTTTAAAAATTCAAAACCATGTATATGCCACTTTTTTCAAAACACGTTTTATTCACTTAAAAATTCTTTAAAATTCCACCGCACATTGTGGTGAAAAATTTAATATTTAAATTTTTTGAACAATTTTTATTCAGACAATTGGTTAATGAAAATTTTTTTTCTCCGCCAAATTTGCATATAAATTCCATACCATGTAAATGTTTATTTATAACACAACCTTCAACAATTTGGGCTATGAAAAAACTGTAAAATGCAGACTTTATGTAATTCTCTTAACAGAATCGAATGGTCCTATTACTTTTTCCGTATCTCGCATTTTTAAACAATTTGATAATATATTTTATGTATAAAAATCATATAGTTTTTTTTGAGCTATTAATTTTCTGGTTATTTTCCCAAAAAATAATTTTTTTCAAAGTTTTGAAAAATTTTAAAAATTGTAATGAAAAATTTGTCACTTTTGAGCCATTTATTTGTCTCGTTACATGTTACTGTTAATGAGAGTGTGAAAAATAAATTTTTAAAATGAATTTCTTTATGGCACTTACATGATTATGATAGAGGACGATATTTTTCTCTAAAAGTATTAACTTTTTTCATTTTTTTTTTATTTCTTTCATAATTCGAATTTTGTGAACGTTTTTCACTCTCCTGATTTTTTTTTCTTAGCAATTACATAGTTCTGGTTATTTTTTTCAATTTACGCAACTATTGACACTATTTTGAATTTTTCAAATGATTCCGAGGCCTATATTTTCCAGATTTCATCTATAATAAAAAAGGATTCAAAAAAATAAAAATATGATTTTGAAAAAGCGCTAAAAAGTAAAAAATGTAGGAAAAGTAAATTTAGTAATCTCGATAGAGACAGAATATTTTAATAATGGAAACATTAATAAAGAACTGAATAATATCGTATTTTAATTAAAAATAAAAACGACGCACAGTTGAAAAACTATACATAATTTTGTTTAAAATTAGAATAATTTATATTTGTTTTTCGTATTTTTAACTTTTTATTGAATTATTTTTTTACCTATCAGAATTTATATCATAGTTTATACATATATTTTTTTATATTGAAGTTCACAACTGATTCCTCATTTTCTTTTTATATATTATTTTTTACTGTTTATCGAATTTTTTTAAATACCTTTTTGAATTTTTTTTTTTAAATTGATTGAAGATTGATTTTTAAATTGAAATACAATATTAGTCCTTTCATTATTCGTGTTTAAGTTATTAAATTATTATTCTATCTCTATCATTCTGGTGAGATTAATAATTGCCGTGTCCTAAATTATTTTTTTTTACTTTTTACCGATTTTTTGAAGTCAGTTTTTTATTAGAATTTTTTTTAGTTCGTAATTTTTAAAAGTGTCACCTGGAACAAATGAATAACATTGTATTTCTATTATATTTCTATTTATATAACCTTAATATTCTGAATTAGTACGAAATATTTTTGTTCAATATATCTGGCACAGAGGCAAATAGCCACAGCATTATGTTGTTAGTATTATTTATTTATTTAATTATTCAATGGTGACAATATATTCAAAAATATTTTGTAATATATTTTGTCAAAGCTATCTACATTAAACATATTAATTACATCCCCAGAATCTTCTCCCATTAAGAAATTACTTATCCTTTAATACAGCTACTTTCACAAATAAAAAAAAAACAATTATTAATTTTATATATAAATAGTACATATTATTTTTACACATTCAGATTTGTAAAAGGAATGCAAAAAACGATTATTTGTCATTAATTCGCGAAATTGTATACATATTCCGAGTCGATTATTTTTGAAAATTCGAAATAAATAAAACAGTTATTTTATTGAAATGCGAAGAGTAATTTAAACCTTTTAGGCTATTATGAAAGGCATTCTATGTAGACTGTACAAATTATTTTATAGATTGCAATGAACAGACTTTAATATTGTGAATATTTCTATAAGTTTTTAATTTTTTATTCAATGATATAGAATGTTAAAGTATACAGTTTTTGTGATATTCAACAAAAAGTTATTAAAATTATTAGTTGAAAATTTCCATGTAAATTCAGTTGCAGAATTAGAATGAACTGTGGCCATACAACGGGGTCAAAGATTAAAAAATATCAGAAGGATTGTGAACATTTCACAATGATTTCACGGATGAAAAATATTTAAAAAAGGC
The DNA here is from genome assembly GCA_932195095.1 of Andricus curvator. Classification (NCBI taxonomy): domain Eukaryota; kingdom Metazoa; phylum Arthropoda; class Insecta; order Hymenoptera; family Cynipidae; genus Andricus; species Andricus curvator. The sequence goes on along the minus strand of CAKNYM010052516.1, from coordinate 106,729 downwards.
GTGCAAACCAGATTAAAAATATTTCAAGGATTTCAAAGATTCAAAAAGGCGTATACACTAGGTTTAAAAATTTGCACAAAAATTTCCCAAAGATTTCGAACATTTCATAAAGATTTAAAGGATATCAAAGATTTGAAAATGGCATGAAATCTTTTGTATCCCTTGGAAATCACTAAAATATTTGAAATCTTCTTAAAAAAATTTTCGTGGTTTGAAATCTTTGAAATTCTTGAAACCTTTGAAATCCTTGTGAATCCATTGAAATATTCGTGAAATCTTTTGTATTCGTTTGAAATCACTAGAATATTTGAAATCTTTGTAAAATCTTCTAAAAAAATTTTAATTGTCTAAAATCTTCAAAATCTGGTGTACTGTTACTCTTCTTGAAATCTTTGAAATTCTTGTATTCCTTTGAAGTATTTATGAAAATTTTTTGAAACCTTTGAAATATTTGTGTAATCTTTCTGAAGCCTTTCGTATTAATGAAAAATGATTAAAATATTTAAAATCTTCATGAAATCTTTTGAAATCTTCTAAAAATTTGGATCTCGTTTTAAATCTTTAAAATGTTTTGAAATGTAAGAAATCTCGTCTACTATACATTTGTTTGAAATATTTAAAATCCTTGAAATCTTCTGAAAGTTTAAAAATCTTTGTGAAATACTCGAAATCTTTCTGAAAACTTGGAAATCTACAGAAAGATTTCATGAATAGTTCAAAGAATTCATAAGAATTTCAAAACATTTTGAGAATTTCAGATTTCAACCAGGTTTCAAATATTTCACAACATATCAAAGATTTCCCAACATTTCAAAGATTTTAAACTATTTAAAAATCTTTTAGATGATTTAAAAAGATTTCAAATATTCCAGTGATTTCAAAAAAATGCAAAAGATTTCAGAAAGATTGAATAAATATTTAAAAGAATTTATAAGGTTTTCAAAAGATGTAAAAAATTTCAAAGATTTGTACAATACACCAGATTTTAAAGATTTCAAAACGTTTCGAAGATTTCAAACGATTTCAGAAGATTTCAACAAATTTAAGTCTATTTTAAAAGATTTCAATGATTTCGAACGAACACAAGAGATTTCCCAAACAAGGATTAAAGAAAGATTTCACCAATATTTCAAAGATTTCATAAAGATTTCAAAAGATTTCAAAAAATGTCAGAAAGATTTCAGAGATTTCAAAGATTTCAAGGATTTTGAAGATTTCCAGGATTTCAGAGATTTTACGACAGTTTTAAAACATTCCTAAAGATTTCTCAAAGATTTCACTAAAATTTCACATAGATTTTACATACTTCAAAAAATGTCAACGAATTTACAAAAATTTGAAAACATTCCGAAGATTTCCAACGATTTCAAAAGATTTCACAAACAAGGATTAAAGAAAGATTTCACTAACATATCAAAGATTTCATAAAGATTTCAAAAGATTTCCAAAAATGTCAGAAAGGTTTCAGAGATTTCAAAGATTACAAGGATTTTCAAGATTTCCAGGATTTCAGAGATTTTGCAACAATTTAAAAAGATTCCAAAAGATTTCACCGAAATTTCAAGATTTCACATAGATTTTAAATACTTCAAAAAATGTCAA
>CAKNYM010052516.1:71019-104727 GCA_932195095.1 Andricus curvator | reverse complement strand
TATGTCTCGGACCTCAGTGACACAGACTTTTTCAATTGGGTTTTCTATATGGTCATAAATGGGAGTTTTTAGTCTCCTGCCAGTCTCACCGATATACATTTTATTGCAACATTTACAATTTATCATATATACAATACAAGATGAGTTTTCTTTATTGTCTTCATCTTCATTTTTAAAAAAAGGAAATTTATTAAGTGTGTGGTTGTTAGTGAAATATGGTAACGAAACCTTTAGTTCAGATTTATTGCAATTTTCATTCCATTTTGTATTTTCAGACGAATTATTATAAATGTCATGGATTCTTTCTTTCAGGATTTTATTTATTAATTGAAGTGGGTAATTATTTTGCATGAGAGTAATTTTTAGTTGATATAAATTTTCATTGCAGGATTTAATATCGCTTAATTTAATACATCTATCAATAAGACCTTTAATTAGACCAACTTCTTGAGAAAACAAATTATGGGAGGTATAATTTAAATAACGTCCTGATCAAGATATTTTTTTATACCAATTTGTAGTTGAATTACCTACTGGAGTTTTCATAATTAATAAATCTAGATAAGCAATAAAATTATGAACTTCTCTTTCAATAGTGAATTTAATTGAATTTTCCATATTGTTGAAAGTGTTAAGGAGTTTATCTATTTTTTCAGTAGGAACTACTTGCCGTAAATTCAAGTGAAAAGTAGATGAAGCCCAGAACAGTGCTAAATGTACCTTAAAGTTCTGAATCTTTTGTATTGAAACTTAAGAAGCGAGTATTGAAACTTGAGAACCTTGTATTGAAACTGAAGAACCGAGTATTGAATCTTAAGAACCGTGTATTGGAAGCTTATGAACCTTGCGTATTGAATCCTAAGTATTGAGAATTGAAACTTAAGAACCTAGTGTTGAGACTTATGAACAATGTATTGAAACCTATGAACCGAGTATTGGATCTTAAGAACCGTGTATTGAAACCTATGAACCTAGTATTAAATCCTAAGAACCGAGTATTTTGAAACTTAAGAACCTAGCAATGAAACCTAATACACGTAAATTGAAACTTATGACCATAGTATTGAGAGTTACGAAACATATATTGAAACTCAAAAACATAGGGCCGAAAAGCGATGCTGAACGTTGTTTCTGCCCCATTTATATGCACACTACGCGAAATGTTGATTGCGAGAGAGATCCCGAAAGACTGCGCTGCGACGCAAGCGGTCAGCAGACGAAACTTCCGACTCTCACTCTCCGAGTCTCGACAAGCCAGACAGCGAGGTTTTATTTTAGAGGAGTAATCCTAAGTTTTGAAGATTTAAAAATATGTCGAAAAAGAATCTGGAAAATTTAAGAAAGTTTTTTTTTATTCAGCAGGATTTTGATTAAGAACATATTTTTATTGTTTTATGTGAACTTTATAAGGCCGTAACAACTTAGCCGTTTGTATTTACGTTCCATATTACGTATGATATACGTCGGGTTCACGGACATTCCGATGTTTTAAAAACGTTATTTAAACGATAATAAATAACTCAACAGTCTGTGTTAATTGGATTTTGTTATTTTAATTAATATTAGCGAATTGTTAAATAAAAATGTCGAAACTATTAACTTTCATAAATTTGAGACATGTATATACATTTTTAGTTCATCAGTAGAAGTCAAGTTGCACTAACATAAATTCTAAACTAGAATACTGAATTTTTAAAAATCTTATCATAACAGTTAAAACTTTCTCAACAATTTTGGAAAATTCTTTTAAGGTATTATACATTAAAGATTCATTAAGGCCGACTTATACCTGAAGCGCAGATTCAATACGGGGTGCTTGAAACTTCAGGCACCTAAATAGGCTCTCAATTCTGGGTATTGAATTTACAGACCTGTTCTTATATCTCAATACTTGCATTGAAAATTAAAGAACAGTTCCTGAACTTTAAATTTTACTCATAATTATACAAAATAAATCTGAAATTTACTATACTTTTCTATTAACTTGAATTTCAATGAAGTGTGTCTTGAATTTCAGGAAAATTTGTAACTGAAATTTAAGAACACTTTTAGCAGTGTAGGATAATTGTATAATTTGTTAAAAATTGCAGGAAATGGAAAAATAATTAAAATTTGAATAAAAATGTTCTTTGTCTTTTACTTTTAGAGATCCCGGGTAGATGGAGGAGGCACTGTCCACATGGTCCAAAAATGTCCGAGCCAGGATGTAATCTGGTTGGCGAGGGAATTACAGATGCGAACGGAAATGCAGTAGGCGCTGGCAAATGCGTTTGCGGACCTTCCGTGCCCTGGTGCCCAGGGGAAGCCGAACCCTATGTATACAGGACACGTCACGAGTGCAAAATCAATTTGGCGGCGAAAATTGCTTACGGTAAGAAGATGTAGATTTATACTTTTCAATATGGTTTCACAAATCGAAAATCATACATACATTTTCTTCTTTTGGGTATACTTCCGAAAAGGTTCACCCACACGGAAAAAAAAGTGCTGAAAATTTTCATTGACTGAGTCTATGACTTTAGGATGCGCCTAAAAGCATTGGAAAATTTGAAAATATCGTATTGAAAAATCATGCAAATAGTGCTTGAAGAAACATAAGACTTCTTATATTGCGTCCAGCATAGTCAATGGAGCACTCCTACTATCCGTCCAAAAAGTATAGGCACCGCGATTTTTGTACAGATTTTCGTGAAAATCTCAGCAGAAAAAAATTCTAAAAATATGGGACAACATGCATGTTGCAGGTGAAGGTTTTGCCAATACTGATACAGAGTTTCAAAATTTTCAGATGATTAGCAATTATTTCCGGGCGAGTGAAAGGTGAAAAAGCATAATAATGATATGATCATTTCAAAATACTCAACTTTGAATGACTGTAAGTCACTGAGAAAAATTATGAAAAATCTTCAAAAAATATATGGGTTTCGCTGATCCTTTTTGTACCCAGTGGTGATATTTAAAGTCAGAAATAATTATTTGTTAATAAGTTATTGACAAAAGAGTGGGGAGGTGTCATCTGCGGAACTAAGGAACGTACAGAGATGATTCTTGGAGCAAATTACACATTTTAGGCTTCTGACAATGTTGTGCGTATTACCAATGAGCAAAAGGTTGCACTTGAATGTTTATCGTTACTCGATTATCGTTAAGCCTTTTGTATTTTTCCAAGAAGAAAATAATTTTTTAAACATTCAAGTGCAACTTTTTGCTCATCGGTAATACGCACAACATTGTCAGAAGCCAAAAATGTGTAATTTGCTTCAAGAATCATCTCTGTACTTTCCTTAGTTCCGGAGATGACAGCTCCCCACTCTTTTGTCAATAACTTATTAACAAATAATTTTTTCTGACTCTAAATATCACCATTGGGAATAAAAAGGATCAACGAAACCCATATATTTTTTGTGGATTTTTCATAATTTTTTTCAGTGACTTACAGCCATTCAAAGTTGAGTATCCTGAAATGATCATATGATTATTATGCTTTTTCACTTTTCACTCGCCCGGACATAATCGCTAATCATCTGAAAATTTTGAAACTCTGTATCAGTATTGGAAAAACCTTCACCAGCAACATGCATGTTGTCTCAGATTTTTAGAATTTTTTTCTGCTGAGATTTTCACGAAAATCTGTACAAAAATCGCGGTGCCTAAACTTTTTGGACGGAGAGTAGACTCCATCAACAAAATATCACAGACAAAGTAAGCCTTTCAACATTCTAGTATTAAATTCTCGAAGACAGTCAAGAAAGGGTTCATAGACTGTGAAGCTAGCCATTTATGCTCATAAAAAATTCTTTTTTTTATTTATAATATTATTATCTTTAACTTATATATTTATTCAAACATAATACAGGCCTCACAGTCCCTATGAGATAAAATATAGGGACCAAAGGGTAGTTTTCGTCACGCTCATAGGGTACATTTTTCGCGATCAAAGGGTAAAAAATTCAGGATAAATTTATAAGACTTCAAAACAATTCAAATTAAAATCCATTGATTTCCGTCAAATTGGAATGAACTTAGAAGAATTTAAGATAAACGAGAAGAATTCGATGAAATTCATAAAAATTCAAGGTAAATTAAAAAAAAAAATTTAATGAATTGAAAACAATTTTAAAATCTGAAGAAATTTTTATGAATTCAGTAACTTTGAAATGAGCTTAGAAAAATTCAAAAGAATGTTATGAAATGCCTAAGAATTCAAGATGAGGTTGAAAGAATTCATGATAACTTGAATAAGAACTTTAAAAATTAAAAAAATGTCGATTGAATTGCGTATAATTGAGTAAATTTAGAATAATTCAAGTGAAGTGAAAAAATTCAAGCAAATTTCAAAATTTCAAGAATTAATTTCAAATCTCTTCAAATCTTTGAAACCCTACTAATTTCTAAAAAAAAAATGACTAATGACTACAAAACAATTCAAAAAAATTCAAATGAATTGGAAAACGTTTTAAAAATCGAAAAGATCCATTTATTTCTGTAAAATTTGAGTGAATTTAGTGGAATTTAAGGGAAATGAGAAGAATTCGATGAAATTCATTAAATTCAAGATGAATTAAAAAAAAATTCAAATGAATTGAAAAAATTTTAAAAAATGAAAAAAATATGGAAAAATTCATTGAATTGAGTAAGTTTGACATGAATTTTAGAAAAAATTAAAGAGAATTCAGAAAAATTTGATGAAATGCCTAAAAATTCAAGGTGAGTTTTAATGACTTCAAGATGAATTAAACAAAAACTCTGAAAAAATCCATTGACCTGAGTAAAATTGAGTGCATTCAGAAGAATTCAAAAGAATTCAGGAAAAATTAATAAGAATTCAGGGCGAATTCCAAATGAATTGCAACGAATATTGGAAAATCTCTTAAAATCTTTGAAACCCTACGAAATCCCTCACTTCTTGTGAATAAATTCTTTGATATCCATTAAAATATTAAAATCCCTCAACATCCCTTAAAATTATTAAAACCCTTGGAAATACCTTGAAATTTCTCAAATCTCTTGAAAATGTATTGGAATCTTTTAAAATACCTTAAAATATTTCAAAGTCTTTGAAATCCCTTCAAACTATTAAAATAAATAAAAAATTTCTGGGAATCGTTAAAATTTCCTAAAATATTGACAATCCTTTGAATCTTTTGAAATCCCTTGTGACTTTTTGAAGCTATTGAAAATACATGGGCATCTTTTAAAATACCCTAAAATATTTCAAATCCTTTGAAATCTTATTAAATTACTGAAATCAATTAACAATTTCTCTATAATCTTTTAAAATAACCTAGAATATTTTTAATTCCTTCAAATCTTTTGAAATACCTTGAAATTTGTTAAAGCTCTATGAATTGCTAAGGAATTGAAAAATACCTTAAAATATTTCAAATCCTTTCGTCATTTTATCAGTTAATCTGCAGAACCAATTATATAAAAACTTTTAAAAATTCCATTGAATTATATACAATTAAAATTTATAAGTAAATTTATAAGAATTCTAATAAATTAAAAAATTCAAAAGAATTTCAAAGAATTCAGGATAAATTAATAAGAATTCAGGGTGAAATCAAAAAAATAATTGTAAATTTCTACAACTCATTAAAACCCTACGAAATAACTCACTTTTCTTGAATAAATTCTTTAAAATCCACTAGAATGTTACTAAATCCCTTAAAATTATTCAAACCAATTAAAAATTCCTTAGAATTTTTTTAAGATTTCCTAAAATGTTTAAAATCCTTTAAAATCCTATAAAATACCTTTTTTCTCATGAAAAAATTTTTTATCCACTAAAATATTATAAAATCCCTGTGAAATTCTATGATGATATTTCCTGAAATCCTGGACAATGTATTAAAATACATTGAGAGTTTTAAAATCCCTTAAAGTCATTGAAATCCTCGGAACTCTTATAAAATAACCTGAAATCCTTTAAAATATCTTACGCCCTTATAAATCTTCCGACATTCTAAAAAATGCTTTATCTTAAAATATTTCAAACGCTTCGAAATTCCTTCAAATTAATTAAATTAATTAATAATTCCTTCGATTCTTTTGAAATTCCCTAAAATATTTCAAATTCGTTGAAATCCCACTGAACTACTAAGAACAATTGAAAATTACTTGAAATCTTTTAAAATAACCTCAAATATTTTAAATCCTTTAAAATCTTTTGAAATCCCTTGAAATTCTTTAAAAGTCTTGAAAATGCCAATTACAGGCCTCACAGACCGGTCCCTATATCCCTATATCCTATTGTACCATATATCCAGTTAAGATCCCAAAAGTACACTGTTTTCGAGATTTGGTCCCTATGGTACCCTATTTGCAGCCCCTTAATGGAACTTCAAAAAAAATTTAATAAGATCAAAGCTTCCAAGAGCATTTTGAAAAAAATAGCAAAAATCAGGGGAATCCTGTAAGAAGTAACTGTACAAAAATAATCAGGGCTGCCACACAAGAGATTATTTTTAAATATTCCAACGGCCATACCACGCTGAAAAACCCAGTTCTCGTCAGATCACTGAAGTTAAGCAGCGTTGGACGCGGTTAGTACTTGGATGGGTGACCATTCAAGAATACTGACATGAGTGCTGTTGGCACATCGTGGGTGTGGTGAGCCCACACTTGTAGTTATTTATAATTACAAGAAAAACCTAGAAACACTACCCGAATCGGGTAGTGTCACGCCTACCCTGAAAGGGAAATGGTTTAATGGTATATATATTCCGAGAAATTTGTAATAGATTTCAATAATTTGAAGGGATTTTTAAGATTTAAGGGTATTTTAAAACTTCTAAGGCATTTTCAAGAGCTTTTAATTTGAAATATTTTAGGGAATTTTAAAAGATTCCGAGGAATTTGTTATTAATTGGCATTTTTAAGAGCTTCAAAGAATTTGAAATATTTTAGGAAATTTCAAAAGAATCCAAGGAATTATTCATTAATTGAATTAATTTGAATGAATTCCAAAGCGTTTGAATTATTTTATGATAAAGAATTTTCTAGAATTTTAGAAGATATGAAACGATTTTACAGGATTTATAAGTTCGTAAGATATTTTAAAGGATTTCACGTTATTTTATAAGATTTCCGAAGATTTCAATCACTTTAAGGGATTTTAAAACTCTCAATGTATTTTAATACATTTTCAAGGATTTCAGGAAATATCATAATCGAATTTTACAGGGTTTTTATAATATTTTAGCGGATTAAAAATTTTTTCACAAGAAGTGAGGTATTTTGTAGGATTTCAAAGGATTTGAAATATTTTAGGAAATCTTAAAAGATTCCAAGGAACTTTTAATTGATTTTAATAATTTTAAGAGATTTAATAACATTTTAGTGCATTTTAAAGAATTTATTCAAGAAAAGTGAGTTATTTCGTAGGGTTTTAAAGATTTGAAGAGATTTAAAATCATTTTTTGGATTTCACCCTGAATTATTATTAATTTATCCTGAATTCTTTGAAATTCTTTTGAATATTTCAATTCATTAGAATTCTTATAAATTTACTCAATTTTTCATAATTCATTTAATTATTTTAATTTTTTAAAAGTTTTTATATAATTGGTTCTGCATATTAATTCATACAATGACCAAAGGATTTGAAATATTTTAAGGGACCAGAAATATTCTACGTTATTTTAAAAGATTATAAAGAAATTGTTAATTGATTTCAGTAATTTAATAGAATTTGAAAGGATTCGAAATATTTTAGGGTATTTTAAAAGATTCCAAGCCATTTTCAAGAGATTTAAACAATTTCAAGGTTTTAATAATTTTAAGGGATTTTAATATTTTAATGGATTTCAAAGAATTTATTCACAAGAGGTGAGGGATTTCGTAGGGTTTCAAAGATTTTAAGAAATTTTTCAATATTTTTTGCAATTCATTTGGAATCCACCCTGAATTCTTATTAATGTATCCTGAATTCTTTTAAATCCTTTCGAATTCTTCTTGATGCACTCAATTTTACTCAGGTCAATGTATTTTCAAAAAGTTTTTATTTAATTCAAATTGAAGTCATTAAAACTCACCTTAAATTTGTAGGCATTTCATCAAATTCTTTTGAATTCTCTTTAATTTTTTTCTAAAATTCATTTCAAACTTACTCAGTTCAATGAATTTTTTCATATTTTTATATTCTTTTCATATTTGAAAATTTTTATCAATTCATTTGATTTTTTTTTATTCACCTTGAATTTTTATGCATTTCATCGAATTCTTCTCCTTTCCCTTAAATTCCTCTAAATTCACTCAGATTTTACAGAAATAAATGGATTTTTTCGATTTTTAAAACTTTTTCAAATTCATTTGAATTGTTTTGTAGTCATTAGACATTTTTTTAGTTAGAAATTAGTAGGGTTTCAGAGATTTGAAGAGATGTGAAATTATTTTTTGAAATTCACCCTGAATTCTTTTAAATTCTTTGGGATTCCCTTGAATTCTTTTACTTTACTGGAATTATTATAAATTTACTCAATTATACTCAATTCAATGGATTTTTTTTTAAATTTTTAAATGTTTTTATTTAATTGATCTTGAAGTCTTTTAACCTTACCTTGAATTTTCAGGCATTTCATAAAATTCTTTTTATTCGCCTGAATTTTTCTAATCTCATTTCAAAGTTACTGAATTTATAAAAGTTTCTTCATATTTTAAAATTGTTTTCAATTCATTAAAATTTTTGTTAAATTCACCTTGAATTTTTATGAATTTCATCGAATTCTTCTCGTTTTTGTTAAATTCCTCTAAATTTATTCCAATGTTACGGAAATCAAATGAATTTTGTTGACTTTTAAAATTGTTTCTAATTCATTCGAATTCGTCGGACTGTAACTTGAATTTTTTTGAAGTCTTATAAATTTATCCTGAATTTTTTACCCTTTGAGCGCGAAAAAAGTACCCTATGAGCGTGACGAAAAGTACCCTTTGGTCCCTATATTTTATCCCATAGGGACTGTGAGGCCTGCAATTAATAAAAAATTCCTGGGAATCTTTTAAAATTCCCTAAAATATTTCAAATTAAAAGCTCTTGAAAATGCCCTAGAAGTTTTAAACACAGCCTAAAATCTGCAAAATCCCTTCAAATTATTGAAATCTATTATAAATTTCTCGGAATCTTTAAAAACAATCTGAAATATATCAAAAGAATTAAAAACAGTTCAGTGACTAATGTGATCTTTCCACTTAAAAAAGTGAATAAAAAATGATTTGAGAAAAAAATTACTAATAGTGACTGTGTGGCAGCCCTGATTATTGTTTTACAGTTACTTCTTACAGGAATTCCCTGATTTTTGCTATTTTTTTCAAAAAGCTCTTGAAACCTTTAATCTTATTATAAATTTTTTTGAAGTTCCATTAAGGGGCTGCAAATAGGGTATCATAGGGACCAAATCTTGAAAATAGGGTACTTTAGGGACCTTGACTAACTTTGCATACCAAATTAAACACATTGTTTAAACAATTTTTGTTTAAATAATTGACAAATATAATATTTCACGGAAAATTATTTTTCGACCAAGGGATGATTTTACGTAAAAAAAAATGTTTGTTATTCATTTAAACTAAACTATCATGTCATGGAAATTTTTTCTCAGACAATTTCGTATGTAGTATAAATAAATAATTCCACAGTACTACGGCACATGATAAAATTTCTGTTTAAAAATTAAATTGTGTTTTTTTTTTATTTTTTAAATGAAACAATTTGATTCTAGATTTAAGAAATTAATAACAAATCAACAAAAAATCAAACTTTTTCTCCTTTGTGCTCTTTTTGTAAGACGCACTGTCTATAAGTTGCAGCGTTATAAATAATTTGTTTTAATAAAATTGATGTATTTACCAAATTATGTCCATAAATTATTGATAAACAAAATTTTAAACTTGGGCAAAAACTGGCTTGCATTTACACTCTTAAAAGATGAAAGAATTATTGAGATAAATTCGAAAATACTTTTTATAGATTGTTATTACAGAAATGATTATTTTAAATGAAATTTTTGATGCCAAATAGCAATTTTAACAATAATCCACAAAAAGTATTTTAGATTATATGTCAGAATAATAAATAAATAAATTTGGTTAAATAAATGAGGAAATTGTTTAAACAATTGTTGTGTATCTTTTTGAAAAAAATAACTCAGATATTCGATTCGTAATATCTCGGGACGAGTATTAGTACTGACTCGATTAACTTCCAAATAACTTTTTATTTATTTATTAAAATTATGAATGTGAATGTGACCCCTATGACCCCTGTCCGTCAGGATCAAGGTCATTTGAAGGTCAATTTCGTTAATTCGATAGATATCATCTTTTTGACCTCAGATTCTGAAAAAGCGGAAAATTTTATGTTCGGATATATTTTTGCCCACGGGATCGAGTGACCTCTAGAGGTCACATAAAGGTCAAAAGCATTCTTCAGAATTTCTGAACCTAGTAGCTTATCATGGTTTGCTGATATCAAGGTAATGATCCTTACGAAATACGTTTTCAGATGTGCTGATCACGAATCCGTGACCCCTATGACCCCTACACGTCAGGATCAAGGTCATTTGAAGGTCAACTTCATCAATTCGAGAGATATTATCTTTTTGACCTCAGATCCGGAAAGAGCGGAAAATTTTACGTTCGGAAATATTCTTATCCATGGGTCCAGTTACCTCTAGAGGTCCTATGAATGTCAAAATCATTCTTTAGAACATTTGAACCCAGTAGCTTGTCATGGTTTGCTAATATCGAGGTAATTACCCTTACAAAATACGTTTTCGGGTGCGTTGATCGCGAATCCGTGACCCCTATGACCCCTACACGTCAGCATTAGGGTCATTTGAAGGTCAGCTTCCCTTATTCGAGAGATATAATCTTTTTGACTTCAGATTCTGAAAGAGCGGGCAATTTTACGTTCGGATATATTTTTCCCTACGGGTCCCAGTGACCTCTATAGGTAATATGAAGGTCAAATCAATAATTCTAAATTCCTTAGCCTGTATCTTGTTATGTTAGCCATATACAGAGGTAATTACATATGCCAACGCTATCGTATATGAGGGATTCAAAATATATACACGGCAAGGCAGGCAAAAAATCGAAATACCTCAAATAATGTTGTGTTTTAGGTTTTTAGGTTATGGAATATTTCGATTTACTTTTTTTCCTGCTGGTGTATGAAACTTTGAGGTTATCAGGTATTCAAATTGAACTCTTCGGGCTTTGTATAACAATTTTGAGGTCAAAAACATGATATCTCTCGAATTAACGAAGTTGACCTACATATGACCTTGATCCTGACGTGTAGGAATCATAGGGGTCACGGATTCGTGATCAGCGCATCCGAAAACGTATTTTGTTCGGATACCTTGACATTAGCAAACTTGATATGGCCAACGGCCATACCACGCTGAAAACCCCAGTTCTCGTCAGATCACTGAAGTTAAGCAGCGTTGGACGCGGTTAGTACTTGGATGGGTGACCATTCAAGAATACTGACATGAGTGCTGTTGGCACATCGTGGGTGTGGTGAGCCCACACTTGTAGTTATTTATAACTACAAGAAAAACCTAGAAACACTACCCGAATCGGGTAGTGTCACGCCTACCCTGAAAGGGAAATGGTTTAATGGTATATATATATATATATATATATATATATATATATGACAAGCTACTAGGTTCAGAAATTCTAAAGAACTCTTTTGACCTACATGTGACCTCTAGAGGTCACTCAATCCCGTGGATAAAAATATATCCGAACGTAAAATTTTCTGCTCTTTCTGGATCTGAGGTCAAAAAGATAATATCTCTCGAATTAATGAAGTTGACTTTCAAATTACCTTGGTCCTGACGCGTAGGGGTCATATGGGTCACGGATTCGTGATCAGTGCATCCGAAAACGTATTTTGCAAGGGTCATTACTTCAATATTAGCAGAAAATGACAAGCTGCTAGGTTTAAAAGTTCTAAATAATGGTTTTGACATTCATATGACCTCTAGAGGTCACTGGGACCAGTCGATAAAAATATTTCCGAACGTAAAATTTCCTGCTCTTTCAGAATATGAGGTCAAAAACATGATATCTCTCGAATTAACGAAGTTTACTTTCATATGACCTTGATCCTGACGTGTAGGAATCATTGGGGTCACGGATTCATAAACAGCGCATCCGAAAACGTATTTTGTTGGGAGACCTTGATATTAGCAAACCATGACAAGCTACTAGGTTCGGAAATTCTAAATAACTCTTTTGACCTTCATCTGACCTCTGGAGGTCACTCGATCCCGTGGGTAAAAATATATCCGAACGTCAAATTTTCCACTCTTTCAGGATCTAAGGTCAAAAAGATGATATCTCTCGAATTGTCGAAGTTGACCTTCAAATGACCTTGATCCTGATGTGTAGGGATCATAGGGGTCACGGATTCGTGATCAGCGCACCTGAAAACGTATATTCCACTTGGTTCCACTCCCGAAAATATTTTGTAGCCCTGCGTTATTTTCGAACAATTTCCACTGATGTTGAGGCAAGTCGTTTCATGGTTAATTAAAAAAAATATGGGTAGTTATAACAATTCTCTCACTGGAAATATTAAATATAACATGTTTAGAGAAGAATAAAAAAATTTCATTATTTGATCAAAATCGTCGCGTGGCTTGAATTTTTTCCCATATTTATCACTGCGCGACGTATGAATACTTAATTGTGAAGCCTGCAAATGTTCGTTTATGAAACAATCGTGCAACTTTCAAATAAAGATCGAACAGAAATCTATTTTATCATGAATAATTTTATGCAAAATGAGCATGAAAAAGATTCAGATTCAAAAAGCAGACTTTTAAACTACCTCACTTTTCGGCTCATTAGACAAAAATAACCAGAAGAAAAAAGAGGGGAAAAAGAGAAAAAGTGAATCTAAACCAACCTCTCACTTTTTCCTTTATCCGTCTTTTTTATACTACACTTTTTTCTTTTTTTTATGTTTTTCTCTGATGAGCCGAAAAGTCAGGTAGTTTAGAAGTCTGTTTTTTAAATCTGAATCTTTTTCATGCTCATTTTGCATAAAATTATTCATGATAAAATAGATTTCTGTTCGATCTTAATTTAAATTTTTTTAATAGGGACACTAAACAAATGATTCGTTCCAATCTGCAGAGTTTGTTTATGAATATTTTCTGATTTCTTTTAATTGGGTCTAAATAATTGTATCTCAATTTCATGAAAGAAATCTTTTTATTTAAAATTTTTGCAATAAGAATGCATTAAATATAACCAATTTTAGAAATACATGCAAAATTTTTGGATTGTTTCTTTTTCCTATTTGTGGAAATGTAATAATCTAAATAGACTGGTTTTGAATCACCCAGAAACATTAGATCCGTGCAACTTTGTTGAAGGAATTTGATATCTAGCAGAATAAGGTAGCAAGTGAATAAAATAATTCACTTCATCTAAATCTTGGAGATTCAAATCCTTTATGCGACCAGTTGTAAAAATAAATTATCGATTTTAAATTCAAAGAAAGGCATACCTTTTTTATAATAAATAATCATTTTAAATCATTCTTAATATCTTTATGCATTTTACAATTATTTTTTGTTGTAAATAATTTATTTGCACATCTAATCATTTTAAATGAGCAAGCCAATGGTAACCAATCTGGTTGCCGACTTGACGCATGCGCAGTGCGAAAAGATCCGAGCGCGCTTCAGCAAATTCTCGCAGGCAGTCAAGGAGTATTTCCCTGACTCGTATTCGAGTTCTTCGATTCTGAATCACGCACTTATTCAATTCAAGTCTTTGAAAATATGAAGAGTTTTTTATAACCATTTCCTGACAGTATAAATTTGTTTGTAAACTGTCTGATAAACATTCCAAGATTGTTGTTCCTTGACTGTGCTTGAAAACTTCCATGACTTTTTTTAATTTTTCCATTAAAATTTATAACCCCTTTATAGAAAGTATTCGAGGCTTTATAAAATTGATGGCCCGTCCAAAAATCCAGCACTAATCTAGGAAATTTTCCAAGATTTTTTTTTTCCGTGCTAGAATATTGACTTGATACTTGGCCTAGGGGTTCCTTTTAGACCCTAGTTGAATGCGCTAAAAGGATTTTTGGTGCAGATCAATAAACTAAGTTATTAATTTTTACTTTTTTTTTTTAAATTATTTTTTTCAAAATCTTTAAAAATATTGATTTTGGAAACAAATGTTCACAAGAGTTGTAGATCTCGTCGAACCACATATTTTTTACATTATAATTTTGTTCTAAAATTAATTTTTTCGAGAAAAATGACAAAAATGAATTTTCATATGTTTTTTTGGAAAAGGGCTCGGCATGAGTGATGGGAGGGGGTGTGGACCATTTAAAATGCCCCAGATTAGGACGCGTGGTTTTTTTTTTGCCGTTGAAAAGGGGGATCGGCGTGAGTGAATGTGAACCACACCCACTCACGCCGAACCCCTTTTCAAAAAAAAATCTTAAAATTCATTTTTGTCATTTTTCTCGAAAAATATTGATTTTAGAAAAAAAGAATGGACATAAAAAATATGTGTTTCGACGAGATATACAACTTTTGTGAACAAAATTTTCGTTAAAAATCAATATTTTCCGAGATTTTGAAACAAAAACTAATTTTCCAAAAAAGTCAAAATTATTAATAACTTAATTTATGTTGATTTACGCCAATAATATTTTTAGTGCATTCAACTAGGGTCTAAAAGGAACCCCTAGGTCAAGTGTCAAGTCAATATTCTTGGGTGACCTTTACGGAAGTATATCCCGCCTTTTTGATAAGGGGTCATCCATAAACTACGTTACCAATTTTGGAATATTTTTGAGCCCTTATCCCCCCTCGTTGACAATCGTAGTTCCCCCCCCCCTCCCCGGAAAGTAACGATACCGTTGACCCTACACGGATTTCACGTTTATTCTGCCTTTTTCAACAAAATAAATTTTTAACAAAATAGTTGAGTTTTGAACGAAGTATAGTTCAGTTCTCAAGCAAAAAAGATGAATTATCAACGAAAGATTGAATATTTCTTATTTCATGTATAAATGTATGAATTTTAAATCTCTTTTCTATCTTTTAGAAGTTCCATTAAAAACATATTTTAAACACTCAAGTATCAGCAAATACATCATTAGAAATTATATTAAATAAAATAAATATAGTAATAGAGATATAGAAAGATTTTTTCGTAAATATAAAAATTCCAAGGAAATTAAAATTGAATTGAAAAGTGACCTGGAATTAAATGACGGATATAAATAAGAAATAGAGTGTTCTCAGGAGAGCAATTCATGTCATCAAAAAGTGAGAAACTTCAGTGTTTTTTGTCACCCTCGCAATTCATTTTCCCTCGAGTGGTTGTATTGAAAAAGAAGACAGAGCGCTTGCTAGTGTGAATGGAAAAGAAAACATAAATAAAGCCAAAGAAAAGAGGAAATGACCAAACGAAGCGAAATGAGACACCGTTAATGAGAAAAAGACTCACTTCCTAATGAAGGACTGTCGTAAATTCACCTTTTGGTTTCTCAATTCAAATTAAAATTGCACATAAACAAATACTCGATAGTTTTTTAAGCCTTCAAGCTTTTTTTTATAAAATATAACGAGAGATACTCACTTTTTAGTTTTAGAATATATTTTAAGTATACACTGAATTATCTGAATAATAGCAGTGAATGCACGGGCGCGAAGCACGCGTTTACGTCTCTGTTTTTTTATTTACTAACAATAGAAATATCAAAAATTCATTATTGAATAAATTTTTCAAATATTAAGTTTCGAGCGTTTTTGAAACAATTTTTAATAATTAATAATTTCGAATTAAAAGAGTTTGAAAAAAAATACATTGAACGATTTCAATTTGAAAACGTTCCAACTTAACGTATTTTATATTAGAGCACATGCAATATTATGGTTTTTTGTGTAGTATTCTAATGGTTTGTGAAAGAAATTATTCGCAGGAATTGAGAGGAAATATTCGTTTTCACGTAATTTCACGGGATTTCGTAATGTTGTTGTCAATCCCAGAGGATTAAAAAATTTTTTCGTGAAATTTGGAAAGAATGCCAGGAATTTGTCAATTGATTCCAATAATTTAAAGGTAGTGCAAGGAATTTTCAAGATAGGGAAAATATTCGAAAGGTTGGTATCTTTAAGAACACAGAGTCCTACACTGCTGAAGGATAGTGCCCTTTTCAGTAACCACAACACAAACCAACGATGACTTTTTTTGGTTCTATTTCTGTGCCTATACTTCCCCTCTACTGACCGAAGTCGGGTGGGAGTGACGTTATAACTTGACTGTCCACCTTACGACGACAGTCTAATTATTTTGGACATGATTTTTAGTCGCAAAATAATTTTCTTGCCTTGAGTTTGTAGCTGGGCGTATACTTTAAACAATGAACAATATAAACAATAGACTAGCCTCGTAGTGGATTGTTACTTTGATTGACGAAAGGTATGCTTCTGTTAAAGGTAAAAGTCACATTTCAGCTAATAAGTGGAGACTGGGTGTTTGGAATGATAGAGGGGTGAATGATCCTAAGGAAAGACAATTACGAGAAACAATGCACGAAAGGAAGCTAGATATCTCATGTGATCTTGAAACGAAGAAAAAGTAATGCGACAGTAGAATAATAGGAAATAGGTGGTTAAAAAACGAACTCAAACTATAGTCAGGAGTAGCTAAAGAATCACATAGTTGCCAATGAGTCGGTTTGATTATGAATAAAAGAGCAATGCAGCATGTCAAGTGGCATGCATTTGTATCTCCCAGACTGTAGTGGGTAAGAATGAAAGTGAAAATCAGAAGAATCTTTATCATAGCGTGTTACGCCCCAGTTGATGGTGAAAGTAGTGAGGTAAAAGACGCCTTCTCAGACACTTTAAATGATACTATAGGTACTTGCGATCATGGGGAATGAATGGATGGGTTGGAGTCCAACGCGAGGGTACATAAAGGGTGCTAGGTTATTTTGGAGATCCAAAAACAAATGGTAGCGGAGACAGATTGGTTAAATTTTGCTCAGAGCAGGGCTAGTTTATTACAAAATACTTGGTTTAGGCATAAAATCATCCACTTGTACACTTGGAGCAGAGGCATTAGCAACAGTATGATCGACTTTATCCTAGCGGATGAAAGACTGAGAGTTAGTAAGAGATATAAGGGTTATGAGAGGTTCTGAATGTGTAACGGATCATTACCATTTAGTCGTAAAAATTAACTCAGGCCAAGGATCTATAAGAAAGATAACCAAAAGGATGGAACAGAGTCGAGTCAAGATAGTGAAGTTACAGAAACCTGGTTTGGGAATGCAAAATTCCATGCATTCCCAAACAGGATAAAAGACGTTAGGCTAATTGGTCGGAAATCTTTTGCAGCAGTGTAACCCTCCTTCCCAGGTTTGGTAATGAAGGCCACTTTGCCATCCTTCTATGCCGATGGCACTTGTTTTAGGGAATTTCTTGCCCCCTAAATAGTTTCGACATTGGAGGGACGACAAAATCCATGCCTTTTTTTAAAAGCTCTGGATAGACGCTATCCGTCCTAGGTGATTTAAAGGGAGAAAAGGATCCTACGGCTCATTCCACCTTCTTGTCATCAACTACCTTGGCGGCGAAATTCCAGTCGGCCTTCTCCCCCTCTAGGCCGGGGCCTTCCACCTCTTGGTCGGTACGAGTTCGCTGAAAACTTGGGAAGTGAACTTTCATCAGGTCATTCAGCGTTGCTTCTTCATCTTCGACAGACTCACCATTATCGAGCCCTATTAGTCCAAGACGAGCTTCCTGGTTTTTTGCCAGGATCTTGTGGAGCCTCGCTGTGTCCGGAATGTTCTTCGATTCTTCACAGAAGCCCCTCCAATCCTCCTGTGTATGCCTTCTTATATTTTTATCGTATTCATACAAGGCCGTTTCATAGATGTCCCATTCTGAAGGCAATTTAGTTCTGTTTGCCCTGTCTTGTATTTTAGCGGAGTTTTTCCAGGTGGGTGTTCCAAAATTCTGCTCCTTTCCTAGACCTAATTGTACTTGTCGGGCAATTGTTCCTATACGATCCAGTCCTTCGCACAAAATCCGCGGCGTGTTCAAACTCATCTATGGTACCATAGCTTGTGGGAAATTCCACAAGCCTGCCCTTAAGTTCCTCTTTATAAGAGTCCCAAACTGTTTTTCTGGGATTTCTGATCTTTGAAACCACCGGTTTTCCTAGGGTTAACCGGAACAAGATATATTTGTGGTCCGAGAGAGACTCCTCATCGGAGACTTTCAAATCCACAAATCGAGAACCTCACTCCTGTTTTTAGTCTGGAATGTGGGAGTATCGCCCCGATTCAGAATCTCTAGCTCAGTGCCCGCTAGGTATTCGATCAAATCTCTTCCTTTGTCATTGATGTTTGTGCTTCCCCACACCGTATGTTGGGAGTTGGCATCACAGCCTAACAGCAAAGGAATCCTGTTCTCCTGGCAATGACGAATTAGAGTCTCCATCTCTCTGGGAGGCGTGAGTACCACAGCATCGCACGGGAAGTAGGCCGAGATGATACACACCTCTAGCCTTTCTCCGCTTCTGCCCCTGACTCTCACCTTAATAACGGTGAGATTCCTGGAGCAGATCTTAGGCAACAAGATTTCATCCATACCCTTAACGGCTATGCATGCCCTTGGTGTTTTTCGCGCGGCCCCTTATATATGAAGCCATACCCTGATAAGCCACAAATCCTTTCCATGTATAACCAGGGTTCGTGGAATAGGGCAATGCCTATCTGCACAACTGGCATGCGCCTGGCTAGAACCGCCGAGGCGCCTTTGCTGTGGTGTAAATCCATCTGCATCATGGGGATTCCCGTCTCAGCCATTGAAAGGCTAATTCGGGGTGCCTCCGGACGCTTCTGGTCTCCCTATGGATCCAAGTTGGAAATCCAGCTTTTCTTCTTCGGCCTGTATCTCTGCCTGTCGAAGTACACCTTCCACGAATCGGTTCGCAGAGGCGGGTTCTGGACGTGCAGGTGGCTCAGAACGGTCGACGGATCCTCCGGAGTGTCGGGAATCAGTACGGTTGCTCTGCGGTTCCTTTGCAGACACTCTGTCTCCTTGATCTCCAGGTTCAGCCCTTGTCCTGATGAAGATATCGTTGAATCTGGGGGCGTACCCCTCGCGGGATAACACGTCAATCTCTTTAGAGATTTTCTCCATCAGTCTGTCCCGCTCCTCGAGAGTTTTACAGGCTTTAGGATAACCTGACGAAACGACAACTCTCCCCAGGACGTTTTTTGCCATCTCCGCGAAAGTAAGGCCCTGTGTATCCAGGGCCTTCTGCCGTTTCAGCTCCCTGTTTGGGGGAGTTTCTCTGAAGTTCTTCTTCCTCTTGCCTATCGGACGGGCCTGAGGAATTGCTCCAGGTGAATTTTCCGCAGCCATTGCCCCCTGTGAGGTACCTTGGCTGCTCTTCGCGAGCCGCGCTTTGCGGTTTCTCTTTTTTTGTGCTTCGCTACCTTACCTCTTCCTTACGGAGCGTTCCGTTAGCTGTTCTTCCACCGGATCAACAAGACTGTCGCCATACTCGCCAGAAGTTCACACTGCTCGTGGTGGAATGCCTCCTAAAGTGCCTTCGACTTTCGGCGGTGGATTAGAAGAGGGTCCCGGAACCGGCCCCTCATTGTTTTTGTTTTGTTTTATTTTACGTGTTTCGCTCATTTTGGTCCCACGAGAAGCTAAGGAAATGAGAAACACTCCCTGCAGAACCACCCTTGCAGGGGGCGGATGTAAATGCTATGGGATTTGACCTGGTGTCCCAAAGTCTCTGTTAGGACACCTCCTTTGTGACCCCGGCTTGTTCGCATATACTGAGGGGGGCAGGCCGGGATGTTCAAGGATTTTTTAACCCTGATGCCATTCAGCCCTTGAAACGGCGATCACATCATAGCTTGAGATCATGAGAACTGGCGCAAGATATGAAAAAAGTCCTGAAAAAAGTTTATTGAGTCTTAAACTTCATTGAGTAAGAGTTTAACAAAGCTGCTCGCAAATTCAAAGAAAACTAGTTACTATCGAGCAGAAAGTTAAATTTGATTCAAAGCAAAGTTTAATTGTGTGACTGCTTTAAAGAGTATGTATCAAGGGACTTTTCTTGCACCAGCTAACCACGGAAGTAAGATCTTTCAATCTCAATTTGTCCCAAAAGTTTCTTATCATTATTTTATTTTTTCTTATAATTCATCCCTATTATTTATTCAGTACTACGATAATCATTCGAATTGATAAATAATATTTGATTCATTCACAATATTGATTTAGATTGAAAAATTATTACTTTATTCTAAATACACTAGTTAACATTCTTAAATTGAGAAACTCGACCTTGTTTTAAGGCAAAAAATAGGCTGACGGTATTGTTTTACGACAAAACAGGGTGGCCACTGGAACGGGAAAGAAGCGGAAATTTTTTGAGACCAGGAAATGACAGTGAATTTATTTTTTGACCGGGAATTTTACAAATTTTTAGATGAAAAATCCATCTAATTACATGAAATATCATTCGATTTAAAATAAGTTCGATTTCAAATTTTTTGTATGTGTAAGTCAATTGTTAACTTTTTAAATCACTTTATAATGCGCTATTCTAGCATATTTTACATTAAAAGTTGTTCATTTTAGGTCTTTGTTTTCAAGCGTACATTTCCAATAAGGAATTTTGAAATCCATTTTTGAAGACCTAAATAAATAAAAATTAAAAGCGTTTGAATTTGAAAATTTTGGATTAAAAAGTTTTCAAATTGATCGACTGTAAATATAAATTAATTAATGATTTTTAAAAAAAGGACTGTAGTTCGAGTATTAAAAAATAAACAATACTTGATTTTACAAGACAATTCTGAATCTGTTCTAAAGTAAACAATTTACAGATTTTATCGTTAAAAATTTAACTGTTTAAATTCGAAGGCCAGAGTAGTTAAACAAATTTAAACGTTCAATTGAAACATTGTAAACTATTTTATTTTTTATTATTAAAATAATTTCAAATTAATAGATTCATAATTGAAGCTTTTATTCCATTTCGAAATCCTATTCAAACATTTTTTCAATCTAAAGTATTCCATTTTTAACCTATTCAATTTGAAATATTGTAATATTAAAAAAAAAACAATTCTTTGAATATTCAGCAATATTTGACTTTTCATTTAAAATCAGCAATTATAAATTACATATTCAGAATTCAAACTTTGAACGTAACAATTTTAATTGTTCCTTTTAAAAAATTTGTAATCTGTAGTTGAAGGTGTTGAATTTTGACGTATGTATAAAAATTCAAACATGATTAATTTGAAACGACTTAAAATTAGTATAATTCAATTTTAAAAGATTTATGTGTAAAAAAAAACGTTTGGATTTCACAATTCTCATTTTAAAAGAAAGGGAAAAAATTTTGGTATTTGATTTTTTCTGTACTGGAAGATGAACATTTTGTTTTTGTATTTTTGTTGAGTTACTAAAGGCGAGGAAATTTCTTTAAAAACATTCAAATTGAATTTGGAACAAGAAAATTTTAATTTTTAATATTTGTTGAATTGGAAGAGGAACATTTTACGGTTTTAATATTTTTATCAAGTGGAAAGAAGGAAATTTTAGTTTTCAATATTTTATTGATTGGAAGAAGGATAATTTTTTATTTCCTAAATAAAAAACAATATTCAACAGAAAAAAGAAACGTTTCTAGTATAAGAACCACATGTGAGGGTTAAAAATTTTAGAACCTTAATTTTTTGAATTAAA
Organism: Andricus curvator; assembly: GCA_932195095.1. NCBI lineage: Eukaryota > Metazoa > Arthropoda > Insecta > Hymenoptera > Cynipidae > Andricus > Andricus curvator. Next base: position 82,945 of record CAKNYM010052516.1, on the reverse strand, counting down.
TAGATGTAAGAAAGCGGAAAAGTATGATTTTTGAAGAAAATTCAGTTTCGTCGAAAACTGGACGTAGCATCGTTAAGCTCTTCCTACTTTAATTTAAACAATCATTTTTTTTCTTTTCAACATTTTTATTGTGTTCAAGGGAAGAATTTTTTATTTTCAATTTTCCTATATGAATTGAAAAAGTCGAATTTTTTACTTTTAAGATTTTTATTGAGTTGCAAAGGAGGAAATTTTAAGGGTGAATTTGGTATTTTTAGCATTGAGATGAAAAGAGGAACTTTTTATTTTTCATTTTGTACTAAATTAGAAGAGGGACATGTTTTATTTTTAACATTTCATTAATGTGTGTTAAAGGGAAGCGTTATTTTAAAATTAGTTAAAAATATTTCCGTTAAATGACATTTAATTTAAAATTCTTCATTTGAAAAGTGTTAAAAGCCTCTATTTTATACACGTAAATTATTGACCGTTTAAATAAAAAAATTCTGGATAAAAAATTGATTAAGCTTCAATTTTCAAATTCAATTTGAGTTTTTTTAATTGTCAGTTCAATTTTGATTGATCCGAATATAAAACTTTTTTGTTTCATGAGTTCGAATCTTCGAATTTCAATGAATCTTTTAATTACCATGATTATTCTTGTATTGTTAATTTTTTATTTTGAGGAATTCTAAATACCCCGACAATTTTTCGAAAATGGTTAATGAAATTTGGCTGATGAAATAAAAAAATGAGGTTCAAAATGACCGATTTTGGATTTTTTTTTCAAATGAAGCATTTAGTTTTAAAAAGATGTATGTGGCCCGAATTTTTGAATTTCGTTTGTTTAAATACTTATCTTAATGCAAATAGCGAAAAAATAGGGGATTTTTTCGTTTTTTTATTTTTGTAAACATAAATTACTTTATTTCATTGACAAAATGATACTCGATCTTGAGAATTTGTCACCCGATATTTTTTATCAATTTTATAAACAAATTACATAAACAAATGCCCAGTATGGACATTTAAAGGCAGAGAGAAATAGTATTTTCTCTTAATTTGTTAAAAATTATATTTTCACTGATGTTCAATGATGAGAATTTGTAATCCGAAATTTTCTATAATTTTATAAACAAATGCCCAGTGTGGATACTTTAAGGAAGAGACCAGTAGTCTCTTCAATTAATTTTGTTGAAGTTATATTTTCAGTGACGTTTAATGATGAAAATTTGTAATTCGATATTCTTAATTTATTTTTTAAACAAATTATGTAAACAAATGCCATTTTGGACATTTAAATGCAGAGAAAAATTGTCTTGTATCTCAATTTTGTACAAATTATGTTGTCAACGATTTTTAGTGATAAACTTTGTCATCCGATATTTTGTATAATTTTATAAACAAATTATATAAACAAATTCCCATTGTCAGTTCCGTCTCGACCTCGGTCGTGGTCGGATGTGCTTGCGAGTGTGCTCTGTGCTTATATTGAACGCGTGTGTCGCTTTCTACAGGTGAGTGCTGCAATTCGTAAATTTCGAGTGCGAGTGAAAATTTCTGGAAGAGTGTATCTCAACGCACCCTTCAAATCATGGATACCGAAAATAGTGATAACACCCAACGTCAATCCACCTCTACAGTCGCGAACCAAAAAGAACCAGCAAACAACATGAACAGCTATGCAGCTGCAACAGAACGAGATTCATTCCCCAAAAAGGACCAAACAATCGTCATTGAATCGAAACAGGAAATTCCTTTAAAAGAGTACACGACGAAAATGGTTGGTTTCGCCCATATACTTAGTTTTCCAAGACAGGTATACATACACCCTGATAGTATCTCGAAAACTCCAGATTCCCTGCAAGTTAACTATGAGGACACCTCTCATCGGATATACCTATCAACTGATAACCTAACATGCTTCGAGTGTAAGCAAGCAGGACATATTGCTAAAAATTGCAAAAATGTTCCAAATGAGGCATCTGCCAAACTGAACGCTACCAACCCCACTCTAACAACGGCACCACTCATTGATTTAAATAATACCCCTCATTATCATGAAACATTAGTAAGCAATCAGTTGGGAGTTTTTCCAGAACTTCCTTCAACATCCCTAAACACAGGCAGCAAACGCCCTGCTCTCTCTTATACTAGCTCTTCTACAATATAGGACAAACAGGTCATTCAGGAACATGCATGAACATGATGAAAAGACCATTGGCAGTCTATTAGAACCAATCAGATCAATTTTTGAAGAATCTACTTCAAATTATCCCCTCAACTACACACAGTACAAAAGCTTCTTCGATAAGGCTACGGGAGCTGCTAATCCTGCCACTATTGCCAAAGAGTACACTGATGATATTCAGTCTCTCATCACTATGATGAGAGAATTATATCCCAATCTAACGGACTATCAATGTCTGAAGACAACCATAATTAACACTTTCTCTACTTAAACCTAATAAATGGCTCTGGAAATTATTCAATGGAATCTAAACGGCTTTTACCCTCGCCGCGAAAATTTTCAACTACTCATCAAAAACTCAAACTCTTCCATAATTTGTTTACAAGAAACAAATTTTAAAGATTCCTTTTGTGCAAACGTCAGAGGATACAACTCTGTCTTTAAAAACCGTCTAAACATTAATTTTGCTAGTGGAGGTGTTGCAATTTATCTCAAAAAATGTTTACACTATCAGGAAATATCTCTCAACACCACCTTGGAAGCTGTAGCTGTATCAATTCTAAGTCCTAATGAACTATGTGTTTGTAATGTGTACATACCAAATAGATATGATTTTAGTCTCCTTGAGCTCAAAAATCTCATTAATCAACTTCCAGAACCACATATTTTATTAGGTGACTTCAATAGTCACAACCAACTTTGGGGATCAAATCATGCCGACAAAAGAGGAAAGAAAATTGAGAAACTTTTCAATAATCCTGAAATCATTCTTTTGAACAATGGTCAACCTACTCATTTCAATATTTCTAATGCCTCCTTTAGTTCAATAGATCTATCCTATTGTAGTGCAAGTATAGCTCACAGGTTGAATTGGGAAGCTTTGGAGGACCTTTATGATAGTGATCACTTCCCTATTAAATTGGAATTACAAAACCCTAATCCTACTCTATATAATTACATTCCGAGATGGAAATTTAAAAAAGCTGATTGGGAACTATTTCAAACTACAATTGATACAAAAATTGACCAGTTAATAATTCCTTCGGCTGAAAAGAAAGACGACATTGACAATATTGTTACTGAATTAGTGGCCGCTATCACTGAGGCTGCTGATCTATCTATCCCGAAAACGTCTCGTGAATCATTCAAAAAACAAGTCCCTTGGTGAAACGCTGAAGTTGAAGAAGCTATTAAAAAGAACATGCTTATAACGTCTATAAGAAGCACAAAACTACTGAAAATAAGATTGAATTTAAAAAGTTGAGAGCCATCTCAAGGAAGATAAACAAACTGAGCAGCAGGAGTTCGTGGATCACATTCACTTCTTCATTAAAATATAATACCCCAAGTTCCGTGGCTTGGAAGAAGATAAACGCAATCGAAGGAAGTGCAACAACTATGCGTATTACAGCCCTGGAAAAAGTGGATGGTTCGATTTCGTCTGACTCTACTGAAATTGCTGACGAACTGGCCGACAATTACGCTTCTAATTCCAGCAACGCAAATTATGATGAAAACTTTCTCACCTTCAAACTTAGAAATGAAGATTTTACTGACCCAAGATTTGAAGAAAACAAAAACTTAGTCATAAACACGTCTCTTCAATTGAACGAACTCATGTCAGCACTTAAACAATCCAAAAACACTAGTCCAGGACCTGACAAAATACCTAATATTCTCCTTAAAAACCTCTCCTCGAAAGCATTACAATACGTCCTTGATGTGTTTAACTGTATATGGATTCACAAAGTTTTCCCAGAAAGATGGAGAGAATCTCTTATCGCTCCAATCCATAAACCAGGAAAAGATCGATTAAAAGCTAGCAGCTACCGACCTATCGCCCTAACTTGTAATATGTGTAAACTTATGGAGAAAATTATCAACAGACGACTTAGATGGTTTTTAGAAAACAAAGGATTTTTTGATATCCACCAAAGTGCTTTTAAACAACACCGATCTACTCTTGACTCTTTAATAAATCTCGAAACAAGTATACGTGATGCATTTGTCAATGGCCAACATCTTCTGGCAGTTTCACTTGACATTGAAAAATGCTACGAAATGGTCTGGAGAAATAGAATCCTTCATATACTACTTGATAATGATGTCGACGGTTCAATGTTAATCTTCATAAAGAACTTCCTTCTGGAAAGATTCATACAAGTCCAAATAAATGGTCACTTATCCAAAAGAGTAAAACTTGAAAATGGAGTGCCGCAAGGATCAGTCCTCAGTGTCACTCTCTTTTTAATAACCTTCAATGACGTCACCAAATGTATTCCTCGACCAATTAAAAAAAATGCCTTCGCTGATGATCTCACATTCTACTGTAGTGGGAAAGATCTCCCTATTACACAAGAATTAATCCAGAGGTGTCTCAATAATCTTCAAGAGTGGGCTGGAAAAACTGGTTTCAAATTTTCTAAAACCAAAACTCAGTGCATCTTATTCTCTAGAAATAAATCCTATGATCAGGCTCCCACGCTATATTTGGAAAACCATGAGCTGGAAGTAGTAGACACAATAAGAATTCTAGGGCTTTATTTTGACAATAAGCTTACCTGGATCCCCCACCTCAAACACTTAAAAACAGATTGTAATAGAAGACTTAACATTATTAAAACCCTCGCTAAAAGAAACTGCGGAGCTGATCAAAAACTATTGGTCAATATCTACAAAGCCGTTGTTAGATCCAAACTAGATTATGGTTCTATAATCTATAATTCAGCCAATCCAAACGCTTTAGACATGATCTCTCCCATTCATAATGCTGGAATAAGAATTGCTATGGGAGCCTTTTTCTCAAGTCCGGTAAATAGCATCCTCTCCGAAGCGGGTGAATCCCCATTGGAGTACAGAAGAATGCAACTAAGTCTAAACTATGCTACTGCGATAGCCTTAACTCCCTCAAATCCTGCGTACAATAATCTTTTCCTCGGGAACTACGAGGACGTCTACAATAAACATCCCAGAGCTCCAGAGCCTGTATATGTCCGAATGAACACGTACCTCCAAGAAATTAACTTCGAACTTCCAGAGATTGCTTGCAGAAGATTCCACAATTTTCCCTATTGGGAATTTCCAGTACCAACCATCATTACTGATCTTCGTAAATTTCCCAAAAACAAAACTGACTCTAGAAAGTACAAAAATGCCGTAACTGAGATCCTCAACTCCTTTCCAAATCACACTCAAATATATACTGATGGATCTAAATCAAACGTCGGAAGTGGTTTCTCGGTGGTGACACCAGATGAAAAATTCCAATATAAACTGCCTGATTTCTACAGTATATTCAGATGTGAAACTTATGCTCTTTTACAGGCCATGAAATTTATAGACAGAAGTAATGATTCCCGTTTTGTCATTCTCAGTGATTCCTTGTCTGCTATTGAGGCTACTACAAATACAACTAACTTTGATCATATCACCCAAGAATTACAAGAGACCTTCTACAACCTAAAAAATCGAGGATAAGAAATTATTCTGATTTGGATCCCATCTCACATGGGTATTGAAGGAAATGAAAATGCTGACTCTCTAGCTAAATCTGCCTGTTTTCTTCCAGAGCCTGAAGTTCCTGTGCCTGTATATTACAAGGATCTTAAAATATGGATCTATCAACACCTCATGGAATGACCAATGGAAGAACATTATAACCACTAAACTGCACCTGATTAGAAAGGACATATTTGAAAAAAATCAGATCCTTTTAGAAGACCGAAAGGATCAAGTGACACTCACTCGACTAAGAATTGGCCATACAAAGTTGACACATTCCTACCTGATGACAAAAAGTGATCCAGAAAAATGTGATACCTGCGAAGTACATCTCACCATTAAACAAATACTGACGGAATGCTCCAATCATACAACTAAGCGGAATCAACATAAAATTGGAATCGACCTCAAGCGAATGCTCACTGATCGAGTTACCTTCAGAAATGTGCTCAACTTCCTGGATGATATTGGAATCCGAAATTTAATCTAGAGTGTAAATTTATCAGTGTCTCCTCTAAATGTGTGCCAAGTGTCAACATAGTTATAATATTATTCCTTCTGTGATTTTTATGTCAAAATTTTTTCTTCTATTTTGATGTACATTTTGTTATATTTTTCTATACTTTACAAAACGAAATCGGACAAAGACAATCTTGAATATAATGTACATGTGCAACTAATAGAAGATACTATGTAACTAATGTAGTCGCTAATGACCACAGCAGTCGATGCGACTCAAAACATCTAATTAATAAAAAAAAAAATTCCCAGTGTGGACATTTAAGGGCAGAGATCAATCTTTTTTTTTTAATTTTGTTAAAATTGCGGTGACAGTGATATTTATTGATGAACCTTTTTTTATCCGGTATTTTTTATTAATTTCATAAACAATTTATATAAAGAAATGCTTAGTGTGGACATTTAAAGGCAGAAGGCTTATTTATGAAATTTTGTTATCCGATATTTTTTTTCAATTTGTTTAACTAATTCTATAAACAAATTCCTTGTTTTGGTTTGTAAAGGCGGAAAAAGTTCCCCTTATACTGTTCCGCGATGTTAATTTGATAAAAGAATTTTATGAATATATGCACAGTGGGTACGCAAATTTTCATGAGAAAAAATCACTTCAAGAGTCTACATTCAGCATTTGTTTATAGAATTGGTTTACAAAATTAACGAAAAAAATAGCGGATAATAAAATTTCAGAAATAAACATCATTAGCGATATAATTTCAAAACAAATTAAGAGAAAAATCTATTTTTTTCCTGCCTTCAAACCTCAACACTAGGCATTTGTTTATAGAATTTGTTAGAACATTATTTAAAAATATGTGATGACAAATTTTCACCACTAAACGTCATTGATGACATTATTCAAGGAAAACTAAAAGCAAAAACGATTTCTTTCTGCCTTCGAATATTCACACTGGACATTTGTTCATTTAATTTGTTCATAAAATTAATAAAAAATATCGGATTATGAATTTTCATCATATACACTTTTAACAAAAATAAATGAAAAACGTTTTCTCTCTGTCTTTGAATGTCCTCACTAGGCATTTGTTTAAATAATTTGTTTATAAAAATAAAAACAAATATTGGATTATAAATTTTTATCATAAAAAATCACTGGCAACATAATTTTAAAAAAATTAGGAAAAGACATCATCTTTCTGCCTTTAGATGTCCACACTAGGCATTTATTTATGTAATTTGTTTATAAAATTGTTAAAAAATATCAGATAAAAATATTTATGATAGAGTATCATTTTGTCAATGGAAGCAAGTAATTTAAACAAGAAAATGGTATTTGAAAACAAAAAATCCATCATGTAGACTGTTTGGTAATTAAATTTGTTTATAACAATTAAATTTACTGGACAATATTTTTTTCTGCTTTCCAGTATCCAGTATAGCAATGCTGAATATAGGAAAAAGTTTTCACGAAAATAAAAAAAAACGAAGAAATCGACTATTTTGTCGCTAGTTGCATTAACATAAATGCTTAAACAAACAAAAATTAACAAATCGGCCTACATAAATCTATTCAAAACTAAATGCATAATTTTTTCAAAAAAAAAAAAAAAAAAGGAATCGAAAATCGGTCAAGAATTGCCTTCTACAAGTTATTTTGAACCTCGTTTTTTCATTTCATCCCACTGTGCAGCGCCATATCTGGGCCAGACTATCCGGTCAAGACAATAATAATGAAAACAAATTATTTTTATATTGTTCATTTCTTATGTTGAGTGATTTTAAACACCCTGACAATTTTTGGGAAATAGTTCATAAAAGGCTCAATTACACTTAGCAATTTTCATATTATGGAAAGCTAACCAGTGCCAGGTCTGGGCCTGATTCGACATTCAACTGTCAGAAAATTTGTCCAACATTGGATCCGCTCGCCTAATATTTTTTACTAGGAACCTGTATTGCAATCGGAGATGGTAAGGATCGATCCGAAGAGAAATCCTTTCACACTCACTGTGAAAATATAAATCTACAATATCGATCAAAGTTATATCCTCTAATACAGAAAATATTTAACATCCTCAGACTAGATGGCGCTATAAATTAAAAAATGTTCAATTAAATTTATTCAGAAATTTTTTTTTTTCTAATACAGAAAATATTTAACATCCTCGGACTAGATGGAGCTATAAATTAGAAAAATTTTAATTTAATTTATTGAGAAAATTTTTTTTTTCTAATAAATTATTTTTAAACATTTTTAATTTATAACTCCATCTAGTCTGAGGATGTTAAATATTTTCTATATTAGAGGATATAACTTTGATTGATATTGTAGATTTCCATTTTCACAGTGTGTGTGAAAGGATTTCCCTTCGGATTTTTTTTTCTGAATAAATTCAATTTGAAAATGTTCAATTTATAGCTCCATCTAGTCTTAGGACGTTAAATATTTTCTGTATTAGAGGATATAACTTTGATAGATATTGTAGATTTCCATTTTCACAGTATGTGTGAAAGGATTTCTCTTTGAATCGATCGTTACCATCTCCGATGATAATACAGATTCCTAGTAAAAATTGATTTGTATATAACATCTTGCATAATAAAGCGTATTTCAGAAAAAGGATTCTTCCTCTGATCTCTCTAACAGCTCAGTGCTTAGAGCAACTAACCGGAAATCAGTTGACCTGGTGTTCGAATCCCAGCGGAGTGAAAGGAGAAGATCTTTTTTCTGAATAAATGTAATTCGCTTAATATTGTTCTTTCTTGTTTACTTATTAGCTTCGCAAGTCGAGATCCATTTGGAAATTAAATTGTGTTTGGGAATAAGATCGGATCGAATCAAGAAAAGGTACTTTGTGATACTGCTTATGACGATTTGCCCCGGCCAATTCGGGCTCGTCTATCTACGCACTCTCCTCACGTCTCGGATCCAATCTAGTTTTTATTTTACGACACGGCGAAAGATCGCTATGCCATATATTGCCTACATCAGAAGTGCCGACGATGCACAGATGAGACAAATTTTATTGGTCACCGATTCGAGAATTTGAAAATAGTTCATAAATACTTATCAACTTAAAATTTAATAAAACCAGAAAACAAACACGCACACGATTTCTATTTATGGTCACACACAATTTTTAAATATAAATATAAAATTAATAATACAAAATTTTTATACTTAATAGTATCTATTATCTGAAATAATTGATTGAGAGAAAAGCAAAGACAATATTTTTGATAATTGATGAAAGCTGATATCTTAACTATTGATAATAATTTTTTATTAGGGGCCGTATTTAAATTACGTAGCGGATTATAGGCCCTCTCTGAGAAGCCCCCCCCACCCACCTGTAACAAAATATTTCTCCTCCCCCCCTCCCACTCTTTCTGTAAGTAATTATCAGTTTCCAAAAATGTTTTACAAGTTATTGCTAGTATAATTAGACAGTGTGTCCGAGAACTTCATTTTCATAATTCCCTTATTTTTCCTTGTCTAATTTTTCTTTTTCCTTGATCATTAATATTCAAATACAGCGCAACACTGGTCTGACCCAGGTTGCTGATCAATCTCTCTAGCGATCACCCCAAGTGAAGAGCCTCACAAGGTTGTTATGTAAGGTTCACCAATCGGGCCCATTAGTACCCAAGGTCTTTTAACGTAATAAAACAGTATTTCAGATAAAAATTCAAAATTTTCAAATTTATTAATTTATTTTAAACAAAGAAATGCCTTTTCTACTATAAAAGATGGCTTTTTAACAAAATACTTGAATTTTCAACAAAATAATTAAATTTTTGATATAATAATTGAATTTTCAACCTAAAAATATAAATTCCCCGAAAAAAAATGTCATAGTTTATATTTCAATCAAAAAACATTAAATTTACGAAGAAACAATTTTTTTAAAACCAAAAAGACGAATTTTCAACCAATAAAGATTTTTCACTACAGAAAAAAATTTTACCTAAATTGTTGAACCTTCGAGCCAAAAGACGAATTTTCTCTATACAAATTGAATTTACATAAAAAAAAAGAAATTTCTACCAAAACGGATGAATTTATAAATCAAAAAGATAAATTAAAAAAAAATGTTGGAATTTTCTGTTGAAAAAGATTTTAGTTGACTTTTCACGATCAAAATATGAATTTTTAACCAAGAAATAAGTTTATACCAAAAAAATTGAATTTCCAATCCGAAAAGACGAATTTTTACCCAAAGAGGATGACTTTTAACAAAATTATTGAATTCTCTACCCAATAGTTGCATTTTTATCCAAAAAAGATGAAATTTCTCTTAAAACAGATGAAGTTTTATGCAAAATGAGAACAAATTCTAAAAAAATAGTTGAATTTTCATCCAGAAAAGATTCCAGTTGACTTTTCAAAATCAAAATATGAATTTTTTACAAAAAATAAGTTTCTGCGAACAAAATTGAATTTATCATCCAAAAATACGAATTTTTCAACCAAAAGGGATGAATTTTTAACGAAATAGTTGAATTTTCTACCAAATGGTTGAATTTTTATCCCAGAAAGATGAAATTTGTACTAAAACAGATAAATTTTTAATAAAAAAAGGACAAATTTTTTTTTAGTGGAACTTCCATCCAGAAAAGCTTTCACTTCATTTTTTAACACCAAAATATGAATTTTAAACTAAAAGTAAATTTTCTACGAAATAGTTAAATTTCAGCAAAACAGCCGAATTTTCAACCAAAAGTATGTCTTTTTAACAAAATAGTTTTATTTTTAACCAAACAGTTGCATTTTTATCTAAGAAAGATGAAATTTCTCATAAAACAGATGAATTTTTAAAAAAAAAATTTTTTTAAATTTTAATTTAACCAAAAAGTAAATTTTCTACAAAATAGTTACATTTTTAACAAAACAGTAGAATTTTCAACCAAAAAGTATAACTTTTCAACAAAACTGTTGAATTTTAAACCAAACAGTTGCATTTTTATCCAATAAGGATGTAATTTCTATTAAAGCAGGTGAATTTTGAAATCAGAAAGACAAATTTTCAAAGAAGAGTTGAATTTTCAACCGAACAGTTGCATTTTTATTCAAGAAAGATAAAATATTTCTTTTAAAACAGATCAAATAAAAAAAAACTTCAAAAAAATAGTTAAATTTTCATCCAAGGCAGATTCCAGTTCACTTTCCAACACCAAAATAAGAATTGTAAACTATAAGTTAATTTCCTGCTAAATAGTCGAATTTTTAACCAAAAAGCATGACTTTTCAACAAGATTGTTAAATTTTCAACCAAACAGTTGCATTTTTTTCCAAGGAAAATGAAAATTCTAATAAGACAGGTGAATTTTTAAATCAAAAAGACAAATTAAAAAAAAAGAGTTGAATTTTCATCCAAAAGGATTTTAATAGACTTTTCTACAGAAAAAAAAAATTTTGAATCAAAAGTCCCATTTTCTAGGAAATAGTTGAATTTTCAACAAAACAGTTGAATTTTTGTCCAAAAAAGATGCAATATTTCTACTAGAAAAAGATGAAATTTTTAAATTAAAAAGAAAAATTTGCAGAAAAAATATTTTCCATCCAAAAAAAATTTCAGTTGACTTATCATCGACTTATTATATTATAAAAACTAAACTTAACTACTAATTAATTTTATTATTATTATACCATTAAGCCATTTCCCTTTCGGGGTAGGCGTGACTTGCTCGGTTGGGGAATAGTAGTGTGCATATGGGTATATAGGTATAAGGTATGGTAGGAATATAGGTATGAGGTGGATAGGTATATAAGTGTTA
>CAKNYM010052516.1:19017-56019 GCA_932195095.1 Andricus curvator | reverse complement strand
ATACTTGATGATGATGTTTATAAACTTCTCTTTTTAATAACTTTATCTTGACGAGGAAAACTATGTGTTTTTGAAACGTCGATGAATTGGAATAAAGGATCCAACAAATGAATTCTTTTTGGTCTGAAGTATGTCATTTTTACCATCCTACATTATTTTTTTATAAATTTTATCACTCCGATAAATAACATCGCTTTCCAAAATCTATTCTAATCTAACCGATGTTAGTTTTTCTTTTATAATAAAATGAGCCTTCACACTCTATCTCTTTTTCCCCTTTTTTAAGAATTCCTATTTTTCTCTGTTTATAAGAAACTTTCCATTTTTTTCGTTTTCTCGATTAAATGCGAAATGAATTAATAGAACCCAATAAGAAAATTCAACTATAATTGGTCAAAAGTTCAATTCTTTATGGTTGAAAATTCTACTTTTATATTTTTGGTTTACAATTCATCTCTTTTGGCTTAACATTCTACTATTTGGTTAAAAATTTAATTATTTCGCTTAAATTTCAAATATTTTGGTAGAAAATTAACTTTTTTGCTAACAATTCATATTTTAGTCTTGGATTTTTTGAAAAAATAAAATAAACAAATTTTTTGGATAAAATATCAACTATAACATTTTTGGTTGAAGATTCATCTCTTTGGGTGAAAGTTTAACAATTTTTTTGAAAAATATATTTTTTGTATGAAAATTAATTTTTTTATGTGAAAGTTTGACTATTCATTTTTTGGTTAAAAATTGACCTTTTTTATTAAAAATTCAACTACTTGGATAAAAGTCGAACTACTTTTTTTAAAAATCTTTTTTTTTTTTTGTTTGAAGATTTATCTCTTTGGTTACATTTTTTTTAGAATTTCGATTTCTTTGATATAAAATTAATCTTCTTGATTGAAATTTCATCTCTTTGGTTGAAAGTTTAACAATTTTTTTGAAAAATCCATTTTTTGGATGAAAATTAATTTTTTTATGTGAAAGTTTTACTATTCAATTTTTGGTTAAAAATTGACCTTTTTTATTGAAAATTCAACTACTTGGATAAAAGTCGAACTACTTTTTTCAAAATTCATTTTTTTTTGTTTGAAGATTTATCTCTTTGGTTAAATTTTTTTTAGAATTTCGATTTTTTTGATAGAAAATTAATCTTCTTGATTGAAATTTCATCTCTTTGGTTGAAAGTTTAACAATTTTTTTGAAAAATCTATTTTTTGGTTGCAAATTAATTTTTTTATGTGAATGTTTTACTATTCCATTTTTGGTTAAAAATTGACCTTTTTTTATTGAAAATTCAACTACTTGGATAAAAGTCGAACTACTTTTTTCAAAATTCATTTTTTTTTTGTTTGAAGATTTATCTCTTTGGTTACATTTTTTTTAGAATTTCGATTTTTTTGATAGAAAATTAATCTTCTTGGTTGAAATTTCATCTTTTTTGATTAAAAGTGCAACGTTTTAGTTAAAAATTAATTTTTGAATGAAAATAACTATTTCAATAGAAGATTTATTATTTTAGTTGAAAATTCGCCCCTTTTTCAAAATCGAACTAGTTTTTTTGCAAATTCATCTGTTTTGGTTGATATTAACTGATTTTGATTTGCAATTTAAATTTTTTGGTTTATATATCAACTATTAATTTTGTTGTTGAGAATTCATCTTTTTGTGTTGAAAATTGAACTGCTCGGTTGAGAGTATAACTACTTTGTTAGATAATTTTTTTCTTGTTGAAGATTCATCTCTTTGGTTAACAGTTTAACTATTTTGTTCAAAATTCTATTTTTCGGTGGAAAATTAATTTTTTTGATGAAAATTTAACTATTTCATTTTTGGTTTAAAATTGACCTTTTTTGATTAAAAATTTAACGACTTGGGTAAAAGCTGAACTACTTTTTTTAAATTCATTTCTTCGCTTACAGATTCATCCCTTTGGTTGAAAGTTTTCTTAAAAAATCTTTTTTTTTTTGGTTGAAAATTAATTTTTTTTTTAATGAAAATTTAACTATTCCAGTGGAAGATTCATTATTTTAGTTGGGAATTTGTCCCTTTTTTTAAATTTAACTAGTTTCTTGTAAATTCATCTGTTTTGGTTGAATTCAACTGATTTTGATTTGCAATTTAAATTTTTTGTTTGAAATATCAATTATTATATTTTTTTCTTAAGAATTCATGTTTTTGTGTTGAAAGTTCAATTGATCGGTTGAGAGTTGAACTATTTTGTTAGAAAATAACTTTTTTTGTTAAAGATTCATTTCCTTGGCTAGAAGATTCAATATTTTGTTGAAAATTCTATTTTTTGGTTGAAAATTAATTTTTTTGATGAAAATTTAACTACTTGCGTAAAAGTTAAACTAATTTTTTAAAAATTCATTTTTTTCTGTTTGGAGATTCGTCTCTTTGGATGAAAATTTTGTTGAAAATTCGAATTTTTTGGTAGAAAATTAATCTTCTTGGTTGAAAATTCATCTCTTTGTTTAAAATTAAACTTTTTTGTTATAAACTTGCCTTCTTTTGTTGAATTCAACTGTTTTTATTTTAAATTGAAATTTTTTGGTTGAAATATAAACTATTATATGTTTTTGAGAATTCATTTTTCTTGATATAAAATGTAAATATTTCGTTAAAAAATTATTTTTTTGGTAGAAAATTAATTTTATTGGTTCAAAATTAACTTTTTCGATTAAAACTCATGTTTTGGCGTTAAAAATTCAATTGAAATCTTTCTTGGTTCAAAATTCAAATATTTTTTTTAATTAGTATTTTTGGTTTAAAAATGCATTTCTTTTGGTAGAAATGTAAAATTTTTTGTTTATAAGTGCCAACCCTTTAGTTAAAAATTGAACCTATTTTGGTTGAGGAGTAATTAGGTTAAAAAATGGTCTATTTTGGTTCGGTTCCACTGTTTTTGAGTTAAATTAAAAATATTATTTCTGAAAAATTCATTTTTCTTTGGGTTAAAATTAGTTTTCAAAAATGAAATTCTAACTTTTCCAGAAGAACATTAATTATTTTAATTGAAAAAACATCTGTTGGTTTCAAATCGAACTAGTTTGTTGCAAATCTGTCTCTTTTAGTTGAATTCAACTGTTTTTTTTAAATAAAAATTTGTTTGCTTGAAATATCAACTATGCATTCATTTTTCGTTAAGAATTAATCATTTTTAATTGAAATTATATTACTTCGGTAAAAGTTGAAATATTCTTTTTTTTCCAAAACATTTTTTTCATTTAAAAATTCATGTACTTGGTGGAAAATGCGTCTTTTGGTAGAAAATTAATCCTCTTTGTTGAAAAGTAACCGTTTCGTTAGAAATTCACCTACTTTGTTGAAAACTTAATTATTATGTTGAAAAGTGATCTTTTTGTTCGAAAACTGAGCTGTTTTGCTGAGAATTAACTTTTTTGTTAAAAATTTTTCTTTTGGATTTCATGGTCATCGGTTTTCTAAAACATTCGACTTTTGAGTTTGAAAACTCAACTCTTCTGCTAAAAATAAATTTCTTTTGTAAAAAATTTATATTTTTTTATTGAAAATTCAAATATTTTTTTGAAACTGCAATATATTTGGACTCTCAATCTTATGCGTTTTATATTGAATTCAATGTGATACCTGCATTAATTTTATTTAAAAGAATTTATTTCCCTATTTTCGTGAAAAACCGCCCTCTTTTCCCTCTTTTAAGAGCATTTTGGGCTGTGAAGTCTGTAACATTTGAATTTCAAATATTATTTAAACAATCTTTTTGTGGATATTTGGAATCGGTTTCGCGAATATGTACGAGTTGTAAAATTGGTATTGTCCCCTAACGACCGTTCTTTGCAATCTCTCCAAAAAAAGAGGTTGTGCATACTCGATTATAAATCGTTTAGGCTGTTGCTTGGCCCTTATTATTCGAAATAATTTAGACAGCAGAGAACACCCTCGAGGATTTTGCTTTCCAATTAACGCGACCCGCGTAATAACTACCATAATTACATACTACTCACTCCCTCTTTTGTCACTTCACTATCTAGGATTATATCAAAATGAAATATTCTCATGAGTAAGAACATATTCCATGTTTCTAATTTTGATTGCCTAATTATCAAATCGAAATATATGTTTAAGTTTAAAATAATATAAATTAAATTAATATTAATATAGCTACAATTCTTCCAAATAAATTTAAAAAAAAATTTTTATCGAATCGAACCATTTTCAAATTTTGCGCCATACGAGATTACCAATCACAGCCAAGCAGATGACTGCCACGTCACTCGTATGTTTTTACGAGCAAAGATATTATAAACATCACGACTCACTTTTCAGACGGCCAGTTTTAGACCAGTTTTTTTGCCAGTTTTTCAGTCTTGTAAAATATTGATTTCGAATAAAATATCGTACATCACTCACAAGGGGGGTTAGGTTGGTGTCCGACGCCGATTTTTTTGTAACTTTGCAGGTGGAAAGAGGATCCCAGACTATAAAAAAAAATTAATTTTTTGGGCAATCGTCCATATTTAGGGGTGGAAATCACCCCTTCTATATTTTTGATACTTTTACTGTTTTAAGAGGTATCATTGTTTTTTCTTTCTTGTTTTTCCACAAAATTGTTCTAATTGATTCTATATTATAATATTATCTTGAGTTTTAAAAATAATTACCCCCTAGAGTATGATAATTCAAAAAATCTACCCCTATAGGATGCTTCGCCATATGACACATAGTTTAAGATTTTGGACTTCGTTGCTGCAAACATCTAGTTTTGATAATTAATTCTATTAAGAATTATCAGTCTTATTCGAAATAACCCCTAAATTATGTGCCATCCACCCCTTTAGTATTATCAACAAATAAAAAATTTAGTTATTAATATGACATTTTTGTAAGTAATGAATTAAAATATTTAGTTTGGACAATCAATAATAATATAACTAATTATTTGTTAACGATGGCACATGTTCTTATATTAATAAACCCTTGTTATGTGAAAACTATCCCTCAAAAACTTTTTATGTTTTGTTTAGCAGGCGATTTTAATGGCAATACATATATAACAGAACTGTTTAAAGAATTTTTATTTAGGTTCAGGCACGTACATATTTCCATTGAAAATTGTACACACATACACGTACCCTTTCGCATATCGTCCCTCTAACCCTTATTGCTCAAGGATTTCGACTTACAATATATCTTCTACAAAATAACAAATAAATGTGTGATATGATGAGTGTGTGTTAATTTGACAATTTGCAAAATTGCGCATAAAATTCTAATCTAATTCTAATTTTAATCTAAAATTGTTTTAAATAACGAAAGATTAGTTAAAAAGAAACAATATCATTCGATTTTTAAGGCACGAAGTTTTCACAGTAATGATATTCTTCGAAGAAGTGTTTTAGGCACAACCTCTTCTTGCACCATGCACATGTTATTACTGCAACATCACCGCAAATATCACAAAAAGGTTCAATATCTTCCTTGAAATAAAAGTCTACAGGGTTATCAAAATGTGGAGGTCTATTTTCTATATATCCGCTTTCGCTATATCTATATCCGCTTTTAATGTTATTTCTAATATGCAAGTTAATATCAGACCTCAAAAGAATAGAAGTCTCAGAGATTTTTCGTACGAAATTATTCCAGATCCTAAACCCAAACACATCCAAGGGCTGAATTTTCCCAGTTGTGCCTTTTGAAATAGTTTTCAGTAAAAGGGTTTTACCTTCCGGTATAGCAGTTTGCACGGTTTGTTCACACTGGTCACTCCATGAATCTAACAATAACACAGAATTTTCTCCTACTTTAGGGAAAAATACATCTTGAAGCCACATTTGCAGTAATTCTGAAGAAAGTTTACCGGATTTAGAGGCTTGCAAATAAATATTGTTTGCCTGAAAAAGCCCTTGGCTTACTCTTGGTCCAAATTCTCCGGATGGTTCCTTTAAAACTACAAAAAGGGGTGAAAGTAATCTTCCATCGGCAGATATGGTTGGCTGAATCGTATAGCTATGCGTGGTGGAGGAAACCGATTGAACAACATTTTCCACAGTTTTTGTTCCTTTAAAGCTCAAAGTTCTTCCACTGTGTAATTCTAAATTAAAGCCACTTTGATCGGAATTGAAAATTTTGCTTTCCCCATACCTCAGAATTTCTGATTTTACATTATTTTTAAAAACATCACATTCTTGTTCTGTATCTCTAGTTTCATGTAAAGATGATATAGATATAAATTTTGTGATTTTTCGCGAAACAACGTTATGCATTTTCTTGAATTTCCATACCCACCAACGTGATGCTTTAAACCATGGCATGTCCAATTCATGCTTCTTTTGTAAAGCCCATCTTCGAAGATCTATATCGTGAACTGTCATCTTTTAATCAATAGCCTCCTTCAAATTGTCGAAAGTGTATTTTGCAACGTTGTATAGCTTATCTTCTCGGTCACCACCACTGTTGACTTGTTCTTGCCATCTTCTTAATTGTCGCTCTGAACGAAGCTTCTTGAATCTTTGATGAACGGTTGTAAAAGATAACCGTTTTTTCATTCCAGAATTCCAAAAGTCAACAGCTTCTTTTTTATAGTCGAAATTTTTCATGTAATTTTGAATGTATTTTGTTGTTGTTATAGTTCAGATTTCAAGATTTAGGATAGAAAATTCTTAAATTTTTGAAATGTATAAATAAGAAATTATTTAATTTAGATAATTTCAAAGATAGAAAGTCAAGTGTTCAATTTTGATTGTTCTAAATTGAAGAAATTTCGAAATAAAGTATCAAAATTACATCATTTTTAATGGAAAAACATAAAACTTGCGGAATTTTTAATTGATAATTGTCAAAATTAGAAACTCTTCAATTTTATAGATATACAATTTAAGTTTCTACAACTTTGATTAGTGACAATTGAAAACTCTTAAATTTGAACGACGTATGAACAAAAATTCTGATATTGTGAAGATTTTGAAGATAAAAAGTAATGAGTTTTCTATTCCAAGTCTTCTGAAATGATAAAATTTCGAATATATATCTTCAAAGTTACAGAATCTTTAATTATAAAACTTAAAACTTGCATAATTATTAATTGTAAATTGAAAAATTGAAAACTCCTTAATTTTTATGACTTATAAAATCAAAGTACTACAATTTTGAAGATTTATAATTGAAAACTCTTCAATTTTCAATCTTTATAAATAAAAACTCTTACATGAATGAAAATCATGAAAATTACAGACTTTGTAATTTTGAAACTTAAAAGTTGTATACATTTTAATGGTAGATTTTCAGAATTAAAAACTCTTCAATTTTTTAAATTAACAATTTGAATTTCCACAATTTTGAATATTTGTAATTAAAAACTCTTAAATTTTAACGATGTATGAATAAAAATTCTTATATTGTGATGATTTTGAAGATCAAAAGTCAAGAGTTTTCAATCCTAAGTCTTCCAAATTGATGAAATTTCAAATTTAAATATTTAAAATTACAGAATTTTTAATGGTGAAACTTAAAATTTGCAAAATTTTAAATTGTTAATTTTCAAAATTAAAAACTTTTTAATTTTAAAGATTCACAATTTAAACCTCTACAATTTTAAAGAATTACAAATTGAACACTATTCAATTTGAAAGTTGTATAAATAAGAATTCCTAAATTGTGATTATATTGATGATCAAAAGTCAAGTTTTCAATTCAAAATTGTCCATACTAAAGGTATTTTTTATGAAAATCATAAAAATTACAGAATTTTTAATTTTAAAACTTGAAACTTGCATACATTTTAATTATAGATTTTTGATATTAAAAACGCTACAATTTTAAAGATGTGTCAAAATAAAAATTCTTAGATTTTGATGATTTTGATAACTTTGAAGATCAAAATTCAAGTCTTCAGTTCTAAAGGACACCGCACACAATACACGGGAAAATGTATTGCGGTGGATTTGGTTAAGACTTGGTAATACTGTAGGTTATAAAGGGACAATGAAATATCCTTAAATTTTTTTTAAATGGACCGTTTCAGCGATTTACGGCGCCAAGCGTTCAAAATCAGTGCATATGATATATCTGCATAGCATTGAGAGCAAAAACAACGACAAAATAAGAATCACACATTAAAATTTGATCGACGTTACGTCCGCTTATCCCGATAACTGTCACAGCACGCTTCTCGCAACAGCTGAACGCTAAGCGCTCAATATCACTTGAAACTGACCTTCTTTTAGGACTGTTGTTGCCCTTGAACTGTGAGTTTAGCAAGTAATTGAAAATATTGAGCGCTTAGCGTTCTAACATTGCGAAAAACGGGCGATTTATATGACTGTTATTACCGAACTTGATGCTGATGTTATTTTAGCACCGTCGCTGCCCTCAAACTGTCAGTGTTGCAGTTAATTTAACATATAAAGCGCTTAGCGTTCGAACGTGGCTTTCAGTGGACGATATATATGACTGACACAATAGTATCTGATAAGGGC
Source organism: Andricus curvator (assembly GCA_932195095.1). Lineage (NCBI taxonomy): Eukaryota > Metazoa > Arthropoda > Insecta > Hymenoptera > Cynipidae > Andricus > Andricus curvator. The sequence continues at coordinate 47,566 of CAKNYM010052516.1, read as the reverse complement.
CTTATTTTAGCACTCTTGCTGCCCTCAAACTTGATGCTGACGTTATTTTACCACTGCGAGGACGGAAAGCGAAATCGGATTGGTATTATATCCATTGTCCCTATTGATGTTATTGGGGTGTTTTAAGATTTCGATTGCTTCTCTATGTTTGCTTGGAAAAATATTGTATGTTTTTGCGATGACAGTTGTTTTGTCAAATAAAATGGTATGTCCTCTTTCGATATGGCGCTCAGCTAGTGCTGATGGCGCGAAATTGTTTAGCCTGACTTTACTCTCAGGCTCCTTTACACGTTGGCTCGCCGCTCTCCCGGTTTCTCCAATATAGACTTGTCTTCGATGTAGGGTAGGATGGTGGTCGTTTCTCTCTCTCGCTTTCTTTGGTAGGTTGTGTTGACTTGTTTTTTTAAATGTATTTTTTTTATTGGTTTATCAATTTGTTTGTTTGTTTAATTGTTCTGTTTCAGGATTTGTTTAACGTTTTGTAATTCCTTTTGTAAGTTATCTTTTTCTGTTATGGAGACAGCTCTGCATACAAGAAATTTGATAACCGATTGCTTTCGAGATAGGTGGTGGTGGGAGGAGACATGTAGGTATCTGTTTGTATGGGTGAGTATCAGATCTTTTGTAAACTAGTACGTCCAAGAAAGGCAATTTTCCGTTTTGTTCAATTCCCATGGTGAACTGGATATTAGGGTGTAATCGATTGATGAAATCGGAGAAATTGTGTAGTTCATCTAGTTCAAATCTCCAGATGAGAAAAGTGTCGTTAACGTAACGGCAAAAAAATTCCGGTTCAAGCTTTGATTGGTTGAAGATTTTAGTTTCTACATGTTCCATAAAGATTTTGGCTATTACAGGTGAGATTGGAGATCTCAATGCTGCTCCTGATGTTTGTTCGTAGAATTTGTTATTATAAGTAAAGTAGGTATTATTGAGACAGTGTTCTATCAAAGGTATGAGATCAGAGGAGAAGTTTGATTTGGGAAATCTACTGTAGAAAAATGTGAAAAGTCAGATTTAGTCTGCCGCTATCCCTTGAACCCCCTCCACAATATGTTGCATATACCCTACCAGTGATAGATGATATCCTAGATCAGTCAGGAAAAGCTAAATTCTTCTCGGCCTTCGATTTAAGCTCCGGTTTTCACCAAATACCTATGGGAGAAGAATAAAAAAATATACAGCTTTCTCAACACTCGAAGGGCATTTCAAGTTCAACAGGATGCCTTTTGGATTGAAGAATGCCCCAGCCACATTTTAACGAATGATGGACGGAGCATTAGGAGGATTAGCAGGAAGGAACATAACAATAACCTCTTTACCCTGAACTTGAATACCTCAGACATTTTATCACCAAAGATGTAGTAAAGCCCAATCCAGTAGAGTTAGAAGCAGTAAAAAATTGCAGACAGCCTAGAATTTTAAAAGAAATCCAATCATTCTTAGGGCAAGCTGGCTATTATCGGAAATTTATACGGAATTTTTCATGCAAAGCTAAACCTTTGATAGAGCTAACGAAAAAAGACAGAGTATTTAACTGGATACTCGAATGTCAAGAGAGAGTAGCACTTTAAAAAAATGAACTTTGTGAAGCTCCAGTGCTGAGATACCCCGACTACTCAAAAGAATTCCTATTAACAACCGACGCCAACAACAAACGTCTAGGGATAATTCTGTCCCAAGAAGGACACCCATGCGGTTACATTTCAAGAACATTAAATGGAGCAGAAGAGAATTACAGCACATCCGAGAAGGAACTTCTAGCCATCGTTTGGTCAGTTAAACGACTTAGGCAGTATCTGCTAGGAAGAAAATTTGAAATTTAAACCGACCATCAGGGTCTGACATGGTTAAATAACGTCAAAGATCCTTCATCCAGACTACTGAGATGGAGATTCAGACTGAAAGAATACGAATATGAAATCCAATACGTAGAAGTGAAGAAGAACTAAGCTTCTGACTGCTCATCACGATTGTTTCCAATCACGGATCCTTTAGAAGAAGATGTTGAGGAAAGCCGTTCAGGAAGTGAGCTCTTTGACGAAGAAACAACGAGCGCTTCACGAACAACGAAAGCAGCTCTAGCCAAGAAAATGGCCGTAGACCCATCTCATATAGGATAAAGAAAATTTATTGGATCAACCAGGAGTATTCTATCAGGATTATCTCACATGAAAGGAAGAGGAAACTCTCAACCGGGAAGTGAAGAAACCAAATGCTTGCGGAAAACTGTAGGTAGAGGTCACCAAGTCTCAATTTAGAGATTATCAAGAAGAGTTATGGTTGAGATACTCAACCTTAAAGTCAAAGATTTCATAGATAATAAATTGACAATAGTACGACTCCAGTTCGCAGACCCAATGATTACACCATTAGAAAAACTCAAAATTGAAGAAATAATAAGTTTTCTATTCCACTGATATCCAGCACTAAGCTTCTACACATGCTATAATGCCATGGGAGACCTGACAAATAAAGAAAAGAAACAGGTAATTAAGGAAGCGCACGGATCCGTTATGGCTCAGCATTTTGATGAAAAGAAAACTATCGAACGAGCAAGAATAATCGGTGAACAGAAAAACATGGAAGAAAAGGTCATTTACTTTGCAAAGAGATGCTTAGACTGCCAGTTGCGAAAAACAACTAGGATCAAAAATCAGAGTGATGCTATTATCCCCGATACGCCAGTTGACCCCAACGATAAGATAGCTATGGACATTTTCGGGACATTGCGAACCACTCGTTCGGGAAATAACTATACCCTGGCTATCCAAGATCAACCCACCAAATATCTCATTCTGGTCTCACTTAAAGACGCCGAATCCTGAGGAATAATTGAGGCACTTTTCGATCTTTATGTATACATGTTTGGGTCCACTGAACACATAGTCACCGACCAAGGAGCCAACTTCGTTTCAGAACTTGTCTAAAATTTTGAGAATCTGTTCAGAATCCGACATATCAAGACTTCCACCTATCATCCACAATCCAACGGAAGCCTAGAAAGGTCACATTCAACCCTGAAAGACCTAATAAGAACATGCATGGAGGAAAATACAGTTGAATGGGATAACACACTGAAAATCGTGACTTTCGATAAAGTACTCGGACCTCGTTCAAAAGTGGAAAGATAGGCATGAATAATATTTTAACAGAGCCAGAGAAAGAATAACCTTGAAAAAAGAAAAGTATGAGAAACAGCAAGTTGCAAGGATTATAAAATCACAAGGAATTTATGTATCCGGAGACTTGGTGAAGCTCATTAAGGGGTTACAACAGTGTAAATTTTTTTGAAAATCGATTTTTTTTTCGCTTAAAATCTCATACGGCTACAGGCGGTATGAACACATCTGCTCGGAAAGTACCCTGTTCCCTCTTTTCAACTTCTGTGATACACTCACAGATGTCCCTAGAGAGGATTCGTGTACAATTCAAACAAAAATTTCGAACAAAAGTAGGTTAGTGTAGCGTCAGTGCTCGTTCGGAAAGTACATCTGGTTGCTCCTGGATGTCTAAAATTCAACTCAAAACTTTAAACGAGTTTTTCTCAAAACACGTTTTTTCAAAACGGCACGCAGCATAGCTCGAACAATTTTCAATATTTTCTTTTCAAATTTTAACCACATATTTTAAACAACATTTTGAAGAGAATGACGTACGGATTTTTCGATAACTTAATTTAAACAATTTTTATAAACAAATGACTTGACTTTTTTTCGTCCAAAAATGACATTTTTGCTCAAACACTTGTCAATTTTACAAAAAACCATATTTTTCAAATCTCGTACGTCATTCTCTAGCTATTCTTATGCAGATTAGGAAAAAAAAATTTGTTTTTGTTCCAGCTTCAAATTTGCGGTCGTCCTACTGCGTGCCGCAAAAAAAAAATCTGCAGGAGAATGGCTCCAGTGCCGCCATTTTGAAATATTTTTTAATGAAACAATTTCCCTGTAAAGTTCAATACATGCTTAAATATATCCTCAAAGCGCTTTTTCATGCTTTTACACTGGTGTAACCCCTTAATCAAACACCTGTCAACAAGCTCTCTCCTAGTTGGAGAGGGCCCGCGGTTGCCTTAGAAGCAATAGAAAATAACAATTACAAAATTGGCTTCGAGAATAAAACTCTAACTATCCATGCCAATCAACTAATGCCATACTATACGTAATTTCAGATGTTTGTCATCTGGATTTTGTTAACGCACATGTGAGAAAATCTAGGAAATTACACCAGAACAAACATCAACGGAAACATCTTTTTAGAGGAAGAAGGAACAACCCACCTTTACCACGAAAAATGGAATCTCATCATATCTGTGAACACAACCAACACACAGCAAAGATATAATCTTATAGCGAATACTCTCAAAGTTGCAGTAAAAGTGATTCCAGCTGCGCCGAAGATTACGAATGGTAGATGAACAGTATGAACGACTACGCCAAATAGAAGAGCTACTCCAACTGGTCATGGGTATTCGACAAACCAAAAGAGGATTGCTCAATGCTGTGGAAGAAATATCTAAAAGCTTATTTGGAACCATAAGAAACAGTGACCTTGAAGCTATCAACTATCATCAACTGACTACAAAACTTTAGAAGGAAAGTTGCAAGCCGAAGCTGAGACCGCACATCTGATTAGGGATAGTCTGAATAACAACACTAGAAATGCGTTCATAGCTTCTAAATTGATTGTATGCGGAATTCTGATTGGCGAATTACATAACGATATCGGAACGGCATTAGTTGCCATAAATAATGGTAAACACGGCATAATTTATCCCCAGATTGTTATACCTGATATATTAATGGACACGATCCAAGAGTTTGAGACCATGCATCGAACTTGTTATCATTTTGATGCAAACCTGGAAAGCTACCAACACATCCTCGACCTCAGCGAAGTCAACGTAGCCTTGATCAGGAAAACTTTGATGTATGTTATCTGGATACCCGTACCCACAATATATTGTAGGACCGGTCTAAATGACATGCAGCATAATGGACGTTCGTCAGTCTTTCGGCTAGCCTTAGCCAAAGATGTATCGTCTTGGCAACTCTCAGACAAAATAAAGAATACCTTCGCGGTTGAAAAAGTAACACTGTGAAATCATTACTCTCACCCTCTTACAGTTATACCTTAAGATCATAATACATACATACATACATTGATTAGCAGTTCGAACTCGAAAGTTCATTGCCTCACTACCCGATTCGGGTAGTGTTTCTAGGTGGATATTTACTACCAATGTGGGCCCACCACACCCACGACGGGCCAACAGCACGCAGTATTCCTGAAAGATCACCCATCCAAGTACTAACCGCGCCCAACAATGCTTAACTTCAGTGATCTTACGAGAACCGGTGTTTTCAGCGTGGTATCGCCGTTGGCAAATAAGATCCTTAAGATCATAATAGCCCCGGGAATTCAAAATAGCCCCGGTTGACGGTAGGACATAAATTAATTCAAGGAACACGGAAAAGCAGTTTCAGCGTAAAAGCCTTTTTTACTCTAAAATATAAACAGATCAAGGAAGTGAATGAATAACTGAGTAGTTTTAATAGGTATAAAATGTTTTAGCAAAAGCTCTTGAGGTAGGGAGTTAGCAGAGAGTTACTATTTTAAAGAACCTTCAGGCAACTAACTAATTAAGACAGGCAGTATACTTTTCCAGTTTTGCACAATTTACTTTAATTTTTTGCGAAATTTTATAACGCAGAGTATGAATTTTGTTTTTCAACTGAAAATTTAAGTACCCCATATTTGCTTGAAAATTTATTTTTCTTTAGTTGAAAATCCAACTAGTTGGTTAAAAATTTATCTTCTTCTGTTGAAAATTCAACTGTTTGGTTGAAAATGCTTGTATTCCGTAGAAAATTAATCACGTTCGTTGAAAATTCATCTTTTTTGTAAAAATTGCATCGTTTTGGTTGGAAATTAATTTGTTTGGTTGAAAACTTAACTATTTTGTTGAAAATTCGTTTCCAATTAGTTGAAAAACAATTTTTTAACTAAAAATTTCACTATTCTATTTTTGGTTGCAAATTTATTTTTCATTGTTGAAAGTTCATGTATTTTGTTGAAAAATGTTTTTTTTTTTTGGTTGAAAATTAATCTTTATGGTTGAAAATTCATCTCTTTTTTTTTTAACTGGAAAATTAGCTACTCCTTGTTTGGTTAAAAAAGTATCTTCTTTAGTGGAAAATTCAAGTATTTGGTTAAAAATTCGTGCATTTTGTTGAAAATTCGTCTTTTGTGGTGGAATATTACTCTTTTTGGTAAAAAAGCGTTTTTTTTACAAAAAAATTGATTTAAAAAAAATTAATTCAAAATTTTGTTTTCTTCAAATTCATAATTTTTTTTTAAATTCAATAATTTTTTCAAAAATTCAACTATTTTGTTATTATTTCTCAAGCATACACTCAGAAAAAAGATTCCTTGATTCCAAGAAAATTGCTTTAAATCAGAGAAAATTATTTATTAGCGCTCAGACGAAGGCAAGTTTCTTTGATTCAAAGAAATTCATTTTGATTACATGAAAACGATTTTTTGTTCCAATGAAACATTTTCTTCAATTCAAAGTGATTTTTAAAATTTTGAAGATCTCCAAAATATTGCAAATCCTAATCTAATTTTCCATCTCTTTTGTTAAAAATTCAACTATTTTGTTAAAAATTTGTTCCATTTTTGGATGAAAATGTATCCTTTTTATTCAAAATTAAACTATTTGGTTGAAAATTAATCTTTTTTATTTGCAAATTCAAGTACTTGGTTGAAAATTCATGTATTTCTTCGATAATAATTAATGTTTTTTCTTTGAAGAAAATTCATCTTCTTGGTTGAAAAATCCACTTTTTGTTTGAAATTTCAACTCTTTGGTACAATGTTGAACTCTTTTCTTGAAAATTAATTTTTTTTAAGATACACCATTTGAGTTGAAAATACATATCTTTGGTTGAAAATTATCTATTTTTTAAAGAAATCTTTTTTTTTTTGAGAGAGAATCAATTTCCTACTCTGAAAATGTAACTATTCCATTTTTTGTTGAAAACTAATATTTTGAGTAGAAAATTTTTATTTAAAATTAAAATCTTTTTTTTTTGAAATATTAACTATGACATGTTTTGTTGAGAATTGTTATTTTTTTAATCAAATAAGTTGATTAAAGTTGAATGACTTTGTAACAAAGAATTTTTTTTTGTGAAAATTGACCGTGTTTAGTGTAAAATTCAACTGTTTGGTTGAAAAATAACTTTTTTGTGAAAATTCAGATTCTTGGTTGAAAAATAACTAACTACTCTGGTAGCAAATTAAATTATTAGCGAATAATAAAAAAAAAAAAAATCTGCGAATTCATAATTCTGTTTTAAAATTGAATAATTCGTTCCAAAAGTCAACTATTTTGTTATTATTCCTCAAGGATACATTCAGAAAAAAGATTCCTTGATTCAAAGAAAATTTCTTTAAATCAGACAATAATATTTATTAGCGCTCAGACGAAGGCAAGTTTCTTTGATTCACAGAAATTGATTTTGATTTAAAAAAACGATTTTTTGTTCCAATGAAAATTTTTCTTTCATTTAAAGTGATTTCTAAAATTTTGAAGATCTCAAAAATATTGAAAATTCTGATCTAATTTTTGTGATTCTGAATCGTTGAGTTTTTTATTCCATAGACTTTGAACAAGATTTCCGAAGTGAATGGGGCCCCTCGCTATATATTGCTAAAAAATAATCTTTTTTCAACAAAAATTCATTTCTTTCAAATCAATTTAAATTGTTTAAACTTTAATTTAAAATTATTTAATTCCATTCATAATAGATTCTACGTTAAAAATATTACCAGATTAAAATGCTTCTTTTTCGAAAATTAAGTTTTGCGGCCACACTGATATTATTTACGCCGAAAATCAGTGCCTAGAATAGTTGTGAGTACTTTATATTTTATTTATCGCGAAACAGACCATTTCTCTGCAATAAAATTGACTATTCTTTGATTCCCTAAAATTAAGGGATAAATATATCATTCTATTTAATTAAAACTCGAACAATGGAATTCTTAATGCAATTTCTGTCTCTGTGTGATAGGTAGGGAACACCTGTGCAAGTTTTAATGGGCGAAAGACAAAGTTTGATTGATGAGAGAAGTGTAGGAATCGCAGCACAGTCGGACGTAGATTGTAGAATATGTGAAAGTTTTGTACACCCATCTTTTTTTATACTTTTGTGGTCTAAGTTTCATCGAGTTTTACACTCCTACTCCTGAACGTAACTTCCCTTCAAAGCTGTCTCGCGAAAGTCTTATATACGACCCAAGTTGTCCATTCTGGATCAAATCTAATGATTTAAAAAATTGTGGCCTTTCTAAATTGAAGTATTGATCTTTTTGTGCTACTGAAAATTAGGGTCAACTCTTTTCTTATTATTTTTAATATGAAAATGTTCCAAATTGTGGGTCCGGATCATGTCCACCCCTGGCAAGTCACATTTGTGTCCAATAGGGTGGTCCAAAAATGCATTGGAAAATTTTTTTTTGAATTTTTATCGGGACACCCCCCAAATTTATTCGATTCCACCCAAAAATTAATCCATTTTTTTTGTTTAAAAAAAAATGATATTTAGGGGTGGCGCAAGCCCTATGAAGTTTAACATGTATTTCCCATAAGAAAAAAAGCCGTTTTTGTAAATCTTATTCAGAATCCTCAATATAATATCAATCGAGTTGAAACTCAACATTTCTCTTCACAATTAGACATAGAATACGAATAAAATATCACTTTTCAAAAACCAACACCATAAGTCTGTTTTATAGGGTCCCAAAGAAACCCCATAAGTGAAAAAATGGGTTTTGCGAGTTTTTGGCGCTAATTATGATTTTTTTGCGGTTTTTTTATGCGAATTGTTTCTAATACATAAAATATTACTTTATACTGAAAATGAGATATTTTCATGAATTTTTTAAACAATTTATTATTGTTTTTAGCAATTTTCTCATAGAATGGAGTTAGAAAGACGCGGTTTTTTCACAAATTTTCCATTTGTTGTCCAATTTTCAATTAGAGGGAATTGATAGTTCATCAATGTTAACAATAGTGATTGTTTGAACAATTTATCATAATTATTGATAATATTATATTTGAATAATGATGAAAAGATGCGGTTTTTTTTTAATTTTTGGTTTTTTGTCCACTTTTCATTCGGAGTGAAGTAATAATGAATTCAAGTTAACAAAATATTTGTTTGAACAATTTATTATACTTATTAATAATATTATAATTGAATAATGCTAGAAAGATGCGCTTTTTTTTTGAAATTTGTGGCTTTTTGTTTAATTTTTATTTGGAGTGAAGTAATAATGAATTCAAGTTAACAAACTAATTTTTTAAACAATTTATTATCATTGTTGATAATATTCTTTTTGCTTAATCGGTAGAATGTTGCGGTTTTTTCTGAAATTTTCAACTGTTTGTTTATTTTTTATCAGGCGTGACTTGATAATTAACTAGATTTAGCAAAAATAATTGTTTAAACAAATGATTATTGTTTATGACTATCTTCATCTATATCGATTGCGCCTGATAGTTGCGGTTTTTGGCAATTTTTAACTTTCTGTCCTTTTTTCACTTAGTGAGGTAATAATTAATTAAAGTTAACAGAAAAGTTTGTTTAAACAATTTAATATTGTTTATAACTATTTTTTCTCAGATAAGTGCTAGAAAGTGGCGGTTTTTTCTAAAATCTTTTGCTTTGCTTCGCCTGCTTAATTACTAACAATTAATATATAAACATTAGAGATTTGCAATTCTAAGTTTTTCTTTTACGCTTTGCAATAAACTTCTTGTTGTAATAAAAAAAAAACTTTTACAAGTCATTTAAAGACCTAGTCCTTCCACCTATTCCTAAGTATTCTACTCTTTGTTTTTGTCTCTTGTGTAAAATAGTTTTTTTTCTTTAAATTAATTTTTTTAAGTATTTAGAAAAGAGCAAAGGTAATTCACTTAAAACAACAATACCTTTCGAAAAATCATTTGTGTTGTGGTTGACTTATTACTTGTTCATAAATAAAAAGGCGATGCAAAGTGAAAGATTTTAGAAAAAACCGCCACTTTCTAGCACTTATCTGAGAAAAGATAGTTATAAACAATGATAATTTGTTTAAACAATTATTTTTGCTAAATCTAATTAATTATCAAGTCACGCCTAATACAAAATAAACAAACAGTTGAAAATTTCAGAAAAAACCGCAACATTCTACCGATTAAGCAAAAAGAATATTATCAACAATGATAATAAATTGCTTAAACAATTATTTTGTTAACTTGAATTTATTATTACTTCACTACAGATGAAAATTAAACAAAAAGCCAGAAATTTCAAAAAAAAAACCGCATCTTTCTAGCATTATTCAATTATAATATTATTAATAATTATAATAAATTGTTTAAACAATTATTTTGTTAACTTGAATTCATTGTTACTTCACTCTGAATGAAAAGTGCACAAAAAACCAGAAATTTAAAAAAAACCGCATCTTTCTAGCATTATTCAATTATAATATTATTAATAAGTATAATAAATTGCTTAAACAATTATTTTGTTAACTTGAATTCATTATTACTTCACTCCGAATGAAAAGTGCACAAGAAACCAGAAATTAAAAAAAAAACCGCATCTTTCTAGCATTATTCAAATATAATATTATTTATAATTATAATAAATTGTTTAAGCAATCACCATTGTTAACATTGATGAACTATCACTTCCCTCTAATTGAAAATTGGACAACAAATGGAAAATTTGTGAAAAAACCGCGTCTTTCTAACTACATTCTATGAGAAAATTGCTAAAAACAATAATAAATTGTTTAAACAATTCATGAAAATATCTAATTTTCAGTATAAAGTAATATTTTATGTATTAGAAACAATTAACATTTAAAAAACCGCAAAAAAATCATAATTAGCGCCAAAAACTCGCAAAACCCATTTGTTCACTTATGGGGTTTCTTTGGGACCCTATAAAACAGACTTATGGGGGTGATATTAAAAAAGTGATATTTTGTTCGTATTCTATGGCTAATTGTGAAGAGAAATGTTGAGTTTCAACTCGATTGAGATAATATTGAGGATTCTGAATAAGATTTACAAAAACGTCTTTTTTTCTTATGGGAAATACATGTTAAACTTCATGGGGCTTGCGCCACCCCTAAATATCATTTTTTTCCAAAACAAAAAAAATGGATTTATTTTTGGGTGGATTCGAACAAATTTGAGGGGTGCCCCATAAAAATTCGAAAAAAAAAATTTGTGGACCACCCTAGTCCAATATTATCGACAAAAAAAAATAGTAGTTGCATTTGAAACCAAATAGTTGAATTTTCTAGAATACAGTTGAATTTTCGACAGAAAACTTCATTTTGCTTCCTCATAGAGGAAGCTTTGTAATCGTAACATTTTCCAAAAATTTTTAATTCATTTAATTGAACCTTCCCTAATTTAAAAATGTCTAATACAATGTTCTAAACAATTGTCCGGATGTATGTGTGTGTGTGTGTGGATGTGTGTGTGGATGGGTGGATGTCACGCTTCTTTGTGAACACGATAACTTGAAAACAGTAGCAGATAAATTGATGAAATTTGGAGGGCTTATTTTCCCGACTAAAATCTTGAAACTGACCGAAGGATTTCTAAAAATATTTGTTGCATTTTTTCTGAGCACTTAATAATATTTGAAAAATCGGTTTTTTATAGTAAAACTTTTTTCTTGAACATAATTCAAAGTTGATGCAAGGATATAAAAGATTCCTTGGTTCGAGACGAATCGATTGGCCTATAATATTAATACAGTTTATTGAAGAGTAAGGAAGCTATGGTAATGCATAATATTTAAAAATACGGTTTTTTATAGTAAAACTTTTTCTTCAACATACTTCAAAGTTGATGCATGAATATAAAAGATTCCTTGGTTCAAGACAAATCGATTGACCTACAATATTAATACATTTTATCAAAGAGTAGAGAAGTTACGGTAATTTATAAATTTTGAAGATCGGTATTTTATAGTAAAACTTCTTTCATTAACATAATTCAAAGTTGATGCAAGGACAGAAAAGATGAGTTGATTTAAGACGAATCGACTGACCTATAATATTAATAAATTTCATTGAAGAGTAAGGAAGCTATGGTAATGCATAATATTTAAAAATACGGTTGTTTATAGTGAAACTTTTTTCTTCAATATACTTCAAAGTTGATGCAAGAATATAAAAGATTCCTTGGTTCAAGACAAATCGATTGCCCTACAATATTAATACATTTTATGAAAGAGTAGAGAAGTTACGGTAATTTATATATTTTTAAAATTGATTTTTATAGTAAAAATTTTCTCATTCTCATAATTAAAAGTTGATGCAAGAATAGAAAAGTTGTGTTGATTCAAGACGAATCGATTGACCTATAATATTAATACATTTTATTGAAGAGTAAGGAAGCTATGGTAATGTATAATATTTGAAAACACGGTATTTTATAGTAAAACTTTTTCCACTAACATAATTAAAAACTGATGAAAGAAGGGAAAAGATTCCTTGATTCGAGGCAAATCGATTGATCTATAATATTAATACACTTTATTGAATATGAAGGCAGTTATGCTCATTTATAATATTTTAATCATCTGTTTCAAACAGAAAAACTTTTTTCATCGGCATAATTCAGAGTTGACGCATGAATAGAAAAGAAATTTTGATCATAAATTTTCAAATAGAATAATTCTGATAATTTTTGTAAAGAAATCATAAAGCTGGGAAAGGGATAGGGTGCGACAGAACTTTTTCCTTCTCTTTTCCAGCTCGAAAAATTATCATTTCAAAAACAAAATTTGATTTGTCTAATTTGTCTTTGTATTTAAAAGAAAATTTGTATCATTTTGCAATGTTGTATTTTTTGTAAATTTATATTTTTAAATTGATCAAAATGAAGACTTTGGTTTGTTTATTATTGGAAAAAATAACTAATACTTCCTCTATGAGGAAGCAAATAAATTTGCTAACGGGAAGCAAAGTGCTCGTGAAATGAGCACCATATAATTATAAATACAAAGTGGAAACACTCGAGATGGAATTCACAGCGTGTTTAATTTGTGTTTAATAAAATTGCAGTGTGTAGTTTCTAATTTGTATTCAAAGTGAAATTTATAGTTAGGACGATATAATAAATCTTGGACAGAAATATTCAATTATACTTATAACTATTACGATTTAATTATCAATGAAGGATTTTTTTAAAAAGAAAATATTCTTGATTATGAGAACGGCTTAAAACATAAAAACATTGTTTATTTAATGAATTTTCTCGTTTCATCAGACTTTGTTATTCTTTAACGACAGAAATCTTTAAGGTGCTTCAAACGACTCGGTTTTCAGAATAATACAAAATACGGCTACAAGGATGAATTGTTTAATGCAATATTCTCACCACATAATCTAAAGGCTTATACATGTGCGTCATCAGAGCCTTTTTTTCGAAAAATGGTCCTGCTGTTGTTTTTTTTTTTTTTGGTAATTGAAAATATGTTGAATTGTCTGCACCTGGAAACGGGCAACGCGCCACCGGGAGTGTACCCATAGTGAACCGAAAACAGACGCTCTTCGTTTCAATAAGAGCACAGCATATTTCAAGTAAAAGAAAAAACAAGACCATTTTTCGAAAAAAGAGCTCTGGTCACGCACATTTATAAGCCTTTAGATTATGTGGTAAAGATATCATATCAAACAATTCATCCTTGTATCCGTATTTTGTATTATTCTAAAAACCGATTCGTTTGAAGCACCTTAAAAAATCATTTACCCTATTTTTCTCCTTTTTCCTGAAAAATTACACTACTTCCCCTTTTTTGAGTTCTTTTTGCACTGTGATCCTGGAAACTTCAGCAGGGTTCATCAAACTCGAACTCTAACTACAATTAGGATTAGAATCGTTCAGGTGTGTGTTCCAATTACGTTTTCGTAAACTCGGCAGTTTCAGCATACGAGCACTCATCGAGATTGCCAAGTGAAATCCCTTTTTGCATCATTTCCTTTGTCTTTCTTGGAAGATTTCAAGACTAAGGGAAGATTAAGTTAGGGGTTACATAACTAAGAATTATTATAATAGTTGGCGAAGTGGCACGATGTTTGCTCTTCTCTGATGGGAATGGAGAGAACTTCAGGGAAAAGCTCGGATACACATACCAGTAATTTTCTGTTTACTTCAAGCTCTCGACTGGCGCCTTTTTCCTGCAAATGCAGTGACATTCAACATCTCAAGTCCTTATCCCTCGAGATTGACTTTATTTCCGGAATTCACCCTGTCAGAGTTTACCTCTGACTTTTCCCGGTAATTTGATTCCGGATCATTAGCGGAAAATAAGGTACGCTCGTAGGTCGTAGTTACGCGCAGAAAATATTGAAAGACATAACTTTTTAACGAAGAAATTTTTCATCGTTAAACGACTCTTTTTCAATCTGAACTTACGACAACTTTTTTTAGACCCTTGCCTTGATATAACTTTTCAGGAAGTATTTCAGACTTTTTAAAAATAATAATACAAACAGGCCTCACAATCCTCATGGAATAAAATATAGGGACCAAAGGGTACTTTTTTCGCGTTCATATGGTACTTTTTTCGCGCTTTTTTGTTACTTTTTTGTTACTTTTCTCATAAGACTTCAAAACAATTCAAGATAAATTACAAAGAATTCAAATGAATTGGAAAAAAATTTAAAAATCAAAAAAATGCCATTGGTTTGTGTAGAACTAGAATGAATTTAGAGGAATTTAAGGTAAACGAGAAGAATTCGATGAAATACATAAAAATTCACAGTGAGGTTAAAAGAATTGAGGATCGATGAAATAAAAACTTTTTAAAATTCATGAAAATCCATTGAATTAAATAGAATTGAGCGAGTTTAGAAGAATTCAAGTAAATACAAAAAATTCCAGAGAATTTCAGAGAATTTAATAGATTGCAGGCTGAATTCCAAAAAAACAATTTCAAGTCTCTTCAAATCTTTGAAATCTTTGACTAGAAAACAATTTAAGTTAAATTCAAAAGAATTCAAATGAATCAGAACAAATTTTAAAAATCGAAAAAATGTCATTAATTAGAATAAAATTGGAGTGAATTTAGAGGTATTTAAGATAAACGAGAAGAATTTGATGAAATTCATAAAAATTCATGGTGAGGTTGAAAGAATCGAGGATCAATTGAATAAAAACTTTTTAAAATTCATGAAAATCCATTGAATTAAATAGAATTGAGCGAGTTTAGAAGAATTCTAGTAAATAAAAAGAAATTCCAGAGAATTTCAGAGAATTTAAAAGATTCCAGGGTGAATTCCAAAAAACAATTTCAAGTCTCTTCAAATCTTTGAAATCTTTGACTGGAAAACAATTGAAGTTAAATTTAAAAGAATTCAAATGAATTGAACAAAATTTAAAAAATCGAAAAAATTTAACTGATTAGAATAAAATGTGAGTGAATTTAGCGGAATTTAAGGGAAATGAGAAAAATTGGATGAAATTCATAAAAAATCCAGCTGAATTCAAAAAGCAACCAAGTGAATTGAAAACAATTCAAAAAGTTGAAAAAATTAATTGAATTGAGTAAGTTTGAAATGAGTTTACAAACAAATTAAAGAGAATTTAAAAGAATTTGATGAAATGCCCAAAAATTTAAGGTGAGTTTTAAAGACGTCATGATGAATTGAACTAAATTTTTTGAAAGTCCATTGAATTGAGTAAAATTGAGTGAATTCAGAAGAATTCAAAAGACTTTGAAAGAATTCAGGATATAATATTAAGAATTCAGGTTGAATTTCAAATGAATTGCAAAAATATTCGAAAATCTCATAAAATCATTGAAACCCTGAGAAATCCCTCACTCCTTGTGAATAAATTATTTGAAATCGATTCAAATATCATAAAATCCCATGAAATTACATGAAATCTGATGGTGATCACACATCTTGAAATCCTGAAAAATGTATTCAAATATCTTGATTGCTTTTAAAATCCGTTAAAATAATTGAAATCTACGAAAATCTTATAATAACCAATGGGATTTTTTGAAATATCTTACAAACTTTCAGGTCTAGGTCAAAATTCTAGGAAATTCTTTACAACCGCATGCAAATCTGTTCAAATTTCTTAAAATTATTAAAATCCTTAGAAACCCCTTTAAATTGTTTTATTAAAAATGAAACTTTTCCAAGCCCTTGAAAACGCCCGTGAATCTTTTGCAATACCCCAAAATATTGCAACTCCTTGGAAAACGTATTAAATTACTAAAATCAATTAAAAATTTCTTTTCATCTTTTAAAATAACCTAAAATATTTTTAATCCTTTAAAATATTTTGAAATCCCTTGAAATTTTTTTAATCTTTTGAAAATGCCGAGGACTTTGAAAAAATACCTTTAAATATTTGACTTTAATAATTTGGCAATATTTAATGCACACTGATTCTTCGATGCGTTCCGTCATCTTGAAATGCTTCGCGTACGAATACAATTATTTAACTTATTTTTAAAAAACTGTACGGGAAAGGGGGATGATAAAAAAAATTTTTTTAGTTCTTTTAACTTCCTTGGAATCTCCTGAATTCCTCCGAATTCCCTGATATGTCTCAATTCCTCTAAATTCTCGGAATTATCCCAATGCCTCTGAATTATCTGAATTCTTTGAATTGGTCTAAATTTACTAAATTTCTTGCATTATTTTTAAATCCTCGGAATTCATTAAAATTGTGGAAATTTCTGAATTCCTTGAATTCGCGAAAATCTCTCAATCATCTGAGTTTCTTAAAGTCATGGAATTTTTTTAATTCTGAGAATGAACTAAATTCCAATGACTTCAAAATAATGTTAAGAATTCAGAAGAATTCAGAAGAATTGAAAAGAATTCAAAAAAATTCAAAAGTATTGAAAAGAATACAGACTTCAAAAAAATACAAATAATTCAAACGAATTCAATGCATAATTTCACATTTTTTGCGAAATATATGTAACAAGTTCCAAAAAATGTATTTTTATATATTTACAGGTCGAAATTCGTCAGTAAATATTAAATATTAAATGAAGAAAATATTGCATAAATAAATATTAAACTTTGAACTCATTTTGAATAACTTTTTTGAAATTAATCGAATCATTTGAGTCGAGCGTTCAGTTTTCGAATTTGAAAATCGAGAATGATTTCCCTATGCAAATTTTTGTAAGTAAAGGTTTTTTCGCGAACAATTACAAAAAATTAAAAACCGAATTTTTTGATCAAGTTATAATGTTTGAAAAATGTCCAAAAAACATGTTTTATTCAATTTAGTTAATTGAAAATTTAAATAAAAGTTGTACAATGTCAAATTTCTGAATTTAAAATCGAAGAAACATGTCATTATTTTGTTGTAATGGGAACAGGGTCAGGAATTAAAAAAAAAAACTTGCAAAAATCAGGGAATTTCTATAACTTTAAATAACTGTCAAGAAGAATAAATTTCACATTTTTAAATTTTAGTTTGAAATTGTGTCATTGCGTTTATAAAAGTCTCCAAGCTAAAAATCTTACAATTTCAATATTCTAGTCCTTGAATATGAATGGTCAGGGAAAATGAAAAACTGGTCAGGGAAATATTAGAGAATTTTTTTAATGAATTTTTGCGGTAACCTTGATGTAATATTCTTATTAGTAATTTATTTGCCTTGTATTTATATTCATATTTTTCCAATTTTTTTCTCCTGAAGATTATCCATTTAGTTATACATTTAATTATTTGTTTGAAAATTCAACAATTTGGGTAAAAAGTCATATTTTTTTGTTGAAAATTCTACTGTTTTGTTGAAAATTTGTCTTCATGGGTTGAAAATTCAGCTACTTTTGTAAAAAATTTACATTTTGATTAAAATTCATATTTTGGTGTTGAAAAGTCAACTGAAATCTTCTCTGGATCAAAACTCAACTTTTTTTTTTGAAAATCTGTCTTCTGAATTTAAAAATCTATCTATTTTAGTAGAAATTGCATCTTTCTTGAATAAAAATGAAACTGTTTGGTTAAAAATCCAAAAATTTTATCAAAAAGTCATCCTTTTTGGTTGAAAATTTGTCTTTTTGGGTTGAAAATTCAACTATTCTGGTTAAAAATTCAACTATTTTGTTAGAAATGTACTTGTTTAAAACTTATATTTTGATGTTAAAAAGTCAACTAAAATCTTTTTTCAACGAAAATTCAACTATTTTTTTACATTTATCTTTTTAATTTAAAAATTCATCTATTTTAGTAGAAAGTGAATCATTTTTGGATAAAAATGCACCTGATTTGTTATAAATTCAACAATTTTGTTGAAAAGTCATCCTTTTTGGTTGAATATACAACTATTTTGTTGAAAATTCAACTGTTTCGTTGAAAATTTAACTTTTTCCTAGAAAATTTAGTTGTTGTTCAAAATTTTTATTTTGGTGTTAAAAAGTCAACTTAAATCTTCTTTCGATAAAAATGTAACAATTTTTAGAAAATTTGTTTTTTAAATTTAAAAATTCATCAATTATAATAGAAATTGCATCTTTCTTGAATAAAAACGCAACTGTTTGCTTGAAAATTCAAGAATGTTATCAAAAAGTCATCCTTTTTGGTTGAAAATTTGTCTTTTTGGGTTGAAAATTCAACTATTTCGTAGAAAATTTACTTTTTGTTCAAAATTCATATTTTAGTGCTGAAAAGTGAAGTGAAATCTTTTTTCTTTGAAAATTGAAGTATTTTTTTGAAAATTTTCATTTTTAATTTAAAAATCGATCTATTTTAGTATAAATTGCATCGTTCTTGGATAAAAATATAACTGTTTTGTTGAAAATTCCGCAATTTTGTTAAAAAGTCATCCGTTTTGGTTAAAAATGCAACTGTTTTGTGGAAAATCCAACTATTTTGTAGAAAATTTCCTTGTTGTTTAAAACTTATATTTTGATGTTAAAAAGTCAACTAAAATCTTTTTTCAACGAAAATTCAACTATTTTTTTACATTTATCTTTTTAATTTAAAAATTCATCTATTTTAGTAGAAAGTGAATCATTTTTGGATAAAAATGCAACTGATTTGTTATAAATTCAACAATTTTGTTGAAAAGTCATCCTTTTTGGTTGAATATACAACTGTTTCGTTGAAAATTTAACTTTTTCCTAGAAAATTTAGTTGTTGTTCAAAATTTTTATTTTGGTGTTAAAAAGTCAACTTAAATCTTTTTTCGATAAAAATGGAACTATTTTTGCAAAATTTGTTTTTTGTATTTAAAAATTCATCTATTTTAGTAGAACTTGCATCTTTCTTGAATAAAAATGCAACTGCTTGCTTGAAAATTCAAGAATTTTATCAAAAAGTCATCCTTTTTGGTTGGAAATTTGTCTTTTTGGGTTGAAAATTCAACTATTTCGTAGAAAATTTACTTTTTGTTCAAAATTCATATTTTTCAGTGCTGAAAAGTCAAGTCAAATCTTTTTTTTTGAAAATTCAAGCATTTTTTTGAAAATTTGTCTTTTTAATTAAAAAATGTATCTATTTTAGTATAAATTGCATCTTTCTTGGATAAAAATGTAACTGTTTGGTCGAGAATTGAGTAATTCTGTTAAAAAGTCATCCGTTTGGGTTAAAAATTCAAATATTGTGTAAAAAATTTTCTTTTCGTTCAAAACTTATATTTTGATGTTAAAAAGTCAACTGAAATCTTTTTTCAACAAAAATTCAACTATTTTTTTCACTATCTATTTTAGTAGAAAGTGCATCATTTTTGGATAAAAATGCAACTGTTTTGTTGTAAATTCAACAATTTGTTTGGAAAGTCATCCTTTTTGGTTGAATATACAACTATTTTGTTGAAAATTGAACTGTTTCGTTGAAAATTCAACTTTTTTAAAGAAAATTTAGTTGTTCAAAATTTTTATTTTGGTGTTAAAAAGTCAACTTAAACCTTTTTTCGATAAAAATGTAACTATTTTTGGAAAATTTGTCTCCTTAATTAAAAAAATTCATCTGTTTTAATAGAAATGTAATTTTTCTTGGATAAAAACTCAACTACGTGTTTGGTTGAAAATTCAACAATTTTGTTAGAAATTCATCCTTTTTGGTTGAAAATTGAATTGTTTTGTTGGAAATTCGTCTTTTCGGTTTTAGAATTCAAGTATCTTCGTCGAAAATGGACTTCTTGTTCAAATCTCATATTTTGATGTTGAAAACTAAAATCTTTCTTGGATGAAAATTCAAATTTTTGTTGTTGAAAATATTTCTTTTTGAGAATTCAACCACTTTGTTAAAAAATGTTGGTTCCATTTTCTTGAGAAATCATTTTTTTTAAAGATTCACACTTTTGGTTCAAAATTCATCTCTTTGTTTGGTAGTTCAACTATTTTGTTGAAAATTAGTTTTTTTTGCTGAAAATTCATATTTTCTGGTTGAAAGTGTGATTTTAGTACAGAATATTCGTCTTTTGGCTTGAAGGTTCAACAATGTAAGTGATTTTTTTTTCAATATTGACTTACAATTTTTTATTTGTTAAAAATTCGTCTTTTTGGTTTTGAAATTTTTTGTTTTCCAATGAAGTTTTATTTTTTTGGGTTGAAATATCAACTATTACACTTTTTTGATGAGAATTCATCTTTTTAGGTTGAAAAATCAAACTATTTTGTTGAAAATTTAATTATTTTGTTGAAAATTCAAGTATTTTGTTAAAAAGTCATCTTTCATAGTAGAGAAGACATTTTTAAAAATAAATAAATAAATTTGAAAATTTCAAATTTGTATTTGAAATATTGTTTTATTCTGTTTATGAAAGGTTCCATCTTAAAAATATTACAAATTAAAATGCTGGTATTTGAATGTCGATGATCAGGGAAAAAGCAAAATTGATGCAGGAAAAATCAGGGAATTTTGAAAATGAAGTTTCACCCTGCAAAACATGTATTATCTTAAATACAAAAAAAATTCCCTTAATTTCAAGTCCCATATCTTATTATTCCTGGAAACCATAAATTGCTTACAGTGATAGGGGGGGGGGATTTTGTTATAATAATGTTTATGTAGAAAATTAGGACGTGGGAAGGTGAAATTTTAATTAGAACTTTTGTTAGTCTAAGGTACAAAGTTTTTATTTGAAAATACTCCGTAAGTTGAAAAAATAACTGAAAGTTAGCAACGATCGAGTAATATTCAGTGTAGGGGTGAAAAAAAACTTTTTGTTAGCTTCGAAGTTTTTCTATCGCTTGTCGACCTTCCGTAGTAGCCATTTTCACTTTTTATTTACAAAAGTATTTTTAGGCTCTCGATTGGGTCGAGAAGTTTATTTATTGAAACGAATTTTTATAAGAATAGAATAAATACGTAAGAAAATAATTTCATAAGTTAGTATTTCCTATATATTATTGAAGCCTGAAACTGTCCACAAATTTCAATTAAAAATAGTTTAAGACTGAATATAAAAGATAATGTATAGAATTTCTGAAAATAAAAACAAGAATCCAACGACCAAATTTGGACAAACACCATAAAATGCTCCTATTTTAAGTTAAAAAAACTTTTTTCGAAAAAAAAAAATTTCTTTGGGCAAAAGTAAAAAGGTGGTAAATATTATGAATTTTGTTGTATTGTGTTTTATAATTATAAAAATTAAAAAGACGAAAGAAATAAAACAAGAGAAGGAAGGGGATCTGGTTGGTTGCCTTCTCTTTATTATTTTTGTCCAAGAAATTTTATTTTTTATTTTTTTTTTTAATTACAATAGGAGCATTTTATGGTGGTTGTCCAAATTTAGTTGTTGGATTATTGTGTTTATTTTCAGGAATTCTATACATTAACTTGAGTATTGAACGTTAAATAGTATTTTGAATTTGATTTTAATCTAATTAAAAATTCTTAAATTTTGAATATAAAAGATTTGGAATGTTTTATATCGGACTATTTTGCAGTCAAAAATATTAAATTTTGAACAATTCGAATTTGCAATTAGTTTATTATTAAAGCTCAAAATTTGAAATTTTAAAAGCAATTTGTCAAACCAAAAAGACTTTCGTTAAATTTTAATGTTTAACGATTTGAAATAGAAAACGACATAAATTTTACATGCTCTGAGGAAATGAAAAATTCATTTTTATTCGAAATGTAAACGAAATAGAAGTCTGCTTTCAATAATCAATATGGATACCACTAGAAAAAAACCGATGTTGAACGAAAAGCCATTTGACATTAAAAGTTAGTACGTCGTAAATACGAATTTCGCATTTACGACGTGAATGCATCAGGTCACATTTGGAATGTAAAATAATGTCAATAGATTTATATTTTTCATATTAATAGAAAAGCTGAATATACAAGACAAATTTGTTTTTTATTTTCTTCAGTTGAATAAAATATTCTTGTCACAAATTGCAATTACCATTTAACAAATTTTCAACAAAACAATGGACTTTTTGGCCAAAAAGATAAAATTTCGAAAACCCGTGGAGAAATTGCCCAATTTGATCCTGATTCCCGACGTGGTTCCGATCGGGTTGAATGCGGCCCTGATCATGGCTACTGTTGTGGTCCTGGTCGGGGCCACATCGGACTACCCTCTGTTAATTCATAGTTAGTTTAAAAATTAGAATTAATTATATTTAAAATTACTCCCTGTCTTAATTAGTGAATATTCAACTAATTTTCATTTCAGTGACTAACCTAAAGTTAAGTAGTTTAAATTAACTTCTCATATGCAAAGAATATAAGAAACGAGAAGAAACTAAAAAATGCTTAAATTCATTTGAACAAAATGTCTAAAAATGTATGTTTACGGACGCATTGAATTAGTTAATAAATACACAATTATCAAGTTAGTATTAATTATTGTAGGTATTTTTTTAATCTGTTTAGAGTTTATACTTATTTTGATTTGAATTTGCCGCGCTAATCTCGAATGTATTCGATTAGTCTTCCGTTCGATTATTTGGCAACGAACGGATGGAAGGAAGACAACTTTGTAAAAGTGACGAACAGTAAACAGATAAGCCGGTAAAGTCATGTGGATAAATCGCTTTAAATAATTCTTATTTCACATTGTTAATCATTTACGCAAAGTTCTTAGACCGGGGTGAGGTGTTCATATCAAACTAGAATTATCCAGCTCTCTAAGATTTCCAACAGTGAACTTTGAGAAAACGTCGACAACTTTTTGGCATTATAACCTTACTTTTTTATACTTTGCTCCACGTGCCAAAAAACTTTTCAATCAAATTGTCGAATTTTCAAATAAAAAAGAATAAAGTTCAATAAAATATCAGAATTTTCAAGAAGGAAAACCAATTTTTCAGAAAGCAATTGATTCTTGATCAAAAAAGTTTATTTACATCCAAAAAAGCTAACTTTTCTACAATGAAAGCTGATTTTTTAACAAAAGTGTTTAAGCTGCTAATAATATAGAAAACAGTGACTTTAAAATAAATAAATAAATTTTCAACAGAAAAGATCATTTTCAATAAAAAAGATAAATTGTTAACAAGCTAGTTGTATTACCAACCAAAAAGTTTAACTTTCAACAAACAAGAATAATTTTATATCCATAAGGATATGACTTTCCAACAAAATATATGAATTTTTAACAAGATAGTTGAATTATGAACCAAAAATATGAACTTTCAACAAACAAGAATAATTTTCTACCCAGAAAGACGACTTTTTAACAAAAAGTATGAATTTTCTACCAAATCGTTGAATTTACAACCAATAAGTTAATTTTTGAACAAACCAGATTAATTTTCTCCCCAAAAAGACGATTTTTCAACCAAATTCTTAAATTTCCTACCAAATAGTCGAATTTTTATCTCATAAAGTGAAAATGGAATAGTTAAATTTTCAGATAAAAAATCTGATGAAAAATTAACTGTGAGCATAAGTAACGACAAGTTTCAAAATATTTATATAATGTTTAATCTTCTTAATTAATTGTTTACTTCTTTATTAAATAAATTATATTTCAATAATATTCTTATAAATAAAAATTAGAATGGGCCTGTTCAGGGCCAGATCGCACCTTCCTCATGGATATCCCAGTCAGGCCCTGATCGGATAAGGCGTTTCATTTCTAGTCTGGCCCTAACTGGGATACCCGATTGGGGCCAGGTTTTGCCAGATCTGGCCCCGACCAGGGCCACTCTGAAATTTCTGCACGGTAATAGTTAACTTTTTGACAAAATAATTAAATGTTTAACAATATATACAAATTTTGAACCAAAGTGTTGAATTCTTAACCTGTCAAGGTGAATTTCCAACTAAATAGTTGACTAAAAAAAAAAACATCAACCTATAAAGTCGTACTTGCAACAAACTAGTTGAATTTTCAACCCAGAAAGATCAACTTCCAACCAAATAATTGAATATTTAAATGAAAAGGACAAATTTTCCTCCAAAAATAGAATGGTTGAATTTTAAATTAAAAAATTAATTTTTGCCAAAAAATGAATTTCGAATAAAACAGTTAAATTTTTAACGAAAGAGATAATTTTTCAACTAGAATGATTAATTTTCGAAAAAGAAAATGGATTTTCAACAAAGAAGTTCAACTATCAACCAAGTAATCGAATTTTCAAGCAAAACATATGAATTCTAAACTAAAAATATAATAGTTGATATTTCACCAAAAAATATTTTTATTTCAAATCTAAAAAAGGTTGTTTTTTTCAACCAGAAAAGGCTAACTTTATTCAAAGTAGTTCGATTCTTAACAAAAACAGATTAATTTTTTACCATGAAGATTAATTTTCTACAAAAAACATGAATTTCCAACAAAATACTTGAACTTTCAATTGAAAAATAGTAATTCTTAATCAAAAATATCAACTTTCAATAAACAATGGAATATTTAAATTTCCAGTTAAAAATAATTTTCAAAAAAAAAAAAAAAAGGAATTTTCAACCAAAGAGATGAATTTCCTATAAAACAGTTGAATTTTGAAACCGAAAATATGAATTATCAGCCAATAAAATGGAATAAATAAAAAATAAATCAAAACGAAATGGAATAGTTAAATTTTCAGTTCAAAAAATGAATTTTCAAGAAAGAAGAATTTTTAAAAAAATATTTAAATTTGTAACCAAAGATATGAATCTGCAATTAATAAAATGAATTTTAAATCAAATATTTCAACTTTCAATCAGTTCAATCAGTTGTATTTTCAACAAAGAAGATTAATTTTCTACCAAAAAAAGCCAAATTTTCAACAAAATAGTTAAATCTTTAGCCAATAAAAAGATTAATTCTCAATAAAAAGTTTTATAGTAGCATATTCAACAGCTGAAATCAGATTTTCCATTTTTTTTAAATTTTGAATATATTTATTCATTTAAACCGGAAAAAATAACTTTTCGCCGTAAAGAATCCATTTTCACTTCAAAAGGACGAATTTTCTGTCTACACAGATAAATTTAAAAAAAAAATTTGCATTTTCGACTAAAAATCTCGCGAAGAAGCATTTCCAAGCGAATCGTTGAATTTAAAAAAAAAAGATTCAAATTCAACGAAAAACAGTTGATTATTCAACCAAAAAGAAAAAAACAAATTTTCAACAAAATAATTAAACTTTCATACGATAGTTGAATTTTTAACCAAGGAGACGAATTTTCAAACAAGAAGATTAATTTTTTACCAAAAATGTTGAATTTTCAACAAAATACATGCATTTTCAAACAAATAGTTGAATTTTCATTTTAAATAAATCAATTTTCAACAAAATATATAATAGTTAAATTTAAATTTAAAAAAATTATTCTTTAAACAAAAAAAACGAAATTTCAACCAGAGATGAATTTACAACTAAAATGGTGAATCTTCAACAAAAATTTTCAACGAATAATGTTATAGTAAAATTTCAACAAAAAAAGATTTTAATTTGAAATCAAAAACAGTTGAATTCAATCAAACAAGCAGAATTTTCAACAAAATTTTTGAATTCTCAGCCAAACAAAAGACGAATTTTCAACAACAAAAAATAGTTGCATTTTCAAGCAGGAAGTCATTTAACATCCAAAAAGTTGAATTTTTTATCGAAAAAGAGAATTTTCAATAAAAACAGATGAATTTTTAAATGAAAACGATAACTGCAAGGACAAGAGTTACATAACATTTTTTGTAATATGTTTAAAAACATAATATACATTTTTCACATAAAATATAAGATACTTAGGACTTTTAGAAGTTTGGAAGAAATCAAAAACAATTTGATAAATTTTCGGGAATGTTTCTAAGTTCTAAAATATTTTTAAACTATTCAAAACCTCTTAAATTCTTAAAAATATTTTGAACTGACTCGAATTTTTCTTGAAATTTGGAAAAATGATTAAGAATGTAAAAAGATGGCCTTAAAACCTTCCAAATTTTCCCAGAAATTTTAAGAAAATTTGTTAGTCTTTCGAAACCTTTCAAAATTCTTTTAATGTCTATAAGGTTTTTGTTTGAAATCTTTAAAAATATAAATTTTGTAAAATCTTTTAAAGTTTAAAATTCTTTTTGAATCTCTTCAAATCTTATAAATATTTCTTGAACTTACTCGATTTTTTTTATTGTTTAATCTTACCAAATTGAAACATTTTGCTTTAAAATATTCTACACTATTTTTCGAAATTTTAGGGTATAGTTTTGAAATGTTTTTAAATCTTTTTCAATTTTTTTTTTTTTAGTTTATTTTTCAAAATAAAAAATCATTTTCAATTCTCAGAAGAATCTTAAGAAAATTCTTTTTTTTTAATTTTTCCAGAATTACTACACCTTCTAATCTTTTAAAATTATTCAAATTTTGTCTGTATTTCTTTTAAATTCTGCAAAAGTAAAAAAATTGCCTTGAAATCTTTTCGATTCTTCTTTGAAAATTTTAGAAATCTTTTGAAATGTTTTAAAATCTTTTTAAATATTCTCTTTAAATTAATTTTTCAAAATAAAGAATAATTTTAATTTTTTTAGAAACGTAACGATTTTTAAAATTTTCTTGAATACAAAATTTTTGAAATATCTTTATAAGTTTTAATTCTTGCTGAATCATTTCAAAATTTATAAATATCTCTTAAACTTACTCAGATGTTTTCTAAAATGATCTAATATGGCAAAATTGCAAAATTTTGCTTCAAAATTTTTTACACTCTTTTTAATAATTTTAGGAAATAATCAAAAATATTTTGTTTATTTGTAATGTTATTTTTCACGATTGAATAAAAAAAATCGGATTCAGGAGGTCTCGAAACGTGAAGATTTAAAGAAATCCGCGATACTCAGTTTTTACATAAAACTAATAACTGCTCATTATGATGACAATGTAATAATTCATTATTCTTTGTGCAATCGAAAATTGAATTTTCGATTTTTCAAGAAAATTCAAAAAGTTGTTATGATAATCTTTTAGGACTTTCGAAAAGTAAGCCAAAAGACGAATTTTCTGCATAGAAATTTAATTTTCAACCAGAAAATATGAATTTTAAGCAAAAAATTACTTTTCAACGAAATGGTTGCATTTTCAATCAAAGATAGAAACCTTCAGTAAAAAAACAAAACAAAGTTGTTCAATTTTTACTCACGCAGTTAAATTTTCAATTAAAAAACATTCATTTTGAACAAAATTGTTAAACTTTCAACCAAAGAGATGAATTTTCAATTGAAAATATGAATTTTCAACAGAAATGATTTCTTAACAAAGTTTCAACAAAAGAGTTAATTTTCAATCAAACAGTAAAATTTTAACTTAAAAAATTTAGTGTTTCACCCAAAAAAAGAAATTTTCAACAGAATACATAAATTTTCAAACAAATAGTTGACTTTTCAGTAAGGAAAATTAATTTTCTACCAAAAAAGACGAATTTTCAACACACTGCATAAATTTTGAACCAAGTAGTTAAATTTCTAAATTTAAAGAATCAATCTCTAACCAGAAATGCAAAAGGTAAATTTTCGTTTGAGAAAATTAATTTTTCAATAGAGAAAATTATTTTCAACAAAAAAAACTAATCTTCTACATAAAAGTTAAATTTTCTACCATATAGTTGACTTTTGAAACAAATTGTTGAATTTCAAAGACAAAAAGACGAATTTTCTATATAAAACAACAGAACTTTCAACCCGAAAATATAAAATTTCAACAAAAAAGTTAATTTTCAACCAAATAGTTCAATTATCATTTGAAAAAATTATTTTTCATTCCATAAGAGGGAAGTGTCAACAAAAAAGTTCATTTTTAACCAAAGATAAGAATTTTTTACTAAAATTATGAATCTTCTACCAAAAAAAATGAGTTTGTAATAATTGCATAAATTGAATTTTGAAGACAAATATACGAATTTTCTATATGGAATATTTGAATTTTCGACCCGATAATAGGAAGTTTCAACAAAAAAGTTGATTTTCAATTGAATAGTTGAACTTTAAATTACAAAAATTAATTTTTAACCCAAAAAATTCATGTTCTACAAAATACATTTTGTCACAAAAAATATGACTTTTCAATTCAAAAGATTAATTTCCTACCAAAAAAA